>OW052046.1:1200000-1800000 GCA_932526495.1 Bombylius major
CTTCATGTTATCACAACAAAAGGAAAATTATAAGTTACATCATTTCGTATATAAAATCTTATATTAAAATTATATACAGTTTAACAACTTTTCTTTTATATGAAAATTATATTTACAAAATTAAATAGTTTAAAAGAAAAATAATAATTGTTCCTTTCTATTTAAATTAAACATTTTTTGCAATTATTTGAAAAAGAAAAAATAAATTCAAATTATTCATGTGTTTAACAAGTAAAAAATTAAAATAAAATAATAAAACAAAGGCTATTGAATATTAATGAAAAATATAATATATATAGAGTTGACATATGACCTGTGACTGTGACACAAAGAAGAAATTGTTGCATTTACATTAATTTAGTATGAAATAGATACACTTTAATATTTGGGTTTTTTCTTGTATGTGTAAGAATTTTTGCAATAATGTAAATTATAATTGAATAAATAGATAAATGTACATATTTGTAATACTTTAGAGAGAAAAAAAACGGTATGGTAGTGCTGTGTAAATTAATTTTTATTTTATCTACACGTTTTTTTTTTCCGAAAAATGTTTCGTAGAATTATAAAAAAAAAAATAATAATAATAATAATGATTTATAAGTCATATATCCTTAATTTGAAACGAACAAAAAACAGGTAAATTATATATGTATATATTTTTTTTTTTACTGCTAAAACAAAGGACTTTTTACTTCTAATGTTTTATTTGTTAGATTTGTTTTTGTGTTATCGCATGCATTCTTCTACATTATATATTGTTTTTACAATGTGATGTCATACAAGGAATTATATGTAGAATATTTTTTTTTTAATGTACATTAGACTGTCACTTATTTATTATTTTTTCGCCTACTACCCCTCAATTTTTTTAACATATTACAAAATAATTAAAATCCTAAAATTTTATAACTTTTGGAAGTTATTTACCCGTGCCGACAAAGGGTTCTTTTTACCTAAGAAAATGTACTAAATATGTAAGTTCGTATGTTAGCACCTTTTCGCCTAAAATCATATTTCAAATTTGAATATCTCTGGACCTCGTGATCCGAAAATCTTGAAATTTTTGCAGGACGTTCTTTTGAACAATAAAGATCCCTGCAACAGGGAGCGAGCTACAAGGTAGCCAAAGTAAAAAAACTCCTTCCATCTATGTTAAGGAAATTTTTGTAAACCTTTTCGTGCCTTTAAAAAAATATGTTCCCAGATTAGTAGGAAGTTGAGTTGTAGCCAGGATATTCCTTGAAGGGGGGTTCTCTTCTCAACAAAGTTTAAACGAAAAAAATTTGTTAACTAGGACAAAAGTTATAGGGTAAAATGCACAAAATCGTCATTTTAAATTTAAATTTACCTGTTTTTTCGGTATTTCTACTTTAAATTGAAGAACGAAAAAAATTATGGGGTAGGACCCTAAGAATCTAGAAGTTGAAAAATAAGGGACACTCTAATGTACATGCATATGAATATACAATTTCTGTTTTCTGTGAGAAGTTTAAAATTTCTTTTTTTAAATTAATTTAATTTAAAATAAACTTTTTTTTCCTCTATTATTCAATTTTTCTTCATATATTTTTTAACGTGTTATGCTCACTTTTTTTAAATTTTTATTATTATTCTAAAAGATGTGCATATTAGATTCAACATTAAATATTCATATGAATATATATATGTATATGGTACTCCAGTTAATGCATTGTATGTATAACATTGTTTACACAATGTAAATATTGAATGATGTGCATAAAATATTTTTATTTTCTCTCGTATAACATGTAAAAAAAAAACACTTTTGTTTCTTTAAAATAAATTTTTTATTTTATAAAATGTTCACATTTTTTTTTTCTTCGTTTTTAAATTTTTTAAAAAAAATACAATTAAATTGAAAAATACAAGTAAAGTGATATTTTTTTGTTTTTAACATGAAAAAAAAAAAAAAAAATTGTAAAACCTGTTGAGTGATAATAATTAAATTTTTTACGTGAGAATAGTCACTAAATAAGTCTGTAAATTATTTTTCTCGATATTTCAAATGTAAATTATTAATTTTACTGTATAAAAAACTTTGAAACTTGAACGATAACAAAAATAAAAAATAAATCTAAAATTTATCAAGAAAAAAAAATTAAATTAAGTTTGAAGAAATTATTTGAAGATTTATATTTAAAAAAAAAAAAAAAAGTAGGTGATATTTTTCTTTGTTCACTTTTTTAAATAAATAAAAATTTTTTAATTAAAGTTAGAATTTTATTTTCGTACTTTCAAAAACAAACGAACAAAAAACAAAAAAGAAAAATAATAAAAGAGAAAAACAAAAATGTATACCAATTTTACACTCAATTGAAAATGAAAATCTAGAATAGAAAAAGAAAATAAAAAAAAAAAAGTAATGAAAAGGAAAAACTAGAAATGAAAATTTTATAATTAAATTTTTTTTGTTTCACTTTTTTTTATTGTTTAAAAAGAAAACGTAGGTACATTTGTTTTTTAATAATAAAATAATCATGCATGTAACTTTTTTTTTTTTTTGTATTTGTTACCAATTTTTTTTCTTTCTTCAAATTGCATACTGTATTCATGGTATTATTACAAAAACCTATTATGTATTATTATTTTTTTCAAATGAAACAATGAAAATTATGTTACACCTGTAACGTGTGTTTAAATAATAAGTACAATGTAATATGTGTACATTATTTTCGAACCCAATGGTCAACAATGTTGGCAATAAACCAACTTTTATGATTGATCTCACCTTCTCTAACGGGATATAGCTAGAGATCTAATCACAAACTGGATGGTCTTAGATGAAGAAACTTTTATCTGAATTTTGATCACAGATATTTATCTTGAATTTCGACTTGATTTGACTACTCATAACATTCCAGCGGATCGAAATCCTTGGAAAAACTGACTGAACAAAGTACCGTAAGTTACTTTATAACACCAGTCACACATTAGGTGGTTGTTACAACTGTCGCAATCCAGATTAAAAACTTGTTTTTACAACTGCTTAAATTACATTCTGAAGGTAGTACGACCAGTTGTAACGAGAGTGTGAGTATATTACAACCGTAAGACTAAATTATTTTTGATGATTCTTATTATACCAAGTTGGAAAAAACTATAATATTATTGTAACAACCAGCGTTAAATAACCAATTTAACCACCTAGTGTGGGACTAGTCTAATAAAGTAACTAACTACGATACCTAAACTTCTACATAGAGCTTTAAAATCTAAAAAAGAAGTGGACTAGAAACAGATCTTAGCAGAGGTAATATTTACAAGAAGAGAGTGAGGTTTGCTAAACTCTCTCCTTCTAGAACCTACTGTAAAAAGTTCAATCTACACAAATAACATCAATAATTTGTGTACATATCGTATTTTTATATTACATTACATTAAATTATTCATCTGTAATATTTACTATTTTACCGATGTTTCTGGAGGATAAATGACACGTTAATTTTTTTACATTTCATTTATAGGATTTAATTGATTTTTTTAATATGTATATGTAATTTGACACGTAATAATTTTGGTTTTTAGTCATTAAATTATCGATTTAATAAGAATTTAAGTACTAGTATTTTAGAATTTTTAAAAGATCCTCAAAGTATGCTCATGCATAAAATATTTCTAATTAACTACTTTAAACCAAAAAAATGTTTCAGTGTCAATATCTTAAATTTTTCTTACATTTTCAATATTACATTTATAATATTTTTCTTTTTTTTAATTAATAAATTAGAAAATTGGTTGCCGTATCTTGAAAGTCTTCTCAAACGTTGCACCACAAAGTACAGATCGTATTGTTCAAATTATTGGTAAACAAGATCAATGTGTTGATGCTGTTCGTGAAGTTTTAGATGTGACAAGAGATGTGAGTAAAAATACATTTTGTAGCAGGATATATGGATGCCTCACTTGCCAAATCTATTAACTTCATATAAAAAACGTCTAGAAAAGTAATACATTAGCTTCGATAATAAATTAATTATGATTCGAAGACCGAAAAAATATTTTTAATTCAGTAAGTTTAACGGCTTATCATCACATCCAATTACTTCGAATATGAAAAAACCAAAAATTAATTGAGTTCTGGAACTTAAACTTAAAAAATCTGAAAAATTGAGTTAATCGATTGGGCAAATGAAGCATCCATATTAAAAAAAGATTAAAAAAACACAAAATATACTTATTTTCTAAAACATTCTTTTTCTAGACACCTATAAAGGGATCTGTTCATAATTATGATCCCGTTAACTTTGATGATTTGTTTGCTGATGAATATGGAGGCTTTGGTGGAATGCAAAATGGAGGCGGCGGAATGGGAGGTGGAATGCGAGACCGTCAATCACGATTTGATCGTCGAGATGGTGGCAGACGTTTCGGTGGTGGAGGAGGGGGAAGTGGAGGTGGTGGAGATCGTGGACGTCGAGATGACAGAAGCCGAAGTGGTGGCAGAAGAGATCGTGAATATATAAACCCATGGGCAAATGATGGTCCAGTAGGTGGTGGACCAAGTAATATGGGTGGCGGTGGTTTTGGAAGCAACATGGGTGGAGGATTTGGTAACTCTGGATTTGGAGGCAGCTCAGGAGGTGGTTTTGGTGGCGGACAAGGAGGTGGATTTGGGGGATCTGGTGGTGGGTTTGGTACATCAGGTGGTAACTTTGGATCAGGAGGTGGTGGATCAAGTTTTGGAGGTGGTTCTGGGGGTGGTGGAAACTTTGGTTCTGGTCCAGGTGGAAACTTTGGCAGTGGAGGTGGAGGATTTGGCGGTGGTTCCGGAATGGGTGGAAATAGCTTAGGCAATGGTATGGGTGGTGGTAATATGGGAGGAGGAGGAGGTGGAGGAGGAGGAAACATGGGTAATTCCGGTGGCGGAGGTGGATTTGGCGGTGGAATGAATAATGGTGGACCTGGAGGTGATAACAAAAACAGCACTCAAGTCACAATTCCCAAAGATGTAATTATGATATAATTTGTCTAACATTTTGTAGCTTTTGTGGTTCAGAAGATATATTTTTTTTTCTTCAATGTTTTGAATGTAAATATGTAAAGCAATATTCAAATTAGTATCTTCTGAATAATTTTCTGCATAAGAATTTTCGTAGAATTTAAAAATAATCACAATATTTTATGAATTTCAAAATTTTAGCTTGCTGGAGCAATAATTGGTAAAGGTGGTGGTAGAATTCGTCGTATTCGTAATGAATCTGGAGCTTATATAACAATTGATGAACCACTTCCAGGTTCAGATGATAGAATCATAACAATTTCTGGTAATCCAAAACAAATACAAATGGCACAATATTTGCTACAACAAAGGTATGTATTAAAAAAAAAATTATTTTTTTGGATTTTTTATTGTTTTTTCTTTTTCCTAAAATGTAAATTACCTACTTACTATTCACAGTATTCAAAAATAATAATTAGCATGTAAATGGATTATTGAAATTTTATTATTTTAAAAAATTTAAAAAAAAAAAAACACACACACACACACACACATTCATACAATTATATAATAGTACATACATATATTCATCAGGAATTTTCATCTTCAATAATATAAAAATAAATAAACAATAAAAATCTATAATATTTTCATGTAAGTTTTTTACGTTTACCTACATACATGCATCACAATATTTTCACACATACTATAATATATAGTACATTATATAAAATTCATTTATTTAATTTATTTTTTATTTTTTATTATTTTTAAATTTTGGTTTTATTTGTTTTCTTTTATTAAAAAAAATTAAAAAAAAAAAATGTAAAATAACAACAAAAATAACAATAATATAATATGTATATGGCATATTTTGTATGGAAGACTAGTGATTTTGTTGTTTGATTTTTCTTATTAACAAAAAATCCCTTGTCTTTCTACAATGTATGTCGCTTTCTTCAAAGCTTTCAAAAATTAACAAACTTCATTGGAATGATAACAACAGCAACAACAACAACAATAAAAATCTAAATCTAAAAAATAAAAAATAAATGCAGAATCTCAATAATATAACTTATTATTAATATGACAGTACATAAATATGGTAGTACTGAAATTTTTTTTAAAATACATATTTTTTTGTTTATTTTTTCTTCTTTTTTATCATTTCACTAATTTTATGTATACATATTCAGTTTATTTTATTTGTACTAAAATTATGCTTAAGAAATATTTAAATTACAGCTAATTCTCTTTTTACACGTCGGTTTCATTCCCGAAAAAAAAAAAAAAAAATGGTTTTATAAGTTAAAACTGGATCAAAGGAATTATTTTCAAATAACACTTTCCGAGCATACATATATTGAGATGTGATAAGTCTTTTATCAATAAAACTCAAATTCTGGAATGCTATATATTTCACATCACTCCCCTCTCTTCTTTTTCTAACTTCATTTGCCAACGCTGTGTGCATGTGTATTAAAAAGCAGTGAAGGAATATATGTCGATGTCATGGCACATAATAGAAAAAAAAAATGAAATCTCAATTGTATTAAGCATTGAAAAAAAAAAAAAGAATTGGTTGGTGACTGGGTGTATTTATGATGTGAAAATTAAAAATGTAATTGAAGACCTTGGTGCAAAAACGGGGTATATCCATTTTTTCAAATTTTTCAAGAGATGCAAAAAACTGTTTTTTATTGTTCCTTTTAGATACACTAAATATTTGGCCGACCAAAAATTTCTCAAGTGTTATTCAATCATTTCACTATACTCTATTAACATTTACAAAAATAAAATAAATTATTAAACAGTTCGTAGTTTTCAAAGACATTGAATTTTCATATGTCTATGTTCCCTTCGTCACCATCAAATTTCAGGTATACTAAATTGTGAGTCACTAAGAGAATCTCAAAAGTTTTAAGACCTGCTGCAACATTTCTGTCTATGTTTTTCTAGTTAAGCTTGTTTAGAATAATTTATTCAAAAAGAAATAATGTTGTTCCATAGTGTTATTTGAATCTTTAAGAACATTTGAGATAAAAATTGAATTTTCTCTTGAAAGGATATTTCGTTGTCATTTTTGTCTTTAAATCAAGATATAACATTTCAGGAGTTCCACACACCACAAAAAAAAAAAAAATAAATAAATAAAAATATAAAAATTAAGGTGATAACTTGTTTATTTTCTATTTCTTTATTTATTTATTACGAACGTGCGAGCATGATCTCTAAATTTTAAATTAAAAATGTGTACTTTAAGGTTTTTTTTTTATTTTTTCATTTCATTAATTAAATAAAAACAAAAAAATATTTTCTATATTTTTATTTTCTACTTTCTTTTTTTTTTTTTTATAATTTCAGTGTACATGAGAACCGCAGGAAATTCTAAAAACATCTTTAAAAAAAAATAAAAAAATAAAAAAATATGTATACATATTAAATATTTTTAATTTTCCAATTATTCAATTATTTTCTAGACGTAAATAATAATTTAATTTGAAAAAAAAAAAAAAAAAAAATGAAATAAACATAATTAAGAGTAAAATAATTCATTGTAAAAGCAACAAAAATTGGACCGTTCATTTTTTTAAATGTGAATTATAATTTCTATTATATAATGACTTTTTATTGTCATAATTATTTGTTAAGGACATTTTTAATTATTTTTTCCTGAAAAATGAATTTTTTTTCACTTTCAAAATAAACGGATCATTTAAGATTTAAAACAGTAAAAATTAAGAATAAAAAAAAAATAATAATAGATAATAATTGCATGAATTTGCCTCATCAAAATTGTTTGAATATAAATTGTACTACAAAAATTTTTATTATGGATTTTCAACAAAGAAAAAACATAATACAGGTGAATCGCGATATAGTGAACCCAAAAAAACAAGGCATGTTCACTGCATCAAGCCGATCAAGGGGGCCTCGGTTTAGTGAACATTTAGAATTGCAAAAAGTATTTGTGCGTCACTGTCATATAACAAAAATAAAAATGTGTGTTTAAGAAAAAACTTGATTTGTTTATTCTATGTAATATTATATAAGTGAATTTGTTCTAATAAACACAAATGAAAATATGAGTGACAATGACCAATAGACAAATAGACAATATTTTTTTCTTATTATTTTACAGCAAGATCTATAGACAAGTACAGACATTTTAAAACTTGCATAAAAAAAATAAATTGGTAACGAAAAATGGCATTTTCTTTAAATTGTTCATTCTACCGAGTGTTAGACAGTTTTAGCAGTTCACTCTATAGAGTAGTCAATAGAAAATTCTAGACGTTCACTCTACTGAGTGTTCACTATACAAAGAGTTCACTCTAGCACGATTCACCTGTATATTGAAAATATATCTTATATTACACAATGTAGATATCATTTAAAGAGTAATTCACATATTTCAGATTAATAATTAAATATTTTTAAATAAAATTTTGATTATTTTTTTACTCACATTTTTTCTTCACAAATTATGACGCGTTATTTTTATTTTTAGATGTTGTGAGTCCAGTTTCAAGATTCAATTTTTTATATGAAATTTAAATTAAAACTTTCCACCCAGTTTCGTTAAATCATCGTGCTGTCGTGATATACATACAATTCAGCGTATGTAGGTTTTTAGATGAATTATGTATCATGGCAGCATCACTGCATTTTCGAAAACACCCAATATTATGTATTGTTCATTTGATAAAATCTAAATTACAAGAATGAAAAAGCATTGTAATACAATTTGAAGTTAAAGTGTAGAAATGTGAACGAATTAAATTGAAAACAATGATTAATCTGAAATTTGTGAATCAGTTCTTATAATTATTTTTTTTTTTTTAATTTTTTGTAATTTTTATATTTTATATTCTTACAACAATATGGAATGGTGTAAAATAAGTTTTCAAAAACGAGAAATTGTAATAAGTAAAAAAGTTAAATAATGAAATTATTGTGAGTTTTTTTTTTTTATAAAAGTTCAATACGTATCGACAAAATGTTTTTAGGTTTTTTTTTTTTCAGTTGGTACTACTACCCATAAAAACTATAGTAGAAGGGGTACCAACATAAAATCACAGACATTAATATCATATACATACATATATTGCAAGCTATACATAATATTATAACGGTTTTAGTAAAATTTTAGGTGGATTTTTGTAAAATCCACTTTTCAAAAGCTAAAATAGAAAAGCTTTTCAGAAAGAAATCATAAAACAATTTTTTAATAGAGACATATTTGCAATATCTGTATATATTATATTACAGTCTGTGATAAAATGTTAAATAATCAAAAAAATTATAGACAGAAATAATAAGTCTTATTACACATACATAGTATAAAAATTTCTCATGCAAAACATTTTTGTTTTGGCATTCAAACATTGGAATCTATTATTTTATTCTATTAAATTTCAAAGCGGCTTAAAGCATAGTTAAAAAAGCTTTTACTTCCTTCTCTTACCGTACTGTTTAATAGTCTAATGTAACAATTAAAATTTTAAATCGATACTACATAAGACTTCTTACTGTCTATAATTTATTTGATAACATTAATCGAGACATATTGAACTTTTGTCAATATTTTTACATTAAAGGCCAATTCCAAATTGGAGACTCAGGACTCAAGAACAAAAGCTTGTCAAAATTATTCTAGCATATCCCAATATGTATTCCCATTTTCCAAATACATTGAAGTAAACCAAATGCTTATCTCAGCCGTTGCAAACTGGTTTAAAACCGGTTTTTACAACTGCTAAAAATACACCTTATGGTGGCACGACCAAGTTGTAACGAGTGAGTGTCAGCTAAAATTATTTTAGACTATTCTTATTATACCAATTTGGAAAAAAATTGTTAATGGAGATCTCTTCTCCGACGGGGGACGTTCTAAGTTATTTAAATTGAAATCACTTTCATTGTGCAGTTGTTCTAAATCATGAATTAAAAGATCCAAATAACCTGCACTTAATGATTCCCTTGGTTTATATTTTACTACTCCATTCTATTGAAACTTGATGAGTTATCCATTTGGCTATTCTCATTACCGTTCCCTTTTTTTTCCACATCTCTCTCTCTTAAAACATACTCGATTCTAATAATTCATAATAGTATTCATTTTATCTCTGTTTTCTACAAAGCCGTAATTATAGTTTAATTATGAAATTTCTTGCGTCTTAAATCCTAAGTTTCAAATTTGGAATTGAGCTCAATCTTTTTTAAATGATTTTTAATATTTAATTTGTTTTGCTTTTAGTTTTAAGTGAAAAATTCAAAAAATAAACTGTAAATGACCTTTTTTATCATTTTTTTTTTAAATTTTTAACTAAAATTTTCAACTTCATAGTCGTGTAATTAAGATAAAATTAAATAATAAAAAAAAATATGTATGTACAACATCTCCTAATTTCATTATTTTTAAATGAAAGAAATAAAAAATGAGAGAAACATCATGTAAAGATAAAAATAAATATTTTATCAAATAAAAATCGTAATTAAATTTAAAATTGTGTTTTTTTTTTAAATCAAATTTATTGTTAAATCAATTTAAATGCAGTATCAACACCTCTTTACTTCTTATAGTTTCATCACCATATACCTGACCTGTTTAATTTACTAATAACGGATGGTGGTACCAGTATAATATATCGTGGTATCAATCTTGGTACGTAGAAAAAAAACATTCTGTATAGGTATGTATTTTGTAAAATATCCCTTTTTGGAATTTTAAACCATGGAAATTTGAATTTACTTAAAGGAAAAAGAGTTTCATAACACTGTTTTAATTAGAGTGAGTTCCGATTATGTTGATTTTGTATAACTGAAATGAACCATTGACAAACTAGTAGAAATAGAGTCATAGTAGTGTGACGTGTGACTATCGTGCAATGATCTCCATTTAACATATTAGCTTATAGCTATGTTTTTTTAGAACTGAGGAAGTGATATGTGCTCACATGAATTGCGCTCAGCTTACTTATCTTTTTCTTAAAGTGAGGTTAAACTGACAGTTTTTTTGCATAAGTGTCAGTTATACTGACAAAATAATTTCATGGTTATTCAGTTTTTTTATCAGTCGCCGACTGTCAGTTTAAATGATAATGTGTACCACACTTAAGAATAGGCTCACTAAAGGTGTCCAAAAAAAACATGTTGATAACGAAAATTTTGTTGTTTTACAAATTTTATTTAAAAAATCCGGCATTACAAAGTAAACCAAGAACAAATATAAAAAAAAAACAAATTACAAACATCATAACTGCAAACTTTGATTCCATATGATACTTTTAATGCGAAAAAAACGCTCTCATCATATAAAGGATTCTCACTTCCTCAGTTCCAATAAAACACAGCGAATGTTTTTCGTACCGACCTCTATTATCGACTCTAAGAAAACGTGAGTAAGTGAGAAATCTCAGAATTCTAGCTTCCTCAGTTCCAATAGAACACAGCAATAATAAACTTAATTTGTTGTTTTTGTATATACATATGTATATGTATAGTCTCGCTATTGGTATTATCTATAGGGAGGTCGAAATTTCGAAAAGTATCGATACTGGGTATCGGGTATCGGCCCAAAAGTATCGATACCGGTAAAAGTATAGGAGACTGAGTATCGAGTACTCAGTATCGCAGTATCGGATCAAAAGTATCGATACCTCGATAGTATCGGTGGTATCGCGACGTCCCTAACTATCTATACCTATAGTATCCTCACAGTCTGATGATATTGGTAGCTGCTGTGGTCGCGTTAGCAGTTTCTGTTAATTTGACTTTCTGCTAATTTTCATACAAAAATTTGACAGCTATCAAATCAGATATCAAATAGGCAGAAACTGCTAAATGCGACCAGAATAGTTTTTGAAGATTGTATTTTAGGCAATTTTTTGACATTTCCAGATTAGACGAAAAAAAACGTTTAAGAGACATGACATTAGATAATATGGTACATAGTTAAGTTGATTTAACAAAAATACTTATTTCATATCAGCTGATTCATAATAATAGCTGTTAAAATAGCTGTTTGAAAGTCGCCAGTTCTAACGATAAAATCACTAGATTGGCATCACTGTATCTGCTACAGCCCTGCTTCACCTTGCTTTTTGATTCTTGTGACGTGAGTGATGGATGACATTTGACATTTCTTCTATTCATATATACCACGTATACATGATGAGATCCAAAGATCTAGCGATTGAAAGATCGAATTTCGATCTGCGTATTTCAGTATCCTGGATCGAAAGATCGAGTTCAGTTTAGATTCAAACGTGGTTCAAAATATAGAAATTATAACCTTGAATTTTTTACTTTTCCTAATATTTGAATGTAAACTTTAATATCAGGGCTAGTTTAGAGTTTCTTCATGTCCCCAAATATTTCTTTTTGCCATTTTATTTATGTTTTCAATTTTATTTAAATGAAACAAATAAAAGTTTTTACACACTTCGATAAATAACATAGCCTAAAACAATTTTCATCTTTCAATCTTTCAATCTGTGTCTGTACGGTTATATTTCGACTCGATCCAGGTGAAAAGGCTGGATCAGATCTGTTGGATCCCATATGGACTCGATCTCCGTCTACATGGTTTTTTAGTGGATTCAGACCGGATTAAATTAAGATTCAATCCATCATGTATACTGAGTAATAATAAAATTATATGTCATTTATATTCATTTAAAATTTTCATTTATCATCATCATTGCGATTTGCGATTTCGAGACATCTTCATTTTATATGAATTTAATTCGGGTGTCTTGTTAAAAAGAAATTTTATAAAAAAGTTATACATATTTATTAATTGTTTACAAATTATTTATTTAGTTAAAATTTATGAAATATTGTTAATTTTGTTATAAAAGTGAAGGTTATTTAAAAAGCATAAAAAAATATGACTTCAAATGAATTACTCTATGTGAAGGTTTGTATTCCTACGGATTCTTCATATCCATAATGTGTGGTGTATAAGAATTCAATTGGAATTTTTACTTTTTTTAATTTTTTCTATTTTTCTAAATTTTTAAATATATAATTTATAAATTATAAATTTGCTATTTAATAAGATAATTGTCGAATTTCATTCATTGTTGTGATTATATTATGTATTTTTTTTTTGTATCTCTATTTCGTCGTAATTTTATCAGCACAATAGAATAACATGAATATCATATGTATGGATACATATCTACATACATATATGATTTTTTTTTTTATAGTGTACATAATATCTTTTATTTTAACTAGGTATATATGCATAATTTATGTAAATGATGAAGAATGTAGAATTTTGAAAACGTGTTAACTATGTTAAGCAAATTTAGAATGCATCAAATGCAGAATGCACAAATCAAAAACTTGCAAAACTACAATTAATCAGTATGAAAAAATACAGTTATCATAAATAATAATTATTATTGATAATTGTAAATCACTTATATTATCAGCTATCAAAATTTCTTATCTTAATCGTATTTCTTTAGGTTTTTGATTTCTTATTCTTAAAAGATGTTTTTTCACATATGTACCTCTTAATTTTTATCTTTCCTATCAAAAAAAAAAAAAAAAAATTCTAAATAAAAATAAAATTCATAAACATTTTTTTTTTCTCATAAAATTCGAAATTAAAAATTTGTTTTCAATATTTTTTTTTCCATTAAATTATTTAAGAAAAAACAAAGAAAAAAATGTGTATGAATTTTATTATTAGAACACATTTTTAAATTTTGTTTAATTTTTCAAATAATTAACTAAAAAATTAAATAAACAATTAAATTTAGGGTGCAAAAGTATGGATACCACATCCGGAAACAGTATGGGAGAGTGCATATTTAAAAAATGATTATAAAAATGGTGATACAATTATAAAAGTAATTAAAGATTCTGGACAAGATGTATGTGATATTAAAATAAAAAATGATAATGATTTTCCACCATTACGTAATCCATCAATATTAATTGGACAAAATGATTTAACAGCATTATCATATTTACATGAACCAGCTGTATTACATAATTTAGAAGTACGTTTTAGGCAAAGACAAGCAATTTATACATATTGTGGTATTGTATTAGTTGCTATAAATCCATATGCTGATTTACCATTATATGGACCAGATATAATAAGAGCATATCGTGGTCATTCAATGGGTGAATTAGAACCTCATATATTTGCTGTAGCTGAAGAAGCATATGCAAAATTAGAACGTGAAAAATGTAATTTAAGTATAATTGTAAGTGGTGAATCTGGAGCTGGTAAAACAGTATCTGCTAAATATGCTATGCGTTATTTTGCTGCTGTTGGTGGTTCAGAATCTGAAACACAAATTGAACGTAAAGTATTAGCATCATCACCAATTATGGAAGCAATTGGTAATGCAAAAACAACAAGAAATGATAATTCATCAAGATTTGGTAAATTTACAAAATTACTATTCAAAAATGATATGGATTTAATGACATTAACTGGTGCAACAATGCAAACATATTTATTAGAAAAATCTAGAGTTGTATTTCAATCTCCAGGTGAAAGAAATTATCATATATTTTATCAATTATGTGCATCTCGTAATCAATGGCCGGAACTATTATTAGGTAAATAATTAATTTTTAATATTTTGTGTACATAATTAATAAATTATATTTTCCAATTGTTAGATCATCAAAATAATTTTCGTTACCTAAATTGTGGAGGTTGTCTAGATATTGACAATATATCAGATCATGATCAGTTTAGTGATACTGTTGTTGCATTAAACACATTGGGTTTTAGTACTCAAGAGGTATTTAATGAATGTCATATTTTATTATTTTATTTTTTTAATTTTTTTAAATTAAATTTCTATTTTCAGATTAATGATATAATGAAAATTTTAGCTGGTATTCTTCATTTAGGAAATATTGAATTAATTCAAAAAAATAAATCAAGTTCAAAAGATGCTGATCAGGATGGTTGTGATATTTCGGTAAGAATAAAGTAAATTTATTATTTGAAATTTAATTTAAATATTTATAATTATTTTTTTTTTTTATTTTATATTAATTATAGCCGAATAATTTAAGTATTCATGTAATGAGTGAAATTTTAAAAATTGATGCTGATGAATTACGAAAATGGTTAATATCACGACAAATTGAATCAGTTAATGAAAGTGTAATAATACCAAATACAATTGAAATAGCTGAAACAGCACGTGATGCATTAGCAAAACATATTTATGCAAAATTATTTCAATATATTGTTCAAGTTATAAATAAAACATTGATATCAGGTCATAAACAAAGTTGTTTTATTGGTGTATTAGATATATATGGTTTTGAAACATTCGAAATAAATTCATTTGAACAATTTTGTATTAATTATGCAAATGAAAAATTACAACAACAATTTAATCAACATGTATTCAAATTAGAACAAGAAGAATATTTAAAAGAAGGTATCATATGGACAATGATTGATTTTTATGATAATCAGCCATGTATTGATTTAATTGAATCAAAATTGGGTATATTGGATTTATTAGATGAAGAATGCAAGGTAAATCATAACAAGTTGTTATTTTATTTTTTATTTTTTTGTAAAATAGAAAGAAAAAAAAGTTTTAGAAGACAGTAATTTAGAAGAATTATTTTTTGTTTTTTAGATGCCTAGAGGTTCTGATGAATCATGGGCTGGAAAATTATTTGAAAAATGTAATAAATACAAACATTTCGAAAAGCCAAGATTTGGTACAACTTGTAAGTGATTTTTTCTTTATTTTTTTTTCATATTAAAAATCGTTGTTAAAAATTTTTTTTTTTTCATTTTACAGCATTTCTAGTCAATCACTTTTCTGCCATCGTTGAATACGATGTATATGGATTTCTAGAAAAAAATCGTGATACAGTATCTAAAGAATTAGTTAACGTTATACGAAAATCACAAATGGGTATATGTAGAAAAATAATGGAAATAGACGATACATCATCTGGTACAGATTCTAGAGTTAATCAAGATAGAAAATCATCAATTGCAACAGCTGCTGGAGGAAGGGTGATTATAAGTGCTTCAAAGCCACAAGTAACTTTAAAATTATATAGATTCTCTTTTGTGCCGTTACTTTTTTAGGTTCCATTTTAATTTTGTTTTTTTTTGTTTTTTGTTGTTTTTTTGATAATTTTCCTTGAATTGATCATAAAACACTTATTTTTTTCTCTCTTGTTTTTTTTTTCTCATTTTATTTCTAGCATTCAATGGATCAAAGAAAACGAGTGAATATTAATTTTAAAATATAAATAATTTAAGCAAAAATATAAAAAAAAAACAATTAGAGCACTGTGATAAAATTTTTGCATGAAATACTCCTAATTTATTTGATTTTTCTCCGCTTTTTTTCTTTTCTTAAATTATTTTCCAATAAAATCAATCAATCACAATTCCAAAAAAATATGTCCTCCCTTTGTTGTTAAAACATAGTTTGTTTTATCAAAAAAAAAAAAAGAAAATAATTGTGAGAAAAATGTAAAAAAACTTTATTATTCACAAAACCTAGCCAATTATACATTTTTTGAATTTAAGTATGTATCACAGTTTTTATTTTAAGTTTTGAAATCGGCACCTAAAACCAACCCATACACCAGAAGAGAATAATAATTTAAAGTTATTTATTTTTTAAAATAATTTTATCTTAAGTTGCTTAAGATAAAGGTAATGGTAATACTAACACAAATCAATACTAAAGTTATTTATAAAACAATCAACGAAAGTACAATTAACATTTAATATTAAAATACATTTTCATATGCTCTAACAATTATTTATTTTGCTAAAATTTTACTTAGATAAATTATGTAGTTCTCAAGTTATCTGAACTGATGCACGAGTTTAGTGTTTTATCATTTTGTCAAATTGCAAATGTGTGCAAAAATTTGAGAACTGCTAATATAGAAATCCTTTTAAAAAAAAACATTTTCTTTATTACGATATTTTTTGTTTTTCTTTAGTAGTCTTTTATTTATTATTAACTCTGAAACGGTTAATGTGAACGGTAATTTTTATCAAATTTAGTAACTAGTCAAATTTTATTGGTTTAGAGACATGTAATAATCAATTTTTTACAGTTGTTCCAACATCTCACGTCACCGTTTCAGGGTTAAAAAACAAAAAAAAAATGTATCAAAAACTTAAATAATGCTTGTGTTTTATGTTTTGTGAAAACCTAAATCAATAGTTTAATTAATTATTCATTATAAAATTTTTATTTAGATAACTCCATCAAAACAACATAAACAAACCGTTGGTTCACAATTTCGTGATAGTTTGAGTGCATTAATTACAACATTACATGCAACAACACCACATTATGTTCGTTGTATAAAGGTAATAAAAAATATCAAATTGACATCTTTATTTTTATTTTTAACTTGAAAAATTATTTTTGAAATATTTAAAAAAAACTGTAGCCAAATGAAGCAAAAGCATCATTTAAATGGGAACCACATAAAATAGTTCAACAATTACGTGCTTGTGGAGTATTAGAAACTGTACGAATATCGGCAGCTGGTTTTCCATCACGTTGGACATATTTAGATTTTTATAATCGTTATCGTTTATTATGTCATAGTAATCAAATTAAAGATAATGATTTAAAATCTACATGTGAAAATATTGTATTAAAATGTATTAATGATGATGATAAATATCGTTTTGGATATAGACAGATATTCTTTCGTGCTGGACAGGTAAAAAAATTTATTTATTTTTCATTATTTTTAAAACAAAATGGATTGTGTATTTTTTTTTATTTTTAAATTTTAAATTAAAGGTTGCTTATCTTGAACAAGTCAGAGCTGAAGTACGAAAAAAATGTTTAATAATTGTACAATCGGTTATACGTCGTTTCATTTATCGACGTCGTTATCTATGTTTAAAGAAAACTGCTCTAGGTCTTCAAAGATACTCTCGCGGTTATTTAGCAAGACGGTAAGAAAATTTATTTTTTTATTTATTAAGCAACACCAAAAAATATTTCTTTTTTTGTTTTTAATACATATTTTAGAAAAGCACAAGAAATTCGTGAAAATCGTGCAGCAATTACAATTCAACGTTATATGCGTGGTTGGTTATGTAGAAAACGTTATTTAAAAATAAAACATGCTATATTTGGTATACAACGTTATATAAGAGGTTTTATGGCACGTAGACGTTTCAAAATTGCATTAGATAATTATCGTGCAACACAAATACAAAGATTTTGTCGTGGTTATCTTGCACGTGTTGCATATAAAAAGAAATTACGTAATATTATAATATGTCAATCAGCTGTAAGACGTTTCTTAGCTCGTCGTTTATATAAAAAAATGAAAGCTGAAGCACGTACAATATCTCATATGCAAAAAATGTATAAAGGATTAGAAAATAAAATTTTCTCATTACAACAAAAAATTGATGATCTTACCAAAGAGAATAATTTATTAAAAACAAAGAATCTTGAAATATCTGATTTAAGGCAAAAATTAGAGAAGAAGAAAAATATTGAAAATGAATTAAAATCTCTTAAATTAGAATTAGCTGAAAAAGATAAACAATTAAAGAATATTACAAAACAACTAGAAAATGAAAGGGATGAGAAAATGTTGTTATTGGAAGAGAAAACAAATGGAGAAAAACTATGGAATGAACAAAAACAAATATGGCATATTGAAAATGAAGAATTAAAACGTCAAGTTAATGAAATGATTGATATGGCTAAAAAAGAGCAAACATCAACAAAACAACGAACTCGTTTATTAACTGAAATTGATACAAATGATGATATTAATCAAGCCTATCAGAGAGC
This sequence comes from Bombylius major, assembly GCA_932526495.1. Taxonomy (NCBI): domain Eukaryota; kingdom Metazoa; phylum Arthropoda; class Insecta; order Diptera; family Bombyliidae; genus Bombylius; species Bombylius major. Next base: position 1,218,781 of record OW052046.1, read on the forward strand.
AATAAAAGATAAAGAAATAATTGAAAATGAAAATTATTTGTTGAAAGAAGAAATAAATCGTTTACAACAACAAAGAATAAATCCAAATTCAAATAATGCATCAGAACCGTATCAAACACATTCAAGAACAGTTAGTAATGCATCAAGTCAAAATGAAGAAGATTATGGTTATTCATCAGCTAAGAATACACTTGAATTACGACGTACACAACAAAATCAAAAAGATACAAATTCAGTTTCACCAGAACAATATTTGAAACCATCAGATAACACATCATCAACACCAAGAAGCAATCAAACAATATTAATATTAAAATTAAGAAAAATTCTTGAAGAAGAAAAAAATAAAAATGAAGCTTTAATCAGACAAATAACAAGATTAAAAAATAAAACTAATACAGCACTGGCTACAGAAGATTCTATAAGAGTTTCAGAACTTGAAGTTGAATACGATAAATTACGTCATGATTATGATTTATTACGTAATAGTATTGAACGTGGTGTTGAACATCAAGAGTTAGAAGCTCAATATAATGCATTACAAGAAGAAGTGAAAAGAAGACGTGAAGAATGTATTCAATTACGTGTTGTATTAGCTGAACAATCACAATCATTAAAATCTTTAGGATCCATAACAAGTGCCAAAATTGATTTAGATCGTTTACATGATAATGGTGAATTAATTGAAGCATTCCAAGCACAAAAATTAGCAAATAGACAATTAGAATCTGAATTAACAGCATTAACTGAAGAAAATAATGCTAGATTAGCTGATTTAACAAAACAACTTGAAGATGTACGAAATGAAAAAAATAATTTACAAAATATTTTTCAAGAATCAGTTGGTAATAATGATGAAAATAATATAGAAACATTACGAAAGAATGAAAGATATTTAAGATATGAATTAGAAAAATCATATAATGCATATTCTATATTACAGGTATGTACATATATGTAAATAAAACAAAATTTATTTTTTTTTAATATCATCAATTTTTATTTTTGCAAACTTTAAAAATAGAAAAATAAATTCATAATCTAACAATTAACTTAGTAGTGAAACATTAGTTTTGTTTGTTTGTTTGTTTGTTTGTTTTTAATTTTCATTTTAATGAATGAATTGAAAATTAAATATTTCACAGGAACAATTAAATGAATTAAATAAAATAATTGATGATTTAACACGTAATAACACTTTATTAACATCAAAATTGCATGAGCATGGTATACGAGATGTTACAACATTAAAATATGATGATGATTCAAAGAATAATATTGCAGTTAAAAAGAAAGCTCAAAATTATCAAGGTATCTCAAATCATTTTAAATCATCCTTCAGTAGAAAGAAAAAAAATAATCAAATTTTATTATTTTCCAAATTAAATTTGTTTTTGTTTCTTTTTTTGCTCTTTAAATAGGAGTTTTTAAATTTCGGCAAGATGATATTGATAAAATTTTCCAAAAGCTTATTACTGATTTAACACCAAGAACAGCTATTGGATTATTACCTGGTCTTCCGGCATATATTATTTTTATGTGTATTAGGTAAAATTTTATAATGAAATATTACAGTGGATTCACACACATCCGGTCTCAGTTTTGTTCACAAATTATGTGAACAACACATTGTTAAAATGACTAAATCTGATCAGATGGACCACCGGAGCTGGATCGGATGTTTGTGAATTGACTTTTAATGTTTATTATGTTAAAAATTATATGTATGCATATATATATTTCTCAAATAGATACACCGATTTAATAAATGCTGATGAATATGTTAAATTATTACTTAACAAATTCGTTATTCAAATAAAGAGATTTTATCGATTACCAAATAATCCTGCTGAATGTAGAGTATTATGGCTTGTTAATGCATTAACGTGAGTTTCTCTATTTTACACCTTTATTGTAGATTCCGATCGATTGATGTGTCAATTATTTTTCTTAACTAACCGATCGAATATGTAAATCTTTTCAAGCGGACTTTACAATATCACTTTCGAAATTCGTTCGAAATAAATGTTTCGACCGAAATCAACTTTCGATCAGAATCTACAAGGAAGGTGTTAATTTTATGAAAATTTTTATTTACAAAAAAATATTGTTTTTGTTTTTATCCTTTGCTCTTATAGTATACATAATCTTTTAAAGCAATACGGTGGTATTGAGGAGTATATTAAAATAAATACAGAAACACAAAATCAACAACAATTGAAAAATTTCGATTTATCCGAATACAGGTAATTTTTTACATTCAATCAAAAATATTTCTCTCTAAATCTTTCTCTTTGTTTGTTTTCTTACAGACGAGTCATTTATGAAATTATAATAAATTTATATAGTGTATTGGTTAAACAAGTTCAAGAATCAATTAAACCATATATTGTACCAGCAATATTAGATCATGATGAAATGGCACGTGGACGTGGTGTTGGCGGTAATCGTGGTAGAACAATGTCATTAGATACAACAACATCATCATCATCTTCAGCATCACCTGAACATAAACCAATAACAGAACCAAAATCATTAGTTAAACAATTAGAACATTATTATAAACAATTTGGTTATTTTGGTTTAGATAATTGCTATATTGAACAAATATTCATGCAATTAATGTATTTTATATGTGCAATATCAATGAATAGTCTAATGTTAAGAGGAGATTTATGCATGTGGAAAACAGGAATGAGAATACGTTATAATGTTAGTTGTTTAGAAGATTGGATTAGAAAGAAAAAATTGGTAATTATATAGAAAATAAAATAAAAAAGCTTGTATTTATTTGTGTATGTGTAAATTTTTGTATTTATTTTAATAATAGTCAAAGGATATTACATCACCAATGCAACCACTTATTCAAGTTTCATCATTATTACAATCAAGAAAAAATGAAGAAGATGTACAAAGTATTTTTGATTTATGTTCATCATTAACGGCAGCACAAGTGCTTAAGGTAATAAATAAATTTATTTTATTTATTATTATTATTATTTTTTTTCTTTCTAAATGACATTTTTTTTTTCGTCTTTCTTTTTATTTAAAGATCGTTAAATCATATAATCCTGATGATTGTGAAAATCGTATATCAGATGTATTCATTGACAAATTAAGTCAAAAATTAAGTGAAAGACAAGGGAATGTAAGTATTCAGAATTTATTGCTTTTAAAAAATTTCAATTTTTTTTTTTTTTTTTTGATTTGATATAAAATGCTCTGGTCTTCTAAATATCTCAGTAATTGAACTGCGTTTTCCTATCATCTTCCCTTGTAGTTCTAGTTTTAACAGTTTTGTCCTCTTAGGACGTGTACTAGGTATCACAGATTTCTTCTTTTACAATAATAGTATCAATATTTTAGCTTTTTTAAAAATAGGTTTATGGCACTTTTTTCAAATTAAAAACAAAAATGTATTAAAGAGTTTTCCGAAAAGGACATTAAATTAATATTTCAGTCAGAATTTAAAAAGTCAGAAATTTTCCTTAATGTTTTTGTCTTTTTTTAAATTCATTTTACAGGTTGAAAATGACGTATTCACCATGGATGAAAATTTCGTATATATATTGAAGGTCGTATTTAAACATAGTGACATAAAATTAGAAGAAATTGATTTACCGAAAACATTAAACCTTGATGGTTTATTAACAAAAATTTAAAATGCAATGAAAATGAAATACATATACTTAAATAACACTTTTCTTTTACTTTTACAAATTACATTTAAAGATAAAAAAAATCAACAACAAAAGGCCCTAATTAACATTACACAAAAAAAAAAAAAACATTTTTAATCCAATAAAAAAAGAAAATTATAAGTATTATCCACACAGTATATTTTATAATTAAAAAAAACAACAAATCACTACTACTACAATACCAAGTAGCAAATATGTATGTATTATTAATTAATTACGAATGAAAAAGAGAAGAAAAAATTCATAAGTGCAAATTTAGTGTACCTTTTTAATAATAATAGTAATCAATTCAATATATTATGAACAACAACAAATACAACACATTTAATTGTAAAACAATATTTAATTTAATTAACAAAATTTCAAGTAGAAAAAAACAAATTAATTAATTAATAAAATTATTGAAATTATTAGTAAATTAAAAATGAAATTATTATTATATTTTAGCCAAATATAAAATTCACTCGTGTAGAAAATATTTGTTGCGAAAAAAAAATAATAAAAAATAAAAAAAAAAAATATTGTTAATTGTGTTAATAGAGAGAAAAAAAAAAGCGGGAACATATGAAATTAATTTAAAATTATAAATTAAAATTTATTAATTCAATTTTTATTTTCCAGCATAATAAAAAAAAAAAAAATAAAATGATTCATTTTTATTAATTCATAATATCCTTCGTAAACAGGACAGAGTATGAAGAATATATGAACTATAAAAATGAATTTCAAAATTAAAAATTTCTCATATATGAATGAATTTAAAGAAAACAGGTATTCAAAAATTGAAGAAAAAAAAGAAACCCGATCTAATAAAAAAAAATTCTGAATGAAAAATTTTGAAAAAGAAAAGAAAAACAAAAAAAACCGTGTTATATAATTGATGCCTTAATATTAAAAAAAAAAAAAAAAAGAAGAAGAAGTTAAATTAAAGAAGAAGAAAAAATCAAACAAATGAAAAAAAAAAAAAGATTCTATATATTTTATGAAACCAAATTCTATCAACCATAATATATTTTTTATATATTAAAATTAAAATTAGAAAAAAACAAAAACAAAAAAAAATTCAAAGTGAAAAATTAAAATAAAATAAAAAGCAATAATAGAAGAAAAAAAAAAAGCATATAAAGAAAAAGGTGGAGATGTAAAAATTTAATATGTATATGTTACGGTGAATTTGATAAATCGATAAATGTGATAAATTCTTGAATTTTTATCAAATTAACCGGTGATTCTCAACTCTTTATATGATTCTCAACTCATAACTTAGTGGTGGTTATACATATTTGAAAGGGCAAAGGATTCCCTTTTGTTAGATATGCGTATCATTCCTATACAAAAAGCAAAAACAAAAATATAAGGTGTTTTACTAGAAAAGTAGCAAAAATCTTTAACCGGACAGCCTATGTATAATCACCGACTGGGGGGAATTGGAGGGAATTATATAAACTCGGCAGTTAATTTGATATACATATATTCGAAAATTAATCACATTTACTGAATTAATCATATTTACCGAATTAATCACATTTACCAGATTTATCACATTCACCGTAACATATATGTACATATTTATTCCATGTTTATTTTTTTTTTTTTTTTTAAAAAGAGAAAAAAAAAAAAAACCTAATTAATTAATTATTCCATGAAAAATGTGATAGTTTTATGTACTTAATTTTTTTTTTTTTTTTTTTTTTAAATATAGAAAATTCTTTGAATATTTATTTTAATTTAAAGATTAAAAATCGTATAGTGAATACATTTTATATAGGCACTTTCGAAAGTATGTACAGTACAACTTCACTAATCCGGACAGATATCGGACCAACTGAATTCGCATTATCGAGGTTTTACGGATTAGAGGAGTGAAAAACTGAGATAAAGTAATTAGATATAGAGAAGAAAATAACAGTTTATTTCATAAATTAAAAAAAAAAAAAAAACAACAACTAAATCGTTACATTTTTTCATTTCTGTAAATTTAAATTCATTTTTATGGATTTTTATACATACAGTGGATATCGGTTATAACGACATCGAAGGGACCGCGAAAAACGGTCGTTATAACCGATAGGTCGTTATAACCGATTTATTTTTACACGAGGTCAAATTGAATTGGGACTTTGGTATTTACTGTGTATTAACTAACAATTAATAACAATAATTAACAGAATAAAACTGTTTGCAATATGTACTTGAAATGAAATTTACAAAAGTAGACACGTGTGTTCAATAATGATGCACTTATGTTTATTATAGTCATAAATATCGGATGAACAGATATTTACCGAATCACTAAAATATTATAGAAGCAAAGAAACGAAAGTTATTCGTACATTTGATAAGTTAATATTGAAAATCAATATAAATGTCCGGATTACAGAGGCAAAAGACCCTAAACTGTCCGAACTATAAGGTGTTCCGAATTACTGGAGTGTCCGGATTAGAGAAGTTATACTTTCTTTTTTTTTTTTTTTTTCAAAAAAATTATGTTTAAATCAATTTTTTGAAATTTTTTTTTTTTAAAATATTTTCAAATTTTCGGCAATTAATTTTATTGAAATTTAATGTTAATTTGAAATTGAGAAGTTGAAAAAAATAACACAATATTATATTGAATATAATTTATTATTCAATTGAAAATTTTTTAAATACGAGTGAGAAAATAGAAATTTTTTTTTTTTAGTTAAAATTGGAAAATTTTAGTATCATTTTAAAAATGTTACTTTTTTCCTTTTACATATCTTTAAAAAAAAAATAGTGATCCTTTAATATTATTATTCATGAACATTTGTTTGTTCTTTTTTTTTATTTATTTTTTAATGGTTGGGTTGTACAAATTGGTAAAAGTTAAAAAAAAAAAATAATAAAAATAAAAATAGGACAGATGAGATAAGACATACTCTTATTGCAATATGAAATTAGTTAAATAATTATTATTTTTTTGTGTTTTTTTTTTTTTTTTTATAAATAATTTAGAATAATTTCTTATAGGAAAATAATTATGTTTATTTGTTGTAATTGATATTTTTTACAAAATTACAAACAAACGACGAAAAAAAAAAATGAATAAAAATATTAAAAAAAATTTGTTATTTATATTAAAATAAATTCTAAGACTGTGAGATTAAATAAACAAAAAAAAAAAAAAGAATTCAATAAAAAAAAAAATAAATTACTTTTAAAGTAATTTTTGGTTAAAAAATAATTTATACAAGAGTTCTTTTTTTTTTTTTATTATTATTTAAACTAATAATGTGATAAAATCTAAGGAAAAGCAATTTATTTTCTATTCTAATTTGGAAAAAAAAAAGAATTAGCAAAATATACATACATAATGTAAATTACAAAAATAACAAAAAAAAAAAGAACGTTCTAGAATTATTTCAATTTTATTAATTTCTAAACGCTGTTAAAAATTCGAAAAAAAAGAAAAATAGAAAAAAAAATATTATTTTAAAGTTAACTTTCTGTTTGTTATATTATTGAAAATATTTAGAAAGAAATCAAATTATATATATCTGAATTTTATCTATTTTAAAAATTAATTCTATTAAGTTTTGAAGAAAATTAAAAGTATGTATGTATTTGTGGGATAGTGCATTTGAAAAATCAAAAAATAAAAGAAGACAGTGCGAAAAGAGATAAGTTTATAAAAATTATTTATAGCCAGTTTCACAGTGGAAGCTTAAACCAAAGCTTAGCTAAGCTTTTATAGATAGCTTAAGCCTCAGATAAAGACTACTATACTTCATCCACTAAGTTTTTGCACCACACAGCTAATGAATGTCTCGTTTCCTCCCGCAGAAACCAAAATAGATATGTTTCAAAAAAAAAAATTGATCGAAACAGAGACATAGCTATTGTGGTTTCTGCGAGAGGAAACGAGACATTCATTAACTGTGTGGTGCAAAAACTTAGTGAATGAAGTATAGATTTCAAATTAAACTCAGTTTAACCTCCACTGTGGAACTGAATAAGGTGAAAAAAACTCAGTTTAAGACTTAAGCCTCACTGTGAAACCGGCTATTAATTTCAATCACAAAAAAAAAAAAAACAAAAAAAAATTGTTTTTCAAAACAATCGAAAAAATAATTTATGTAGATAATCTCAAATTCTATAATGGCATATTTTAATTATTGAAAAATGTTCATTCATTTATTTAAGTAATTTTAGTAAAGTGCAAATTAAAAGTAAATAAAATTTCTTAAAAAGAATTTTTGAAATTCTTGCTCAATAATTATGAAAATAAGAAAATCGTTTAATAATAGAAAATTTATATTTTTTTAGAATCTAGAACTTTTATCGAGAAAAAAAGAAAAAAAAATCATTAGTTGAATAATCATTTTCGAAAAAAACAAAAAAAAAAAAAAGCAAAATAAAAGCAGTGCCATTTTACAATCGAAACATAAATTATACCATCAATTTTCTTTTGATAGTATTTTATTTTGCATTTTTCAAGTAACAAAAAAAAAAAACAAAAATAAAAATAACACCTAGTTTTAATTGTTTTGATTCTTGCCTCATTTAAATAAAAAAAAACCCAATAACAATTCAAAGACACACTTGTACACTTCGATCTTCCTTTTTAAATAATGCAAATAACGTGTTATAAAAATGATTATTAAAATTTTCAGTATTATTAATATTGAGAATTACTTTTTTTGTTCTTTTAGCTTAAAAGACTTTTTTTTTTTTTGCATTATTGCACCATTTTTATTAAGTGTGTGGTGTGGTGTCATAATTCAGTTGTGATTGGAACATATGTTTTATTTATTTATTTTTTTTTTTTTTTCAATTTCCAAAACAACCTTTTTTTTAATTTTTTTTTTTCGATTTTTGATTCATGCTGAATTCATAGTTAATTTTTTTAATTAATTTTAAAATAAAAAAAAAAACAAAAATCTTGGAAGATTCTAATTTTTTTTTTTTGTTTTTTACATTCAATTAAAAATTAAACAAAAGTTTTATATTTTATTTCTGTTTTTTTTTTTGTTTTCTTCAATCTTCAAGTGTGCCACAAATGAAAAATAAAAAAAAAAATATAAAAATTTTTCTTACAAAAATAATTATGATTTTAAATTAATTATCATCAATTATAATAAGGGGATTCACTCTTTGGTGCAAATAGGTATTGCATCGTTGCATTCGGTGTATCGTAGCACGAATTTTTGTTGTATCGTTGCAAATTGTTGTTGTATCGTTGTAAATTCGTGCTACGATACACCGAATGCAACGATGCAATACCTATTTGCACCAAAGAGTGAATCCCCTTAATAAATTACTTATAAATATTTGCATTTGCCATTTTTTTTTTTTTTTTTTAAAATGATCACATAAAAAATTCAGCAATCATATAACGTTTTTTTTTTTTTTGTTTTTTTAATGTTTCAAATATGATTTAGTTGCCATTTAAAAAAAAAAAAGAAAAAATATTTCAAAATACATAAAATTACTTTTTCGGGTTCGTAAAATTATTAAATGAATCGCATTTAAATTTATTTTAGTTCAAATACAAAGTACATTAATTTAATAGTAATTATTACAAACTTTATGCTATGTTCCTTCATAATTATTATTTTTTTTTTTATAAGAAAGAAAAATAAAAAAAAAAACAAGTATTTATGGAAAAATACCATTCCTAATAAAAAATGCATTCAATTTTATTATTACAATTATTATTATTTTTATTTAAATTTATTTAATAAGCGGTAGGTACATTTTATAAGATAGTGAATTTTTTTTTTTTTTCGAAATTTAAATAATTATTATTTCCTTTTTTTGTACAAATTTTGTTATTTTATTGAAAAAAACAAAAAAAAAAAAAACAAAGAAATTATTTAATAATAACTCTAATTTATACATATATAATTTTTTATTTTTTTGTAATTACGTTTAAAATTATGTTTTTTTTTTTTTACATACATATATATTTTCATAAACGTTTGAAATTATAGTTTTATTATCAAAAACAACAACAACAACAAAAAAACAAGTACATAAGATACGTCTTCACTTATACACTTTTCGAGTGGAAATGTAGCTATATCCACTAAAATGTAGTCAAGTGTATAATTTATAAACTGCAAAATGTAACCGTACACTTAGTGGAGTGTTAAATTTTTTTTGTTAAAATCCTCTACTTAAAAGTGTATATGTCTCTAAACACAAATTTAGAATTCTAAAAAAGTGGAGATAAATGTAGACAAATAGAAAAGTGGGACAGAATCTGACAGTTCACTTTTTGGTGTATGATTACATTTTGGTTTGTTTTCAACAGTAGTTCTTGTGTTTTAGTGAGTGAAAAAAATGAAAAAAATTAAACAAAGAAAATGTCTGGATGTGGTCAAAAGAAATGAAAGAATTAAAATTGATAAAATGTATTATGGAATGTTACAGTCCCCATATTACAAGAAAAAAATTAAAAGGGAAAACGCCAGCGATTTCTGTTAAAGATAAATGACATTTTATTTAATTATTATTTTCTTTATTTATTTAACTCCTCTGAATAAACACATGCGACAAAATCAGAAAGTGTATTATATAAATTTAACTTGACCACTTTAATTTATGAGTGTAAACACATACTCCACTTTAATATGTATACACTCGAAAAAGTGTAGGTCAAAATATGGAGATCTACACTTTTTTTTCGAATGTAGTACTCTCCATTACTGTACAAATCTAAACTGAATCTCCACTTTTGTGGAGTTCTACACCTATTTTCATACACTAAAGTGTATAAGTGAAGACGTACCTTTACACCAGGAGAAAAATAGAAATAAAATAGCATAAAAATGAAATTAAATAGAAATAAAAGAAGAAAAAAAACGCATTTCTTTTTAAACATATTTTTTTTTTTTTAATTTAAATTTAAATTTAATATTGTACAACATATTCCTTTTTATTTTAGCTTTATAGATGAAATTTTTTATATTACACTAAAAAATGAAGATTACAATGGATTACATTTATATTTAGAAAATTTTAATTTAAATATACAAAAAAAATAATATATATACATATATAGCTATATATAATTAAATAGTGATGTAGTAATATAGTAAATATATATAAAATGTATATAATATGCATATATTGTAAAGAAGAAGAAAAACTAAAAACAAATTATTATATACTTAAATAAATAAATATATATTATATACACATACATATACATATATAATAATGTATTTGAATAGAAATTTAAAAAAAAAAAATGTTATTACATAATATATATTGTTCACAATTTAAAATATTTTATCAAATAAAATAATATTTTAAGAATTTTAATGTTTAAAATGATACAAAATAATAATGAGTAAATGAAAATCAAGTATATTTAGAAAGAAATATTAATTTTTTTTTTTTTTCATTTCACAGGATTGAAAAGGTGTTTCAAAAAGTCTTGAAAACCTCTGGTTTTCTTCTTCTTGTTACTGGATATACAAGGTACAGAACAGACAACTAAATAGAAAACGAATTTTGGCTTTTCCAACCACCCAGATAACACGGCACTGATGAAGAACTGATGTTGGACTGATACTCAGGTATTAAAGGATCGATACCTTTTAGTTACCAAAACTGATGTTTTTATATGGACAATGTCCGCATTTTGATCATTCTGATTGGTTGAATTTGAAAAAGGGGAAATTGACTGTGATTTCCTGCATCAAAGATGTATCGATGAAAGATCGAATTTGTAACAAAATTTTAAAAGGGAATTGCATCAATAAAGAACAGTACTTCTTCGATGCCATATCGATACTGTATTGATGTTTTGTACTGATGCTGTACTGAAGACTGGAATCAAAAAAGTAATATTTCTTCATTTTCGTTAACAAAATAATTGTAAGCTTTAAATTCTACACTTTTCATGTGTAAATTTTTGAATTTTTTAATTACATATAAAAAGTGAAGAATTTAAAGTTTGCAATTATTTTGTTAATGAAAATGCAAGAAATATTAATTTTTCGAACAATGAGGAATATTTTTATTAAAATAAACTTCATATTTTGTTTTCGATATTCTTACTTATTATAATACTATGTACTTAAAGTATCAAAAAAACATCAGTACTACATCAGTCGTACATTCTATAATTTTCCCCTTAATAATACGATGATAGGAATCAGAAAAGAATCAATTCTACATCAGTAACATTCATCATTTCGTTTTCTTAACAACACCATTTTAACTACCACCACCAAACTCATCTCTATTGATGGTAGGAATCAAAATATCTTCATTAAATCATCATTAGAAAAAGGGAAAAATATTGAAGACTAATTGATACCCAAGGATCGATACCAAAATGTTATCTGGGCATTAAACTTTTAGAGTATTCCGATACTTTTGAAATTTTGTATGGGGAATTGTTATGTTATTTGTCTTCAAAAACCAGTCATAAAATGATATTTACATATCTACCGCCTGGCCCTTAGAGTAAGTATACCCAAGACTAAAGATATTTTCTTCGTGCGACTAATTATAGACAGCCGACAGCTCGATTCAATTGATTCAAGGTACTTGAAGCTTTTACCCAAAACATTGCAATTGACTTGTCGATTTAATGCTTTGACGTTTCGATTCAACCTTACGACTTATGTTTTTTTTATGAGACTTTTTTGGAATTTGGATTGGATTTGGAAAATATTAAAGGGTTGACGAAAATAAGGGAGTAAAGAAAAAAAGTGTTGATGGACATTCTACTTGAAATTTTTTTAGATTATAAGAGAGTGTGAAGGAACACATGTATGAAATATTACACGTTTTTTTATACGCTTCGGAATATTTCGAACAAAAGAGATAATAATACTCAGTTTGCTCATATGTACATATTCAATGTACTAAAAATCACTATGGGCCAAAACAGACTAGGTAGCAGTGCCACCGTCGCAAACGAGTTTATAACCGGTTTTAACAACACTGCTGAAAATACACCTTATGGTGGCACGACCAAGTTGTAACGATCGTGAGTGTATTACAACCGTCAGCTAAAATTATTTTAGACTGTTCTTATTATACCAAGTAGGAAAAAAATTCTTACAACTAGCGCATTGCTACCTAGTCTATTTTGGCCCTATCAATGTTAAATTGAGAAAAATAAGTTTCAGTTCAATAGCTTTTATTAAACTAATTAACGAATATTTTTGTCAATGTGAAAATGATGGTGCTATGAATTACATTGTACAATTGTACATAAATTCTTCTTAAAAAATATATGTAAGTATGTACATACATGTGTCCTTCGTTATAGTTTTGTAAAATTACTAGGGAACTAAGAATCTCATCAACAAGTTTCAAGAAGGACATATTCTTATCATGTCTAGACATTTTTTTTTTTGCTTTCATATGCATAGTATGTACACTACATGTATGTAAATATGTTTAGTTTTACTGTAATATACACCATATATCCTGCTTTTTTATTTTTTTTAAAAACATTTGTACTTAAAAGTATAATTTTTTTGTTAAACTGAATTTATTGTTCTTTATCTTTAGTGCTACTGACATCTTTTTTTCTTTGTTTTAAAGAAAAATAGAAAACAAAAGAAGTCTGTAAAGAAGTCAACATTAGGATTTGATATGTGCGAGTATAGTACATATTCAATTTTTAAAACAAAATGTATTTTATATAATTTTATCTACGTACTTGTATACTATATGTCGGAATAGAGTGTCTAGGAATAATATGGTGCATTGAAAGAAGACTTTGACAAAATCAATGTTGTATCATTTTATTCAATGTTATGCATGTATAACACAATTAACATATTTTACGGAATAGAACTGAAGTGAAAAAAAAATGTTTTTTTTTGTTATTTTGTTACTTTTGATATAACTACATACATACTTGAACTTAAAAAGTTGTGTGGGTATACAAATGTAGCAAAAAAGAAGAAGTAGGTATATAGGTAGATGAAATCTATAGAAAAAAGAAACACATATAAACATTGTATAAATTAAGGTATGTATCCACCAAAATTTTAGTTCACAAGCTGCACACGAGCTGCGTTCGTTCTTGTGTCTACATCAAAACAGCACGTAACGATCATCTCACGACCTACGTACAAGCTGCTCGTGATCTGATCGTAAGCTGAGTGGCAGTAATTTAAATAAGTGTATCCACCAAACTAAAAAGCATGTAAACAAGCAGCGTTTAGGTGACTAACGAGCAGGTTTGGTGGATACCGTTGTTTTTCAGAAACACGCAGCTAACGTTGAGCATGCGAGAAGCATGCCTGCTTTCCATTTAATTTAGAAAACAAGAAAGCAGTCTAAATAATAGTTCTACAATGTGATTGCAACTTTTAAACAGTAGACATGGAGTGGACAAGTAAAAATATTTTAAAAATTAATAAATGAAATAGAACAAAATCCTGTGTTATGGGATCCATAAAATCAACAAGAAACACAAAATTTAAAAAGGATCAAATATTTGAAATAGCCAAAAAAATTAGTGTAGAGTCAGCCGAAATTGAAAAAAAAAAAATGGCAAGTGATTCGTGGACAATACAGGAGAGAAATGAATAAAATAAAAGAAAGTAAGGTTTCAGGAGCAGGAACGAGCCAGATTCGAAAGCCAGTATGGTTTGAACTAATCTCATCAGAATACCATAGTTCCTACATAACTTTCGACAAGCAAACGAACAGTTCACGTGCAGATTGTGGGCAGCACGTAGTACTGTACACACCAACATAAATGTTTGCAACCTCTATGATTGTTTTTATTCCTTTAAAGCACGTTCGGTGGATACAGTAAACGTACTTTGTATGCATGCAGCGTGCGATCATTTTACACAAAGTTTACGTCCATTCATTCATTCGTATCCACCAAGTTCGAAAACAGTGTATCAGCAGCTTACGAACTTCGGTGGATACATACCTTTATATATATATAGATTGAATTAACTTTGGATTGACTTGCAAGAATTCAACAAGAAAATTTAAAAAATTTTCAAAAAAAATAAAATTTTTTCTGAAAAACAAAAATTTTTTTAAAAGAATAACTGATAAAGTTTCTATAAGAATTGGGTATCGAATTTAATGATGTTTCATATTATAAGGACCTGTAAAGTTTGTTTGTCTCTTATAGCAAAGCATTTAATTTTTATCAGATAAAAATAAACCGTGCAAAAGTTTTGTAAAGGAAGGAAAAAATAAAAATGTAGGTACTGTGTAACATCAGAAAAAAGTAGAAGCAGTAGTAATAATAGCAATATGCTGTTATAGTCAACACAAAAAAAACAAAAAAAGGACATCTACTTGATAAGTATTTACGTATGTACTTGAATAAAATGTTTAAAAAAAAAAACATTGGTATATAAGTAGGATTTAAGTAGTTTAAAAACTAAGGTAAACACTAATATTTAGGCATCAGGTCGATCAAGTTTCATGATATCTAGAACAACATGACACATTCGCCTGTTTCATGTCACTTTATTAAGTTTAATGGAAATATACGACAGTAGTGCGTTTGATGCAGCCTTTTTAACTTCGACAAGGTTACTTCAAGTTGAAGGACAATTTTTGTATAGATACATAGTTACATAGTGTTGAGAATACGTACATATATAATCATATTATCATCATCATCATCATCAGTATCAAACAAAAAACAAAAAATCAAAGTATTCGCATGCATCCATTATTAAACAATAAAAGACAATATAGGATCTGATCCGTAATAATGAATAAGAAAAAGATTTCAACGAATTGATATAGGTAGATATGTACATATGTATGTATATAATATAAGTAGAAGAGACCATAATCAAAGTGCTCTTTTACTTCTTATTAATGGCCATCAAGTGCGTATATTATTATTTTTTTTATTGTTTGTTGTACTTTTTTAAAGAAAATAAAAGATTCTATCAATTTCTATGAGTATATCCAATATATTCATTTCTATTGTAAAAATGTGATTTAATCCTTTAATGTACTGAGACAGAAAAAATAAATAACATACATAATATGTATTTTTACATATGTTCGATGACACTGTTTCTATTTTATTTATTTTACATGTTACTTTTACTTTTTACCTTATTTTATTTTGTTTGTTTTTGCTTTGCTATTTTTGCTATTAAGGTAAAAAGGTAATTTATATTCTCTCCACACATAATAAACATACAGTAAATAAGAAATCAATAACTTATGTTGAAGATTTTGTACTCGAGATATACATATGTACTTATATGTAGGTACTATCGATTCCGTTAATATTATATCTTTTAGAGAAAAGATTTTCTTTGACTGTGAATTATAATTTCTACCTAAGTGATTTTTTAATATTCGATTTGAAAATCTTTTTTTTTTTTTCATATATTTTAAGAAAAATTTTGCGGTAAACAATTGAAATGATTTTTTTACTTGGCCTCCTCTGGAGGTCTTCCAATCATCTATTAGTAACAGCTCTCTAGCGTCATTCTATCATTTTTTCTTCCCTCCTCGCTCTAGGCCTTTCTTGTGGTCTACTTCCCCCCAGTAGAATTGTATCCTGTCGTTGCACGTAACAATACGCATAAATTGTTAACGTTAACGCCTAATGGACGTCATCAAGAAAAAATGATGAGGAAAATTATCAAAAAGTGTGCTGCTCCATCAAGAAAATGCATCGGTTCACACTAGTCAAGTTGCAATGTCTTCTCTAGGCCGAACGTTGTGGCCTCGAATCTACCTTACAGTCCAGGGCCGCTATTCTTGAAACCACTCGTAAAGTTACGCATACGTAAATTCACCATTTACGAGTGGTTTTGACATATGGCTTATTCTCGAGATCCGCATACGTAAATATTCGAATGAAAACCATTTGAAAAGATACGAGTGCCTATTTGCAAGAATACGTCTGACATAAACCATTCGAAACAAAGTACTTGTATGCGTAACTTTATGAGTGATCTTGAGAATACCGGCCCACTTGATTCCCAGTGATTATTTTCTATTTTCAAATTTGAGAAAAGAGCTAAAAAGGGGAAAAAATTTCATAACGTTGATGAAGTCAAGGCGGAAATTTAGGCTCATTTTGGGGACTTCGTGTTATTGAAAAAAGTTAAAATTTTTTTTTTCCAAAGTTTTTGGTATTTAACAAAATCACGGTAATTTTTTTTCTTTATAAGTCAAAGCCTTGTATGTATGAATATACCAGAGAATATCTACATCACATAAAAAAAGGGTGTTTAACAATAAATAAAATTTATTTTTAATTTATTTATTTATTCTTTTTCGAATTTAAGTAATATCACGTATTAAGTCATTGACCCTTTAAAAAAGTAATAAAGAAACTTAAAAAAGGACACGTACTTTCGATTTTCTTTGTTTTGGGTAAAGATAGATAGATATTTATCAAAGAAAACCAGAATATTTTATGAAATAAACCAAAAAAAAAAAAAAAAAAAAAAAAATCAAAAATAAAAAAAAAACTTGAACAAGTAAAGAAAAATATCTTCTGGACAAAAAGATTAAAAAAAAAAATACAATAAAAGAGAATTTACTTTCTTCTCTCATGATGATACATTATATTGTGTGTGTTTCATTGCATATTCAGAAAGATATCAAGATTATCAGAACCTTTGAATCTGTTTTTTTTTTTGTTGTTTTTTGAGATTTTCTTTTTTTTTTTACTTTTTACTTTTTATCCAAAAATGCCGACAACCAAAGTCGTTGAATTACACGTTCTTTTATTATAAGATTGTTATTTTTTTTTTGTATTTTTAATTTTCCTTTTCAAGTTCACTTTTGCTTTTTGGACTAAAAAAAAAAAAAAAAAAAAATTAATATGAAAAGAAGAATTATGAGCGAAAAAAGGAACAATAATATATAAAAATCAGAAAATGATTTTATTTATATATATAATTTAATTTTTTTTTTTTATTGTAGTAGTTAAGCTATATCTAAAGGTATATGTATATATATATACGAGAGGCGATCCAAAAGTTTTGAGCCTTTACTGGAAAACAATAAATGCAACGCAAATCAGGTGCACCAATTTGGTTATTCATTGTTTAGAAATCTGTATGCGAAATTTCACTTAGCTGTCATTAATTGTTGTTGAGTTTTTGTGAAGAGTAGAACAAAGTGAAAAGTATGACAATGCACCACCGTCCCATTGAAGTCGAAAAGCGATGCAAGCTATATAATGTCTAGTGGATTCCAAGAAATTAGTCACCCGCCTTACAGCCCAGATCTAGCACCCAATGATTAATATTTGTTCCCACATTTGAAAAAAAACATTGCGTGGAATATGGTATCCTGACGATGAGTCACTGGAGTGGCGGTAGTAGACCACTTTAACAACAAAGATAAATCGTATTTTTAAAAGGAATAGAATTATTATTAGGAAGATGTAATAAATGCATTTCAATAAAAGGTGAATGAATATATTGAAAAATAAAATATATTTCATTGTTTTATTTGAAAGATTTCACACGAAGGCTCAAAACTTTTGGACCGTCCCTCGTATATACGTGTATGTATGTATGTAGTTATTAGGACGATATTAACTGTATATTACATTATAATCGCTTGCGTAAAATCATACTATATATCATAAAGAAAGCTTTATGATCTTTGAGAAGTACAATATAATATACATTATAAAAGGTGTTGTTAGCTATGTGGTCCTTATTCCGTTTTCTTTTGTGTTAGATGGTAGTACTTTTGTGTTGCTGTTATACCTACTATATAAAAGAGATCCCGGAAAATTTTCTACATCTTTTTAGGTTTCGGGATGAATTCTTATCGCTAAAAATTCTTTAATATATACAAATCACTTGGTATGCACTTTTTTGTTTTCGTTGTTGTTCCTTTTTTATTTTTTTTTGATTATCATTATTATTTATTTACTTTTTTTTTTTTTGAGTTCTCTTTTTAGGTATGTTGTATTGCATCTGAATTCTGAAATCGTGCCATTATGTATATTGTATAAGAATATATTATAGTAGTTTTTAATATACTCTGTACGCTTTATAAAAATCTTTTATTTATTCTAAATTTGTTTCTGTTTTTCATTTTTTTTTCATGATATTTTAAAGTGTAATCTTTAAAAAGTATATATATGTATGTATGTATGTATGTACATACTCCCAAGTGGTAGTTAAATTGTTGGTCGTCGTCGTGCATCATCATCATTATCATTATTATTATTATCATTCCTTCATCCTTGTATGGAAGA
The DNA here is from genome assembly GCA_932526495.1 of Bombylius major. NCBI lineage: Eukaryota > Metazoa > Arthropoda > Insecta > Diptera > Bombyliidae > Bombylius > Bombylius major. The sequence continues at coordinate 1,237,654 of OW052046.1, forward strand.
AGATACAAAATTTTATGTTTTAAATTTTTCAAAAATTATTTTTACCATTTTTATACATTGTGGTGATGATAATATATATGGTATACGAGTACTGTTATATTGTATATACATCATAATATATGTTATGAATAATTTCGTTGGTGGTTTAACAGGACTCATTTTAATTTTGACACCTCTTGAATTTGTTTCAAATATTATGCCTTAAAGGTTGAATAAATTATTCGTGTACATACACACTGTAAATGTATAATTAGTGTTGATTTTTTTTTCGTTCTCTCTCTCTCTCTCTTTGTTTTTTGGAAAAATAAAATTTTCACCAGGAGTACGTATTGTAATCGTAGAAAATATCCCTAATTATCTGATATAAAGAAACATCCTTTATATAAATATATAGGTACTGATATACATGGATGTGAATACAATTGTATATATTCTTACAGGTTCTTGTTAATAAATTTGATTTTCGACAGTTAAAAAAAAAAAAAATGAAGATGTTTCATAAGAAGAAGAAACAAAAATAAACTTATTATTTATATTGTATAATAGGCCTTCTGAAGAAGAGTCATTAATGAATTTAATGATATGTGTTTATTTTTTTTACAAAAAGAATAAATTTTTTGAATTGTATTTAAAATGATTTCATTTAAAAAAAAAAGAGCATTTTTTTTTTGACATTTTGACATAAATCTTTGTATTTTTACCCGTTAACTTAAGAGGTTAATGACTTTATTTGGAAAATACAGAAAAAAAGAATTTTTTTTGAAGAAATAAAAAAAATTATATGCCTATGTATGTATGTAAATTTTGCGGATTACATAAATTAATAATAAAATGAAATATTATTTTTGTCTTATGAATGAATTATCACTATTATTCATGGGATTTTCTTGAATTTTTTTTATTCTTCTTCTTTTTCTTTTTGTTGTTTAACTGATTCACGTATAAAAGAGGCCTACTTTCAGTGCTGGATTTAGGCTTAGGCAAGTGAGTCATTTGCCGCCCTAGGGCGGTAAAATTTTAGGGGCGGCAAATTTTGCTAATGTAAAAAAAAACCTCACAACTTTGCTACCAAGGGTGCCATATGGATCAGTGCCTAGGGTGGCATCACATTTAAATCTGCCACTGCCTACTTTTATGATTGAAATACAACATAACAAATACATACATACTTAAAACAAAGTAAACATATGAATTAATATGCTTATGAAACAACAGTACCATGAATTGTCTTTTCTTTACTCGCAAGTGTTCTAAGTTCTAACACAATATTTATGTAATATAAAAAAATAAAAAGTACGAAAATGTTCCAAGAATAAGTTTTTGTCCCGATTACGTTATGATTTTTTCAAATATAAGTACGGAGTACTTACTGTCCTAGTCCCAATTCAGAGGTGTGTCCCGATTACAGAGATTGATTTATATGGCAGACCAAACTAGTTTTATGATAGTGTCCCAATTATAGAGGTTGTCCCGATTATAGAGAGTGTCCCAATTAGGAGGTTTCACTGTATTTACAATTTTATTGAACATTAATTATTTATTTTTTTTTTTTTTTTTCAAATAAAATTATTGAAGTAGAATATTATCTTAAATATTAAAATAAAAATTGTAATTTTTAAAAGGTATAAAAGGTAGGTCATTGGGTATATGAAATTTTTAAATTGAAATTAACCCGTCATTTAGGTAAATTGATGTCGGTAAATGTTTTGTTGATTTCAGATAAAAATTGATGTACACTTTTTATTTTTTTTTTTTATTATTTTTTAACATTTAAGAATAAAAATTATCAGAAAAATTATCTTAAAATTTCAAAATAATTTAAGAATCAAGATTTTTATTTTCAAAAATCAAAAAAATCCATACAATAAAGTGCAATTAATTATGTAATTTTTTTTTTTTTGGAAAAAAAGGGTTATTTTTATTAAAAATGATTTTCTTGAAGAAAAAAAAAACAAAACAAAGAAAATACGAGTATATGAAAAATTTGGTTTATGTCAGAAAAGTATGTAAAAACATTTTTAAATTTTAATGCATTCTAATTTTTTTTATTCTTAAAGATACTTTTTTTTTTTTTAAAAAAAAAAATTGTTGTTTAACTTCCATTAAAACGTCCTTTTTTATACACACTCAAATTGACTGTTGTTCATTATTACATAATCATGATTATGATGATGATAATGGTAATTACAATGATGATGATGATGATGACGTTATTTCAAAATGACGTGATATTTGATCTTTTCAAAAAATATTCAAAAAATATGAAAAATTATTATGTATAGTAACGTAAAAGTAAACTAAATTAAAGTTAAAAAACAAAAAAAAAAACGTACTTTTTTAAATATGTATTTTCTTAAATTTAGGTTTTTTTTATCTTTTTATTTGTAATAAAAAAGTTTTGGCAAAAAAAAAGGAAAAATTTAAGAACAAAAAATATCGTTTATGATTATAAAAATGTTGTACAAAGTCAAGTGAAAACAAGATTTTATCCTCAATTATGTGGTATTATCACTATTATGAACAAAAACATTATTATATATAAAATAAAATTGAAGAATAGTATGTATGTATGTATCATATGTTGAAAATATTGTATACCAAAATTAAAAAATCTAAAGAAAAAATAAAGATTAGAAGATAAAAAAGAATTTCAGAAAATTGAACATAAACAAAATTTAGTAAATCATCTGTTTTATTATTTTTTTTATTATTATCTTTTTTTCTTTCACAAGATAAAGGATCTTCTCGCGAAAGTCTTATGAGAAGTCTTATATACATATGTATATGCAATCAAATTCAGTTCAGTTGCAACTTTATAAGACGCCTTTAGTAATCACCTTTTTATTTTCATTTTTTTTTTTTTTTTGCTCTTAATTTTTTCTTTTTCTTCGATGATTATCAATTTTTCTTACGTTTTAATCAGTTCAAAGAATTTAAAAGGTTCTCTGTTTCTTATTAATATCTATAATACATTAATTTTTTTTTTTTTTTTTTTTAAAGTCCGATATATGTATCTTGTGTACATAATATCATATATTGAGAATGAATTTTTTTTTTTATTCTTAAAAAATTTTTGAATACGCGACCTTAGAATCACCAGGTTCTAACTGTACAAGACGTCATTTTAAGAAAAATGGCTTTAAATATTACATTGTGTGTAAATATTTACATATTGAATCAATGGTGTCCAAACTCTTCATGAGTTATTTTCGAAACAAACTTGAGGATTGTACAAATTTTTGTTGAAATTTTTAAGTCTTTTGTGTTTCTATAATCATTTTTATTTTTCAAATAGAACTTCTAGCTAAATTGAAATCACATTATCATTATCTAATATAGTTTCAAGTGACAGTTAGAACCTTGTTTTATAAATATGTTGGTTTCACAAAAAATCATGTGGTTCTAACTGATTCTTTTAGCTTCTTCTTCTTTAACTTTAGAACTATAACTTACTGTCAAATAATGCAAATTTTTTGACGAATTCAAGAGTATAGTAAAGTTCTAATTGCATTTACAAATATTTCGCATAGTTCTAACTAAATCTTTAAACGTGGTACAAAGTTCTATGTGAAAACTATCCTTAGAGTTCATGCACAATAAAGTTCTAACTAACAAAAATTAGTAGATACATACAACTATATTTTACCAAATTTTTCTCATTTGTTAAGGTAAATAAAACTAGGTAAATCTCAAATCTTTAAAACGATTGCAGATAGGACTTTGAAACCTATAGTTCATTCGAAACAGCACAATTGAATAAGTATATTAGCATATATAACACAAAATACTCAAAACTGTCAGATAGAACCTGGTGATTCTAAGGTCGCGTAAAAGTGTAATCTGTTTGAAATAATTTCAAAATGTACATATTAAGTATATATGTATATATATTGTTCAATGATTTTTAAAGTTGAAAAATTTTAGGAAAAAAGATACACGTGTACTATTTGGTTGCAATATATAATTAATGATTTAGAAAAAAAAAAAAAAAATAGTACATACAAGATGAAGTTATCGGTATATGAACTGTCTGTATATTTTAAATGAAATTTATTATTAATTTATCATTTAAGAATAGAAATCAGTTTTGATATTTAGATATCGCATGTATTATCGAAGATATTCATATCCTTTCAAATTGAAGATTGTTCATAGGTGGAGACAGTCATGTTGCAATTTTTTTTTTAAATTTTATTTATTCACCTTTATTCTTTTGTGCAAAAAATATGAAAAAAAAAAAAGTATCTATTACCTTGTGAATGGATGAAAATTTCAATTTAATTTATTTAAAAACATTGAAAAATTAAATAACAAAAAAAAATTGAACAACAATGGGTGCTTTAACATTGAATTTTTTTTGTTTTTTTCAAATAACAAAAAAAAAAAAATGAAATCAGTTTTACATATTAGGTTCATTGAGTTCACGTGAATTTTTGTATTTTTTCTTCTAATTTTTTTTTTGTCTTTAAATTTAATCGTGTTAATATATTCAATAAATGCCACATAGCTATGACCATATATGTATTTTGACATTTTTCTATGTATGTATATATGTACGTATAGTATGGTAAATAATATCAAGTGCATGTTGAATCAATGATTTTATATCGATTTTATTTTATTATTATTATTTTTTTTTCAAATAAAAAACAAAAAATATATATTGATAGTTGTCACATATGTGACATACCTTGTGTGTATTATAACATACATACATACGATACATACGAGTCCATACATATGTGTATCTATATACAATAATTTTTTTATTAAATTCGATTAAAAATTTCAATCACAATCGAATTAATTCTATATGGTATTTTAAATGGCCTAATTTCGTGAACTATAAAGTTTTTAATTTTTTTTTTCATTGATATCGTTATACCTAAAATGAAATTATACATTAATTTGATGATTTTATTTTTCAAACTTTTTTTTTTTTTGTTTTTTATTTTAATTTTTCCATCAAAATTTTCTAGCTAGATCATTTTTGTCTTTGAAAAATTTTTTTTTTTTTACAATCTTTGTCTTATGTTTTCTTTTTTTTTTTCTTAATTTTTTTTTTTTTTTTTGGTTACATTCCAAATGGGTGGTGTTACGGTGCAATTATGCGTATAAAAATGTAGTAAATTGAAGGTGATATATTTTGTGTGAGTAATAAAATGTCAATAAGAAACAAAGAAGCTTTTTTTATGACTTTAAAAAAAAAAAAAATCAAAAAAAATAATAATAATAAAATAAAGACAAAGAAAAGAGAAAAAAAATTCAGTTGACCATAGTTTATTTTATAATTTGAATGAATAATATGGAAATAAAATAGAATTATAAAAAGAAAAAAAATATACATGAAAATTAACTGAAAGAAGGACTAAAGTAATGTTATAATTGCAAAAGTATGTATGTATAGGTAGGTATATGTACAGAGTGTTTATGATATAAAAAAAAAAAGCGAATGAAAATTAAGGGATCACTTTTAAAAGTTTGTTTGATAAAATGAGTACTTTTTATTAGCCAGAACAGAACCCATATAAAGTTGGAATTCTGCATGTCTATGAAGGAAAATTTTATCGGTTCCGTGATTTTGAAGTTAATTTTCATATTAATTGACCTGCTTAATCCGGAACATGTCTAACTCATGCAAACTGCGGAATTATTTGTTTATTCCGGAAAATATCTTAGGTTCCACGACGTTCTCGGCTATACTAAATAGTATACAAGTTTCACTTTAATTTCATTTTTTTTTCCATTTTATTTATCTTACCGGTTGAAAAAAAGCACCCTGTCTTTAGTGTACTTATAGATAGATGTATTTTATATTTATACATATATAGCTAAATTTATGAATGCATTCATAGGGAGCAATTTTTTTTTTTTTAAATTAACATTTTTGCTGTTATACAGTCATTGATTATAAACTTATTTATAAATGTACATACATACATACATAGATATACATTTAACTCAATTATACATAGGTAGGTATACATTATGTATTTATATATACTAATTTATATTAAGAAAAACATTCTTTATGACAAGGTCATCTTAATATAACAGCACCAGTTTAACAGCAGTCTCTCTTAACAATAACAAAAAAAAAAACAGCCAAAAGTAGTAACAGTGTAACAGTATAACAGAAAAAAAAACCAACAACAGAAAAACAGATAACCATACAGCATTATAAAGGTAACAAAATCATATAAGCATCAGGTAAAAGTGAAAATATATAAATATATGAGTATATATGTACCTAAATATACACATGTAAGTATGTATATGTGTATATATTAGACTGTATCTTATTTGTTCTACGAAAAAATTTTTTTTTTGGAAACTCGCGTGCTACCTCTCAATTTTTTTAGTAGCTTGCCTTGTAGCTCGCTCCCTGTTGCAAAGGTCTTTTTTGTTCAAAAGAAAAATTTATAGGGAATGACAAGAAGAACGCCCTGCAAAAATTTCAAGTTATTCAGATCACGAGATCCAGAGATATCCAAGTTTGAAATCTGATTTTTGACGAAAACGTGCTAACATACGAACTTACATATTTAGTATAATACATTTTCTTAGATGAAAAGAACCCTTTGTCAGCACCGGTAAATAACTTCCAAAAGTTATGAAATTTTAGAATTTTAATTATTTTGTAATAACTAAAAAAATTGAGAGGTAGCACACTGAGAATTTGAAAGTTGAAAAATAAGGGACACTCTAGCATATAAATAAATAATAAAGTTAATGTGTTTTTTTTTTTGTTGGTCTTAACATAATATACTGACCATTAATATAATTTTTATATTGTTTAGATATTGTACGAACCATGAACATAAGTTGCAGTCTATGTGCTTGTTTTTTTTTTTTTTGATTTTTCATTTTTGTTGTTGTACAACGTATTGTTACCTGTTGATGACATTGACTTGTAAATATAATTATACAATAAAACAACAAAAAAACATTAAACAAAAACTACATTAATTTTTCAACATTTTTTATATCTTTTCTTGTATTTTTTTTTATTATTATTTTTTTTTTTTTTGTAAATAAATAAAATTTTTAAAGGTGTACAAGAGAAAAAACAGTTAAAAAGAAAAACCAAAAAAAAAAAAAAATAAATAAAACATTAAAGAAAACTGAAAAACAAAATAATTCAAGTAGTCAATCACCTTGCCTTTATATTGTGTAAATTTTTATAATCTATAATTTCCACTTGATTATAATGCACAACATTATCAAAGCGGATATACCTACATACCCGTACATATGTACATATAGAGGTGCTGCGCATCAATGAAACATGCAAAATTTTTTGAACTTAAAAACTAAAAGTAACTAAAAATCATTTATTATGAATGCAATTTAATAAAAAAAAAAAGAAAAAGAAAAAAAAAATATTACTAGTAACAAAGAGTATCTATCTATAGAATAAAAGATAGTTTTTTTCAAATAATTTTGTTTATTATTTAAAAAAAAAAAAACGTATTATTGAATTAGGAAATAGATTTTGATATTTTGCATGTGTTTTTGTTTTTTGCAATTTTTTCTTTTAATTAAACAAAAAATGAAAATATTAAAAATTAATGCATGCATGATGTTTAACTGAATCATTTTTGTTCTGTGCTCGTAAAAGAATATTCATTTTTTTTTATTCTTCAAGCTTTTTAATTACCTATACAATATAGTACAAAAAAAAGAAAAAAATGATTTTTTAAAAAACAAAAGAAATAAAAGACAAAAAAAAAAATGAATATATCCTTGAAAAATTGGTAATTAAAATGTTATTAAAAAATTGTTAACATTTCCTGTAAATATTCTGTTTATTTTTTTTTCTTCAATATTTTGTCCCTTTGTTGCGGATGCTTCATTTTGAAAATTTTGAAAAAAAAACAAAAAAAAAAAAAAAGAAAGAAAAACCAAAAATAGAAATTAAAAATAAATTCAGAATTATCATGTTAAAATAATTTCAAAAAAGAAAAAAAAAACAAAGAAAATACAGTGAAACTTTTCTTAACGGACACCTTTTTTATGCGGACACCTCTTTTATGCGGACACCTCTTATATGCGGACAACGGACACTTTTTGACTAAAAAGATGTATGAAAATCCTCTCTTGAACGGACATTTTCTAACAAAGTTGTTTTGAAAAAAAGTAAAAACAAAATCAAAAGTTAGAATATCTGCTATTTAAGTTCGAAGAATTTTTTCAGTGCTATAGATATACATAACAGTAAATATTTACAGTTAGCATATTTACTTATGTATTATTTCTTCATAGGTTCGGTATAAAACGAGACGAAATTATTTATTACTTCAATCAAAATTGTTAATGAGTGAAGTAGTATTTAAAGACAGTTTAAAACAATTTTTAAAATACAAAAAACGAAGTGCACACACTTTGTCAGAAAATTTGAAAGATTTCGCTTTGAAAACTGGTGACCATCAAGCATTGAATATGGTTTCCAATTTGATAAAACATTATGAGAACGTAATATCAAGTGGCAAACATTTACGTCAGAAAAAAATTGATGAGGACTTGAAAAATTAACAATATACATATTATGTACCTACTATATACATATGTGTATATTTTACAATTTATTGATATAAATTATATCGAACATAATACGTACAAAAAAACTTTTATAAAAATTTTAGAACTTTCACTTTCTTATAATTTCTGTTATTTTGCATAATCCCTTTCTAGCGGACACCTCTCTAAAACGGACAAACTTTTTGGTCCCAAGGCTGTCCAATAAGAGAAGTTTCACTGTAAATAAATAAATAAAAATAGGAACCGGGTTAGGGTAGAGATGACATATTTCATTTTTAAAATAGAATATTTTTCATATTTTTCATTCTGAATATTGTTTTTATTATTAAAATAAACAAGCAAATATATATAATTTTGAACTGATATGAAAAATTATTATTTTTTTAACCCTCCTACATCGTTCGGGTCTTTTTCGACCCAGAGATGAAAACTATGTACTTGTTTCATTTGTATGCAATAGACGATCGTATTAAAGTCAGATGACTTTTATCAATTTATATATTCCTAATACCCTAAATGAAAGGCAAGTTATAGTTCCACTTTCCAAACAACAACAATGAAAAAATTACACTCTAGATTTTTCGGGTTTAAGAAAACAGCGTAGGAGGGTTAAAAATAATTGAACAAAAAAAATAATTTAAAATTAATCAATTATTTTTTGTTTTTTTTTTTTAAATTTATTTATATTGACATTTTTTGATAACCTTTCTGATATTATACAACATTTTAAGTAAAAAAACATGATAACTAGACATTTTACAGTGGATGTTTTTTTTTTTTTTGTTCTCTTCACAAATAAATATTTGAAAGTGAATTTTATGAAAATTGAATCAGTTAATAAGTATAAATTTAATCATAAAGTATATATAAGAATACGAGCATTAAAATAAAAATACAAAGCAAAAAAAAAAAACGGAAAAAAAAATGGCTAAAATAATACAACAAAAATATATTATAAATTTGTTATTTATCATTTGTAATTTATTTGTAATAAATAATTGTCATAATATAAAAAAAAATATTATTATTGAAAATGAAAATAATATAAGAAAACAAATAGAAAATATGAAAAATATAATTAATTTTGATTTAAATCCATGTAATAATTTTGTTGATTATGCATGTGGTAATTATTATAAAAATTATAATAATGTAAAAAAATATCCAGATTTAATAAGTTTATCATATATTAAATATGCATTATATGATAGTGTTATAAATGATAATATACCATTAACAAATTATGAAGAAAAAATAAAAATATTTTATGAATCATGTAAAAAATTACAAAATGATTTAATAATAAATAATTCAAAAACCGATATAACATTATTATTTCCATTAACTGAAAATGATGAAATTAAATATAAAATTGATAAATTAATAAATCGTCATTTATTACAATTAAATGATATAATTGGTATTGATACATATTCATTTAATGGTTATATTATTATTTATACAGAATATTCAATTGATCAAATATTATTTAATAATAATTTAGATATAAATAAAAATGAAATATATGATGTTATATTAAAATTAAAAAATAATGATATTAATGAAGAATATGCTGAAAAATTAACAAATGAAATAATTGATGTTTATAATTATTTAAATGAAACATGGTTTAATTTAAATTATTTTAATAATAATAGTTCATCAAATAATTCATCATATAATAATAATAATGATAAATTTTCAATGATAATTAATATAAATGATTTAAAAGAATCATATTCAAATATTAATTGGGATAATTATTTTATGAATTTAATTGGTATTAATTATACACAATATAAAATTATAATATTAGATCAATTAACTGTTAAACAAAATTTAAAAATAATATCAGAAACAAATCGTCGTTCATTATTAAATTTATTAACATGGATTAATTTAAAATTATCATCTAATTTATATTGTACTGAAAAATTATATGATTATTTTAAAATAATATTATATTCAAGATATGTTAAATTATATTTAAATGATATTGATCGTAAATTATATATTGAAGATATACAAAATTTTAGTAATAATATTAAAAATTTAATAAATATAAATAATAATAATGATAATAATAATATAATTAATTATGATAAAATATCAAATGATTTTATTAAAGATCATTTAAATATATTAGATAATTTAAATTTAATTATATCAAATGATAAAATTATAAAAAAATATTCAAATATTAATTTAATATCAAATAATTATACATATAATATAATACAATTAGAAAATTTATTACAATATGATAATTCAAATGAAGATAATTTTGATTCAGATTCAAATGAAAATAATGATAATGATAATATTAATAATAATGAAACAAATAATGATAAAATTTATAAAGATATAACAAAATTATTAAAACAATTTATATCAACACATAATAAATTACGTTATTCATATTTTGGACAACGTTATTATGGTTTTTGGGATTCAATTAAATATCAAATAAATATTAATAAAAAATTAATTAATAATAATAATAATAATAATAATAATGATACAAATAATAATAATAATAATGAAAATTGTTTATATAAACAATTAAAAATAAATTCAATTATAAGTGGAACTAATTCAGAATCAATTGAAATGTCAATATTAACAAAATATACATATAATGATTATCAAAATTGGATTAAAAATAATTCATTAAATAATGAAATTATATTTATTGAAAATTTATTAAATGATATTAATTTAGATTTAAATAAATCATTTTTTATAAATTTTATACAACCATATTGTGATGGTAGTCATTTTGTACGTTTCATATTTAATAGTGGTTTAGCTAATTTAGATGATTTTTCTAATGTATTCAATTGTTCAATTGGTACATATATGAATCCAGAAATAAAATGTATGAAACATTAATATATTAACAAAGTATATATTTATAATAATAAAAATGTAATATACATACATATCATATATGAAGCATGGAATACAAAGAAAACAACAACAACAACAACAACAAAAAAAACATGAAAACTCTCATAAAATGAAAATTTTTGATGGATCTGCTGACCACTATATACTATATACATATCACTAAGTCCAAATGCAGTTGGATTACTACTCGTATATAATAATCAATTTAAAAAAAATGGAATCTATCTTACTTATATACCTACTTATAATATATGTAATTAATATTGTTTTTTAAAATAAACTTTTGAAAATAAATTAAGAAATTCATTCAGTTTGTATATTTTATCTTCTTCATCTTCTTTTTCTTCTATAGCACTCAGTTCAGTGTGAACCATGGTTTCATTTACGATGTACGGCCTCCATCTGATACGATTTTTGGTTAACCCAATGTATCCTTTCCTTATATCTAATATAATTTTCTCAGTGGACCTAATTTTCTATTTCCAAATTCCAAGATGCTCGATTGATTGAAAGTTTTTCTTGAGCGCTCTTGTATCGGTCATTTTTAGAGAATATGATCCAGCCATTTGATTCTCTGAGATTTTACAAATTTTACTATAATGTTTCTACTTTCTATCAGCTTTTCTAGCTTGTAATTGTGAATGATCTGTACATAATATGTATCTGTTCTGTACACTTATTTTAATGGGTCAAATGTGTTTTTAAGTATTTTTCATTCGAAGGACGTCTATTCACTAGATTTACAACTTGTATAAAAAAAAGTAATAATTATATTATTCATAATATGTCTGACATCATTATATATAAATCAGTTACTAAAAATATATTCTAAATTCTATTCTAAATCGTTATATATTATTCTTGTCCTGTTCAACAAATATATGAAGAAAAAAAAAAAACTTTTATACTGATATTATGGTGTTATGGGTGACATAATCTATATATAAGTATCAATCAATGTTTTACAATAAATCTGATGATATTTAAAACTTTTAACTGATCAACTATTTAATTATGTACCACATCTGTCTTCAATTTATAGGGTAATTCAAAATATTTTATTAAAATCTTGGCTTTTCATGTTAAATTTGTGTCCAAAATAGAGCTTAAAAAACTGACAATAGATCGATTAAACAATATCATTATAAAGTTCATCATCATTATTTTAGCATTTTTCTCCGAGGAATGCAAGATATACAATATATACATATCTTATGTGTTATTTTTTTCCTATAACGTGTAGAAGTCTAAACAGAGGATTTATATCAATTGTTATCTTTTCCTTTTCATGTACGTAAGGTCATAAAGATTTTGAGAATAAAAATTCCAAAGATTTGAAATAGTTTTGTATCTAGCTGGATCACCATGTGTTTAGTATTAAGTAGCATTATTGTGTAACATGGCCACCAATCCGGATGTTTTTCTATTAGTTTACTTTTATTGTTGTTGTTGTTGTTTTTGTTATTAAATTTCTATCTTTGGATTATACGTGATATCACATAAAAATAAAATGAGAAAAAAAAAGTTAAAAGACAAAATATAGAGTATACATTTTGTATCTTAAATGATTGCGTATATTAAACTGTTTGTTTTTTTTTACTTACAAAATAGTACATATATGTATCAGTGGCGGAGTCAGTAGTTTTTTTTCCGGATGTTCAGATTTTTAAAAGAAATATAAATTTTCTCTAAGGAGAAAATTGTGTAAACAATAGAAAGAGAAATTAAAAAATCCAATTAAAATGTGAACATCTTGCATATAAAATTATATAAAGAAAAAAAGAGAAACTAAACAAAGTAACCAAATAATATTTTCTTGTAATTTTCTGTGGGTCAATTTTTAAATATGAACGTATATGAACCTAATGATTTATGTATGCAAAATTAAAAAAGTGTTTAAATTGTATTGTTTTCATTTACTCTTCTTCTTACCAAAATTACCAAAAATTTGTTTTTGAATTTTGTTAGAAAATTTTATGATCACGTTCATAATAATTTTAGGGTGCTTACTGAACGCCCTGAACCATATCACTCTCCGCCGTTGATATGTATGTACATATACGTACATATATGTACGAGTACATAATATTATGTTCAAATTCATTGTGATACATTTTATCATTTAAAAGATATTTGATCTGAAAATGATTAAAGGTAAAAGACTGTGTGTGTGTATGTATTTTTTTAAGCTATAGATAGATGTGAAGTAGATTTAATTCATTGTTTTAAGTGTCAGATGTTAAAGTTTTAAAATAGGTAGGATTTTTGTTTTTTGCAACATTCTCTGATAACTATATGGTATACTATTAAACAAATTGTAGAATAACAATCCAGATGAAGATATATACATACATATGTACATATGTATGTATATTATTTGTAACGTATGCTACATAAGATTAAACATACCATGTATCTATACATTAAATTAAAGAGGAAAAAAAAATAATAAAAGGCATGTCGCAATTGTAATCGATGTACGATATGTGTAATAACAAAAAACAAAAATTTATTTTTTAGTAGTTAAATAATAATACATATATGTATGTATAATAATAAAAATGTAATATTAGATAATCAAATATCATCTGTTATTAAAAGTTTCATGTAAAATACATTAAATAGACATAATGTTACATATTTTTTAAATCTTTTCATATATGAATCATTTTATGATACATTATTTAAAGGTATGTAAAGGTTCAGTTAGCGAACATGCGAATTTCGTAATATTATTTGTTTAGAATAATATAGACAAGTGTACAATAACAAAAAAATACAAATTATACTGGACATTTTATAAATTTCAAAGTAACAAGGTTGATTGATTATATTCGACAGACAAAAAGCCAACGCCTTTCAATTTACCTTTATCGTTTGTTGAATTACTGTATGTATATACATATGTATGTACATACTGCGTATGTGTGTATTTGTTTCAAGGTATTCAAAGGTGGGAAATTTTTATATTAGAGATCTATTAAAAATGATCAACATAAAATTTGTCATAATTATTTTTTGTTTCGAATATAAATTTCGAAATAACGAAAAAAATTTTTTTTTTTAAACAAAAGAATTTTGTAAAAGTTCTTTTTTTTTTTTTTCAAAATACTGAATGAATGTAAATGAATTGTTTTTATTTAAATCAATCTTTTGAGACTTAAATTAATGAGTTTTGTCACACTTTAACATATGAAAGCTTTTAAAAATGTTTGAAAATGTTTTGTAGTAATAATTTAAATAATATTTAGAAATAAGAAAATCTTTTAAATTGCATAAATAACTTATTGCCTTTTTTTTTAGATTGAAAAGTTAAGTATGTTTTGGTGAAAATAATTATTTTTTTCATATATCACTCCAATTTATTCTATATATGTATATTCATAAAATCGTGTCCGGTGTCTTTTGCTCGAGTCTTTTGCAGTTATTTTCTTGAACCATAGCTTAACTAACTCTATAGAAGAACCATCGCATTCCTTCAGGGCCGTCTTAAGATCATCGTAGGCCGTAGGCACTTTAGATTAAGGGTAAGAATTTAAAAAAAAAAAAAAAAAGGTCAATTTGTTGCCTATGCTACAATTGTCTGACCAATTTTCTAACGAGCAAAAAAAAAAAAACATGTCAATCATAAAATCCAAGTAAGTATATTCCTTTTTAGACTTTCGTAGGCCCTTGTAGGATCGTAGGCTCTAGACACAGTGCCTAATGTGCCTATAGCATAAGACGAGCCTGCATACCTTAACATCTTCTGTTCCTTTGGTTTCCTTCAGGCAAGGTTGATAACCTCGACTCCATTATAGAGGTTAACGATATCAGCACGAGAAAGCGAGGCAACGAATTAACTATAAAGAAATGAATGTATCCATTATTCCATGCAGATCCTCTTTCAACAAATTTAATCTGAACAAATTTTTTTTAAATTTTCAAAAATTCAAGTTCTTTATCTTTCTTGTTTTTCATATCATGAATTCAATTAATTTTTTAATGTTCAAATCACCTTTCTAATTTGTTGTTGTTGTTGTTGTTGTTGTTGTTGTTGATTAATTTGCATAATTCTGTTAAGATTGAGTGTTCTTATATAGATAGAATAAAAGCTTTTAAATGATTAGATATCTAATATACTCGTACATCATATAGATTGAATAAATGAAAATGATATTGTTTGAGCACATAATCCATTATTATTGTTATTAATTATTTTATTATTTTTTTCATTTCGGTAGAAAAAAAATTTGCTGTTGCTGTTTTTTTTAACAACCTTGTTTTGTCTCGACTGTGTTTTTTTTTGTTGTTGATTTTTTTGTTTTTTTTTTTTAAATTTATTTTATATTCTTTATTTATAACTTTCATGATTTTATTTTTATAATTTGAATTGGAATTTTGTTAAAATTCTTTTTTTTCTTTGTCTAATAACATTTTAAGTATTTTGACATTTTACACATACAACTGAGGTTCTCGAAGAACTTATATTGTTCTTAAGCTACTTTTTTTTTTTTTTAAATTCTAATTATGTGTTTTTTGTTTTAAAATGTATTTTTCTATATACAACTAATTTTAGTTATTTAATAATTGAATTGAGGTTTAAATTTATTTAAAATTCCATTGATAAAAGTTAAAGCTAAGTATTGTGTTCGAAGCGGAATTTCGTTTCCCATATAAAATACGTCATGTAAAAAAAAAGTGGCGGAATTCCGTCAAGAAAATATTCCGTTCACTTTTTGTTTTGTAGTACTGAGTTCGTGACAAAAAATAAGTTAAAATTGTCTTTGCTAACATTTTTAAATAATGTTCAAGAGATGGCGTTGACGATTAGTCTACACTAATTTTACGTCGCCATGAAACAAAAGAAAATGTACAGACATTATTATTCCGTGTGGTAAATTTGACAGTTTTTTAAAAAAAAAAATAAATACAAAGAAAAAATCCAAAGGTGAAAATAGAAAAAAACAAAAGACAAAGTAACTTCAAATTTATATTTAATTTACGTTTCTCCAAATATTATACATACGTCACTCTACACAATATTTTTTCGTGTAGAAATAAATAGCAAAACATGAAAAATTTTTTCGCTTCGAACACAATACGGAGCTTAAGAGTTTAAATATTTCATCAGAGTATGTATTTGTTAATATCCTTTTTTCTCTAATGCGATGAAAAATAAAATCCGAATTTTTTGAGTTTACAAAAAGATTTAGTTTTTTTTTTTTTACCTGATACACGTCAGATAAACTGAAAAAAAAAATATAAATTGAAAAATTTTTTTTCCCAGACTTGAAAAAAAGAAAATGATTAATAAAAAAATTATTTAAAGTATGTGTCATGTCGTTATGAGGAGAATTTATCATGGTTAACATATTTTTAAGTTCAAGGACGTGAAATTATTGCAAACTTTTAAAAAAAAAAACACAACATAAATGTTTTTCTTCTTCTTTATTTATTATTCGAAATTTTTTTTAGTTCAAAGAAATTTTCTAATACATATAAAATAAATTAGCGATATTATAAAAATTATGAAAATACTAGTTTTTTTTTGTTTGTTTGTATCTTTTGACATTTTGTTGAGATTTTTGATGAGAGAAATATATGAAAAAAAAAAACACACATTTATTTAAAAAATAGATTGATAATTTTTTTTCAACACCTACATCAATTTTATTGATAATTTTATTGTTTTTTTTTTAAATCTTAAAGACTTTCTTGTCATTTTAATAAGGAAACAATTAAATGAACAATTATTTTAAATTTATGATAGAATTTTAACATTTTAATAGGAAATGGAAAATTCGTTTTTTTATAAAATTAAAAATTAAAAAAAAAAGAAGTATGAAAAAAATCGAGTACGTATGGTTGGTTGGTTGACGTGGCGGTTTTTGAAATCTTTCGAAGATCTAATTAGCACTGACAATGCCGTTTTGATACCACACCTCGCATAACCTTAGGCAATACCGGTAGATCACTATAGCCATCCTGTTTCATTCAGGAATCGTATAATGTCTCCTACCGTAACTTTTGATATTTCTTCAAGGTCTTTGAGAGAGAAGCTCCCCAACGTCTGGGACCTTGCTCTGGCAAGTGCCGGACAGTTGCAGAGGTAATGAGTGAGGGTTTCTCTCTCATTGGCTTCCCTACAACTACGACAGTTGGTATTGAAGGGGATACCACGAGTATGTATAAGATTTTATAAAATTTTCAAACATATAGGAATAAGGGATAGAAAATATTCTATAGATATTTTTTTAACTTTACAAATTTTTCTTCTCACAAGCATCTCCTCGTACAATATATAGGCACTCTAGAACTGCAACATCCTCTATTTTTCTGTATATAGTTTATGATATAAATTTATTTAATTCTGCACGTTAGCCCATAAGCTGTCACTGCTAACAATAATTTCATTTTCGAGATTTTCATAAAATTTGAATATATGTAGAATGTATAATTAAAAAAAAAATTAATGACTATATCCGTTTATCCTTGATACCTTTTTAGTCAACAAGTGTTCTTCTAGATACATATATATTTTTTTCTAAATCTTTAAATCTTTTGTTCTAAAAATTAATCATCTTTTGAGTTGAATTTTTTCCATTAAAATTATTCTCAGAATTTTATGTTTTTTTTTTTCAACATTTGTTCAAGAATTTTTTTTTTTTTTTGCAAGTTTCCATGCGACATTTTATGTATATGTATTATATGTATATATATTATAAAAAATAATAAAAAAAAGAAGAAAAAAATATTCGAAGGTTTTAAGCAATATACATAATTGTTTTGTAATTTTGTGCAAAGAATATGTTCTCTCTTTTCTTTTATTTTTTTTTTCTTCTAAAATAAAAATTACAAAAATAAAAAAAAAAATTATTCAATTTAAATACATTTTTTTTTTTTGTTTTGTATGTGTGTTAAATTAATTTTATTTGTTTGCAAAAATATAGCGCATGATTTGAAATAAAAATCATAATAGAATATGTTTTTTTTTTTATCTCTTTTAAATTTTATTATTAATATTTTTTTTATTAAGATAAATTCTATATTATTCTTATGACAATAATTTTAAATGGAGTAGCATTTATATTTGGTTAACAATACAATATATTATCTAAGTAATATGGCATATAAATGTTTGCTAGATATAAATTTGTTAAATTTAATTGAAAAAAAAAAAAACCCTTGTTTCTAAGGCGTGATTAATCAATTTTGTTGTTTTGTTTGTTTTTTTTTTCAGTTCTTGTCTTTCCGTTTGAATTAAAAAAAAAAATATTATAAATTATATTCGAAACTATAAAAAGATAAAATCATTTTTTCTTCTTCTTGAATTCATAAAATAAAAACAAATGAAAAATCTAACAATTTTGTTTTTGAGTTAGAAAAAAATAAAATAAAATAATAATAAAAAGGAACCCCAAGTAGCGTTTTTTTTAGTTCCAGATACTTAAACTTAGTAATTGCCACCAAGTTTAGTTAATACCACGTTTTTGCTACTATTTTTGCCACTATATTGTTAATTGTCACTTCAGAGATGCATTCGAAGCGTACTGAAACGTAAGTACGGGAACTATATAGATCCCAAGTTTAAAGTTCCAGTACAAGTTTTAAAATAGTATCAAAACTGTGGCAAAACCTTATAGAAAATCCTATATTTTATAGTTACTTTCTCTTGGGTTTGTATCGTTTTTGCCACTTCATTTTGCCACTACAAAGTGATAAAATTATGGTATTTTTCGTAAGTAACGGATACGTGGCAATTACTTTATAATGGAACTATAAAGTTTCTGTTTCTGCAATTTATATTTGTATATATTGTTGAAGTAATTTTTATATAATTATTATAAACACAAAAAACAACACAGTTTCAATTGTTATTTAGTATATTAGTGAGAAGGTAGCATTTAAGTCCCAGTTACAAGTTTGGGTGGTGTTTGCAACTATCTTGGAACGTTTTCGCAACGAGACCGAATATCGTCTCAATTTCGTTGCAGGCACTTATCGAACCATTCCCCATTTTTGTGTAAGTTACGTTACTGCTACGTATCATAGACGTTCCCGTCTCTGGTGTTTGCCACTTTGTAAAATTCTTCTTGGTGGCAGCCACGTGGCGGGACACCAAAAATGTTACTTGAGATATCAAAAGACAAAATGGGCTTGTAGGTGATATCATCGCAATTTTTCTTTTTTGTATTATTATGATAAATTTATTAATTTTAATAACGATAAATTATACGCCATAATGTGCGGTCAATATCTATCTATCTTACACAACAAAAAAAAAAAAAAAACACAACACATATTTGATCTGTAACAAAAATTTTATACTGTTACTTATTGATGATCTGTACTTTTGACTTTTAACATGACCTTCATGGTTTTATAAATAAAATTTAAAATTCCTTACGTGCTTTATGACACATATTATTGTCAGATAGACACCTTACAGGTGAATATACAGACTTTTATAATAATCTAGGTGTACTTTTGATTGAGTAGCTGGATGGCTATTTATGACGTTATTAAATAAGACATTTGATAGATAGATTTAGGTAAAATATCATTAAATATACATACATATAGTATAGCTAATATCTTGTGTATGAACTATGATTCAATATTAATTCTTTGACCATTACTTTCACAATATACTTTTTTTTTTTTCAAATATTGTATCTACTATATAGAAAAAAAATTATTTATATTTATATAGGTAATTAATTAATAAAACTTAACACCAATTTAGGTAATTTGTAATTGTCCTTGAAATTTTTAAAATTTTCTTTTATAATTTTGTTGTTGTTGTTTTTGTTGTTGTGTCCGGTATGATTATGTGATCAACCAAGAAGTTCAATAATATTATAATAAAACCGGACATTGAATCAATGTTACCTATATGGAATAAAAGTTGCACCTTTTAATTTAAGTTTATAACAGAATGTTTAAGTTGAAATGAAAATTGTATGTAATATTAACTGAAAAGATCAAATATTTTATTCATGAATAGTTAATATATATGAACTTATACTCATACAGACATATATGTATGTATTAATCATATCGATATTAATCATAATAAATTACTGTTTAAATTGAAAATACATGAAAAAATAAAAATAAAAATTGTAGAAGAAAAAAACAGGTATAATTTTATAATAATTGAAAATAATTGATATGAAATATTATTTAAAAATAAAATCATGATGTCCTTCTACGTTATATATATTTGTTGAAAAAATTATGTATGTATTTTATTAAAAATTGGGAATATTTAACAGGATGTGGTAATAAAAATTGTAATATTTTTATTTTTTTTAAAAAAGTACAATCGATTACATTATGTTTTGAATGTAACATCATTTAAGCCATCCCTCGCTGCCTCGCTGACATTAGCGAATACGGGGTGAACCCAATTTTGAATAATTTTCTGCAATAAATCTGATCTTATTTCGTAAATGCAGCGTTCGATATTCAGTTTTAATGTTTCAATTCTTTCTTGTCTGTTCGGATAAACAATTGATTTTAAATACATAGTTCCAGAAAAATAAATTTCTTAAATATACGACGAATAGCAAGCTCAGATGGTCGCTTATGTGGACTATATAATTTTTTCGAAGTGCTCGTTGAGTGTTTATAAAGGAACATTTATTTTCGTAAAACATTTGAATAATATCCAGACGTTGTTGAAGCATATACTTTGCCATGATGAATTGTAAGAGCATATACTGAACATATAATATGAGAAATTTGATGTTTCTTAAGTTTTTAGTGTTGCCACTATGTCAAAATAAAAACATATCATTCTTAATGAAAATCCCTGCACAAACATAATATGTAAAATTACAAACAGAAAATTTTTGTGTTCATTTTTGAATACTTAAGGAAATGAGACTTAAAGTGTTAAATTCCGTATAAAGAAAGGCAATTAAAAAAAAAAAACTATCTTATTGAAAATTTCCTTTTTTTAATTAGATACATAAAAATAATAAAGGAAAAAATTATTTCTGAAATATAAAAATTCATTTTATTTAAAAATTGTCTTCATTTTGAAAAATTTAGAACGGATTTTTTTTTATTTTTTTTGTACATACAAGAACTTCCGGTGATTCATTCAAATTTATATAAAATTCAAAATTGGTGCTTATAACACGGATGATGATGATATTTAAAGAAGAAGACGAAAGAAAAATATTTAATAATCATAATAATTTCCATACAATTTTTTTTTTTTTTATACAAAAATTTTTAACCATCAGTAATCATCATCATCATCATCATAAGTTGCATTTTTAGAATCTCTTATACCTATCTTTTAGTGCGGTCAATAACATTTTTTTTTTCCTTTAAGAATTTGTAGATATAGCTATACGTGGTATACAAGTATAAATCTGACATCTGTATATATATTTATATTCAATGTTTTTGCCCTAGATCTTATGAATCATAAGCAAGGTCGTTTCGGAAATTATAAATTCCCATTATTATTGTACATGAAAAAAAAAAATACCAACTAAGTAAGTAACTAACTAATTAGCATCTTTGTGTACACATTATCATTTATAGTTTATGTTGCAAAGTATATATTAAGTATATATTATTATGATCATTGTTTAAGAAAAAAAAATATACTTATATGTATATAAAAATGTCAGAACTAGGTCATTAGCCTATGAATGTTCAGGTGGATATTATAATACAAAATATGAAATATACATACAAAAAAAAAAATTTTTTTTAAAGGAAAAACAGAAAAAAATAAAAGAACCGGGTGAGTATTATAATATCTATACGTATAAATATTTAAAAATACCCTATATTACATACATACATAGGAGTATATGTATGTATCATTCATTTTAATAACATTTTATTATATTCCTGTAGGTATAAAATATTATTATTATTATTAACATTTACACGATATATGAATAGTTTAGCATTTAATTGATTGCATCATAGAAAATATAGCGCACATAATTATTGTATTCAAATTTTTCATTATTTTTTACCAACATTTTTTTTTTGTGAAGGTGAAACTGAATAACAACGGTGGTTTTTGTTTTTGTAGAACAACAAAAATTTTTAAATGTATAGGTATATAAATTTAAAAAAAAAAATGACAATAGCGTATATGTATATATAGCTAAAAAAAATTCCTACTTACTTACACAAATATTGACACTCCTTTTATAAAAAAATAATAAAAAAATTCAATATTTTAATAAACAAAAATTATATATACTATAGTTAATTTTTATTGTTTATCATTTCCTAAATAACTATGTATTTATGAAATTTTTACCATACAAAGACACAAAAACATCCACCCCCGTTAATGTGCGGCAAAAAAAAAAAAAAACCCAACAAATTTATAAAGAAACGAAATAATAGTGTAATGAAATTGAATTGATGTCAAATAAATTTATTGAAATTATATATTTTGCAAGTTTCCATTCAAAGTTATTTGATAGATAATTCTTTTTTTTTTTAACTGTATAAATTCAATGAATTTCTTAAAATAATACAATTAATTTTTGTATATAATCTTAAAATGTACACTAACGTTCGAAAAAATAGCAGTGCCTATAGTATTTTTCTTTTTGGAAGTCAGTATTGTGCTTATGGAGGCAGTACCCAATGAGTTTTTTGCCTTGGTAATATTTAATTTAAAAGATTTCCCTCGATTGAAATTGAGATCTGATCACCCCACACACGAGACAGATTTTTCCAAACAATTTGTGAAAGAATATAGAAAAGTATGCCTATCTTGCTTGCACTGACATCCAAAAAGAAAAAATAGTATAGTGAAAAATATTTACCAAGTGAAAATTTCATATACTTAATTGTGGTCCGACGTGACAAAAATAAAACTTTATCTCTTCTTACTAATTTTATCTTACTATCATTCTCGGAAAATTTTGTTTTCGTCACGTCGGACCACAAAATTTTGTACCACTAGGACTCGTTTCACTTTATTTTTTCACTTGCAAATTCTAATCGATTTTCAATATGTTTTTAGTTCAGCAATGGAACTTTGGCAGGTCTTCTGGCTGGCAAATTTGCTTTTATTAAACGCGTTTTCTTACATTTTAAGGTAAAATAGGCAAGTCTAAAATGTTTATAATTTCTGTAGATGTTGCAAACAGGCTTCACCATGTTTATAATGTAGTGCTCTTGTTTATTTGTTGTTTTTTTCTTTCTACTTCTTGTTGAATTTAAATACAGTGCGGCTTTGAATTATATGTAATTTTCACGAGGTGAATATCTTTTACTAGGCACTGCTATTTTTTTGAACGTTACACTATATATAAGACATTTATGGAAAATTCATAATTAATAACCGGAAATTCTATTTAGAACCTCCCCGTATCTTCTTTTCATATTCTCAAAATTTTTGTAAACAGTTTTTTACAAATGAGAATTTTTTCTTTAAGAAATTTTAGTAAATCTATGAAGAAAGATAATTTTTAAAAATTTCTTCAATTTGTATGACTAAATCATCATATAAAAATTTATTGTCATCATTAACAGGTGTGTTATACGAAATAATTCTTCAATTTCAGGTATAATAAATTTTACCATATATTGTATATTTACAGATACATATATATACAGTACAGATAATTTAAAAGCTTTGGAGGCGATGTAATTGTCAAGGTTATTGAAAGTTTCTAATTAAAAGGAAATACCAAAGAAGAAAAAAATAATGTAATAAAATGAAAGATTTTATTTTTGCTGTAAAGAAGCTTTTTTTTTTTTATATTACACAGTGGGATTCCCAAAGGTATGTCTCTATTATGATTAGGCTTGTCTCGTCCCATTATTTAAATTATAAAATTTTTAATAATAATATTAACACTCTAAAAATGACAAAATGCGGTGATGACGATGATGATGTGGTTATACTTTTGTGTAAGTATATGGTAAGCTTTCTGAAACGTTTTATCATATAATGATTAACAGTTTTTTGAGATACGTAATAATTACAAAAATATCTTTCGTCTTCTCGCAATCTTTTTCAATATCTTACATTACAATCAATACATACATATATCATATTTTTAATAAAAAATATCAAATTATAAAATGAACTAACTAAGTATTTCGGAACTATACACAATGATGATATTGTATAAATTTAATAAAATACTTTTATAATTTGATAACATGAAAATTATTGAATTTAAATTATAATTTCTAAAGTGATGTATATTGTTAATTAAATATGTTAAATATTACAAATATGTATGTATCTATCCATATGTACAATATATGTATGTGCACAACAATTAAAAAAACCTTGATTTTCAATAATTTTATACTAAAAAAAATAACAGCAGGCGATTAAAATCATGCCAATCAAATTTATTCTCAAATGAATGAAAATTATAATGTTGCAAGCAATAAGGTTGACTTTTTCTTTTGATTTGGTATTGTATTTGATAATTTAGGCGGATCCTATTGTATCTGTTTTTGTGGTATTCTTTATTAAAGAATATAGTAGTAATTTTTTTGAAAAAAAGAAAGTTTAGAACTGAGTTAGGCGGAAAAACTTTATAGTATTTTATCTCTACTTTTATACGGTATAGATGTCAAGGTCGAATATTAAAATGATTGCCCTTTGAAAGTTCAATGGGTGGATTTAATATAGTTTCAATATACATAGATTTAAATGTATGTTATGTGATGAATTAAGTCATACTTTTTTGTTGTTGTTGTTGTTGTTATCTTTAGTACTTTACTTCCGGTTCATGTCAAAAGATAAAAAAAAAAAAAGTTAAACACTAAATCTTTATTTTGGGGGGTTTTTTTTGTTGTTGTTTCTTTCAAAGTGCAGATATCAATTCATTTTAAATTCTCATGCAATGCGGTTTCTTGTTTTTGTTTTGTTTTGTTTTTTTTTAATTCTTAAAATTCACAATCATTATATTCTTAATTTTGAATTTTGTTGTTGTTGTCTGTTTTTTTTTTTTTTTTTCAAACAGATTTTCATGTTAACAAGAAAGTAAAAATTGAAATTTAATAAGATAGATTACAAATCTTCATCATTCTTGGTGTACACGTTAAATGTGCAAAGAACCATTAATTTTGATGATTCAAGACCTTAAATTAGGATTCAAGAACACATATATTATTTATACACACACATGAATGTATAGTAAGATTTTGATGTTGAGATTTTTTTGTTTTTTAAGTTGTGAAAATTATATATGCATAGCATCATCACAAAGAGAATTTTTGTTATTTATTTATTTTTTTTTTTTTTTTAATAAAGATTGATAGTGGCAGGAACAGTGATTATGTATGGCATTTGAAGATAATATATTTAATGTTTATGATTATATAGTATACATGTACATACGAGTATGTAGTTTAATATGTGTGGCAGATGTACTGAAAAAAAAAAAAAACTGTTTTTATTTCCTTTAAAAAATTTGAAGAAAAAAAAAATCAAGTTCCTAAAAAATTTATAAAAATATTTGTTCTTGTTTTTGTAATCTCACTTAAATTTTATTTCTTCAATTATTATTTAAAAAAAAATAAATAAATAAATAAATAAATAGGTAAATACTAATTATATTTTAGTCATTTTTTTTTCATTGTAATTTTAAATTTAAAGCAAAAAAAAAAAAAGATACAAAAATTAATAATGAAAATTATTTCATGATTGCTGATAATTTTACCCTCAAGATAAAATAATTAATTTTTCAATAAATGATTTTGATTTTTTTTTCTAGTTTTTTTTGTTTTATGTTTTTTTTTTTTTTTGATAAGATATATGATTCAAGGTTACACAAAAAAAAAAAAAAAAAAACTAATTAATTTGTGGTATGGGAATTTTTAATGAATTTTAAGGGCAAAAAATAATAAACTAACAAAAATTACTTATGACCATATTGTACTTACTTACTTTTTTTTTTTTTTGTGTTTCTGTATTGGATTTTATTATTACAGATAATGTAATTGAAGGTTATTAGTTTTTTTTTTTTTGTTTTTTGTTTTTGTTTCTGTTTAATTTTAGATTTTTTTGTTTATGGTTTCTTTTTTCCATAGTTGAGAATGTGTATTTGTAATTTCTACAGTCGTACATTGATCCAAATTTTGACCTTAAACATTTTTTTTTTCTTTTGCTCTAATTTTAAGGTCGTTCATAATGGGTGGAGTGAATAAAAACTGAGTGCAAGTGTTCACTCAACTTTTTGTAAAAGAAAAACTCAGTTTGGCGTGAATAGAAAATTAGATTTATAATACTGACACTACGATTGAATTAACTGAACATATTTTGAGTGTATTTTTATTCATTCCAAATGAAATGTTCACTTTTAACGATTCACTTTACTCTACAAAGTCCATTCAGAGTGTTCACTCAGTTTTATTCACTCCACCCAATAAATAAATATTTATATGTATGTACATATGCTTCATTACTTGTGAATATAGCAGAAATTATTTCAGTTGAAGGTTCATTGCGCATGTTTTACATGTCGTAGTGATCTTCTCGTGTATACATATACGAAAGAAGAAATCTGTTTGTTAGAGTTCACAACAACAGAAATGCATGTGCGTAAGTATCTTTTCTTCTGCGCATGCCAACGTAGTACAATACGAAACTTCAACTCTTTTGGGACAAGCAGCTATACCATACTTACCTAATTTTGTAAATTTCTATCTATATGTATTTTTTTTTTCAGAATAAATCTTAAATCTTTTTTAGATGATTTTTCTTTTAAATTGTACCAAAGCTAAAGTCACCCTATTTGGTATGTACATATATAAAAGGAAGAAACAATCAAAGAAAAAACAATGGATAAGGGGGTATAAGGAAGTATATATACTATTGGATTTCCGAAATTTGAAATATAGAGCTGTAAAAAACAATAATAATAAAAAAATCAAGTGTCCTTTTATTTGAATACTTTATTATCAATATCAAATCAACTATAATTTATTGATAAAATATTTTTCACAAATGTTTTTTTTTGTCTTTAATTTTGTTTTTTTTTTTTTACAAATTTTATTATTATTATTATTTTTTAATAGTATGTATAAATATACAAGTACATATATGTATATGATTTTTTTTTTATTATTTAAATTTATTTGAATTTTTAATTTTAACATACGTTTATAATATATATATGTATATGTATATGTACATATGTATGTATTTTATTTTTTTACAAACAATAAAAATTAATAATGTCGAAAAAAAAGGAAAATACACATAATTTTATATTTATAATTTTTTTTTTTATTTTTATTTTTTGTAATAAATTCATTTATCTAATTTAGCTGGGGTTTATGTAAAAATTTAATTACAAATTTATTTAATTTAATTTAACTTTTATTTATTTTTATTTTTTTTAAAAGAAAATTAAAACATAAGAATCTCAGTCTTGACGATTTGAGTTTATATGGCAAAGGATCATATATTTTTTTCTTTTCTCTTCTTTTTTTTTTTTTCTATAATTTTATAAAGACCATCCTTAAATAATGACTCCGAGATATTAATCTATTAGAAAAAGAAAAAAGAAAAAGAATCTAAATGTAATTTTTTTAATTAATAAAAAAAAAAAAATTAAGAAAAATTTAAAAAAAAAAATTACATACCGATTCCACCAATCATACTACGAGAATCCCATAATGAAAATTGTGACTGAGATAAAGGATGATTATGTGGATATAATTTATATGGATAATGACCAGGATATGCATATTGATGAAATGCAGCTATTGGTATCGGATGTGATATATGATGTGCAGATATTTTACGATTCATCAATTTAATTTGTTCTTTTTTCTTACATGATTTTGATGATTTTATAAAATTAGGTATACGAGCTAATAGACCACAATAATATGGATCATCTTGTTTTTTACGTTGTTGTTGTAGTTGTTGTAGTTGTTGTTGTTGTTGCTGTTGCTGTTGTTGTTGTTGATGATGATAATGATTACGAGAATGTTTTGTTGTTGCTATTGTTTCTTTTTCTTTAAAAGTACGAATCGATTGTTTAATATCTTGTTTTTCTGATCGAATTCCATCAGAATTTGACTGTTAAATAAAATAAGAATTTAAAAAAAAAAAATTTTTAATGAAAATAAAATTATAAATTTTCATATAGTTTTTTACCTTTTGCTTAATTAATAATGATTCATCTTCATATTTTAATTGATTTTTATTTGATGATTGATTTGAATGTAGTTCTAATAATTCTGCTTGACTATCAATTGTTGAATATGGATCTTCACTACTTGTTGCTGTTGTTGATTTATTTACATTTATTATATTATTTTCATTATTATTATCGAATACCTTTGGAAATGCCATCATTTTACTTTTTAACATATCTATGGCAACAATATTTATAACCAAAATCCATAATGGACAATTTAATAAATTATCATTATTTTTAACAAGTGATATAGCTGATAAACATTGTCTTTCTAAACGACTACGATCTGGATATGATCGTGAAAATTCACGATTTATATTTAT
This sequence comes from Bombylius major, assembly GCA_932526495.1. Taxonomy (NCBI): domain Eukaryota; kingdom Metazoa; phylum Arthropoda; class Insecta; order Diptera; family Bombyliidae; genus Bombylius; species Bombylius major. The sequence goes on from OW052046.1 coordinate 1,266,584, forward strand.
ACTAAATTTTTTCATATCGAATAGCTAAATTTTGAAAAAAATATAATAATAATAATAATAATAAGAAGAAAAATAATAAAATATAATTAAATGATTTTTAATTTATTTTAATTTTTCTTGGCGCATTACCTTTGCTGATTTTCCAACTTCGAGCGTTTGATTTGGTAATTTAAGTATATCAGCACCAATCACAGTCTCTTCATTTGGACTTTGTAATCCTTTATTAATATATACATTACATTTTCCATAACGTTTTATTAATATACATCCTGTATCATCCATTTTCATTTTAAAACCATCACCAATTGTTTTTTTAGCTTCTGTTGTTTTTGAATCTCTCATTGGATTATCAAAACCATTTAAACCAATTCTATATACATATAATATTTTACATAGATAATATAAAATATTTCTTAAGTATCTTTCTATAGAAAACACTCTTTTTTTTTTATTTCTATATTTTTGTTTTCCTTACCTCATTCCATCGAAACCATGTTTTGAACCATTTATTGTTAATATAGGAGATCTAGCATAAGCTTTTGCAACACGTCGATTTTTTTCAAATACAATTACTTTTGCCCAAATTTCATCATCGATTTGTGTCCATTTATTAAGAACTTCTTGTATATGATCCTTTAAAATAATATATAAGTACGTATGTATATAAAAACAAAATGTTTATTTAAAAATTTGTAGAAAAAAAAAAAAATAAAACAAAAAAAAAATTCTGCTTTTTATTCGTTTATTTTTTGTAAGTTTGAATAAATTACAGAATATGGGGTTGATAAAATAGGTGTGTAAATAAATGCATTTTATTGCAGAAAAAAAGAAAAAAAACTAATTGACGTATGAAATTGCCTTGAAAAAGTATATATAGGGTTGTTTTTTGTTTTTTTTTTATAAAAATATCAAAAGTATCAGAGAAGTCACTTTAAAGATATATATAAAAAAAAATATATTCATCATATTAATAAAAATTAATTGTCAATTGTTTGTGTGTTTGCTGTATATGTATGTAAAAAAAACAAGTTGCCAATATGTATAATATGTAATGCTTAAAATATGCGTTTGTACGAAATAAGAAAGAAAAAATGCACAATCTCGTGCAATAACCTTGAAGGTCTTTCAATTGTGATTTAACCAACTTTTATATGATATTTAAATTCATATATACATATTGTATGTATGCACATATGTACATATATGTATATTTTTTAATTTTTTTAATAAAAGAGATTAAAGTCAAAGACAATCGTAAATCTTATTCTTTCTCTGATATGTTTATTATACATATGTACATCTATACATACATTACATGTGATATGTGAACGTCTATACATACATATATATGCATGTATGTATATTTTTCATTATTAATATTATTATTATTATTATTATTATTATTATTATTATTATTATTATTATTATTTATACTTCTTCAATATAATGCAATTTGTAATTTTTTATTTTTTTTTGCTTTTGAAAAGTGCACATACAAAGTGCAATATACTATATGTATGTAGAAAAAAAAACAATCAACAGTGAGGGAAAAATAATGAACAGAAAAAAAAAATACATATTTTAGAAGAAATGTCAAAGAAAAATGCCAGCATCTCATATAAGCTTATATACTACTCAACCAACAGTTAGCTTGTTAAAATAATAGTAAAAAAGTGTAAAAATTAAAAAAAAAACAAGTAAACAAAAATAACATTACAACAAGTATTATATATCTGGAGATGACATAAAGTTATCTATATTTATAAAGAAAATATCTTATTATTACTACCTATTACATCTTTTTTTTTTTGTCTTCAATATTTTACAAAATATCAAAAGGCAAATGCCTCCTTCTTTATGATTTCTATTTGAATATACAGGTGAATCGTGATATAGTGAACCCAAAAAAACAAGGCATGTTCACTGCATCAAGCCGATCAAGGGGGCCTCGGTTTAGTGAACATTTAGAATTGCAAAAAGTATTTGTGCGTCACTGTCATATAACAAAAATAAAAATGTGTGTTTAAGAAAAAACTTGATTTGTTTATTCTATGTAATATTATATAAGTGAATTTGTTCTAATAAACACAAATGAAAATATGAGTGACAATGACCAATAGACAATATTTTTTTCTTATTAGTTTACAGCAAGATCTATAGACAAGTACAGACATTTTAAAACTTGCATAAAAAAAATAAATTGGTAACGAAAAATGGCATTTTCTTTAAATTGTTCATTCTACCGAGTGTTAGACAGTTTTAGCAGTTCACTCTATAGAGTAGTCAATAGAAAATTCTAGACGTTCACTCTACTGAGTGTTCACTATACGAAGAGTTCACTCTAGCACGATTCACCTGTATTTATAAATGTGTGAAAAAATATACTTTTTTTTTTTTTTTTGATGTTTTCTAAATATATTTGAAGAAAAATTGTATTTAATATTTAATAATAAAATGTAATTTTTGTTATGTATCGTATATAATTGTATGTACGTATACAAATATGAAAAGCTACATAAAATGATGCATTCTTGTCTGTTACTTTATTTGAATTTTGTTTTTTTTGTTTTGTTTTTTATATTTAAAAGATTTTAATTTAATTTTCATAGTTTGAGAAGAAAACAAAAAACAAAACAACAATCTGGGCACGTCTTCAAGATTAAAAAGATTTCTTGGAAATAAAAATAAGCTAAACACTTATACTTATACATATATATACGAGTATATGTATATACTTATCCTTTTTGAATTTTTTTTTTTATATATTAATATACGTGACGTAAATGACATAAAAATAAAAAAATACATGCATTTAATGTACATACGTATATTCTATAAGAGTATTTCGAAAAATATGTGTATATAATGTTTTTTTAACTGAAAAATTTTTGATGTATTTCCTGAAATTCAGCATTTTTCATATTTCAATCATCATTTCGTATAACGATCAGAGGATACACGCATACAATAGGTGTTATAGATATTAATAATTGTATGAAATCAAAAAATAACATAAAAAGATTTTTATACGTTATAGATACACGTTACATAATTGTTTGTTTTTTTTTTTCCTATCTCATTAATGTACAACACTTTATAATAATCGTCTTTCTATCATATGTGATACATAACGACGTGTAAAAGTGTGTGTGTGTGTGTGTGTGTTCGTAATTTTTTTCTTTACATATGTTTTAAACTAATGGATATAAAATTTTAAAAAAAATCTAAAGTTGAAAGAAGGATGATAATTTCCTGGTACATATAATATGATGTGTTCATCATTTAATATATTAAGGACTGTCCCAGTAAAAAACCGACCACTTGTCTCCCTATAGTAGCGGAAATACAGTTGTTCAATCTTGTTCATTTTTGCACGATTGTTTTACTTAATAGTTAGTCTTTGTTCTGCATTAGTAAATTCAATCTTAGTTTTGTGTGTTACGCCATGGAATCAGAAGGAGAAAGTCGTAGAAAAAAAATTATTTCCGAATACTTAAAAAATCCAACTATATCGCAGAGAAAGTTGTCAAAATCTCTCGGTATACCAAAATCCACCATACAGAATGTATTAGATAATTTTAATAAACGGAAAAGTGTTCAAAGAAAAAAAGGATCAGGCCGGAAAAAAGGATCCAACGACAAAATTATTGAATAGAAGATTAAAGCGGCTTGTAAAAAGAATCCAAACTTTTCAGTCAGGGATGTGGCCGATAAAGTTCAAACATCAAAATCAACGGTTCACAGAAATAAGAAAAGACTCAACTTAAAAACATTTAAAGTGAAAAAAGTGCCAGATCGAACTGACGAAAAGGAAATTCTTTGCAAACGAAGAGCTCGAAAACTCCATGAGCAATATCTAACAAAATATTCGTGTTGCATAATGGACGATAAAACGTACTGCAAGGCAGATTTTAACCAGCTACCAGGACAAGAATATTTTGTAGCGGTATTTTGGGCTCTAGTAAAGCGGAAATTGAAAAAAACTAAAAATAAACAAGTTAATATTAAGAACTTTAAAAGAAAATATATTTTAGTTTCGAAAACAATGGACAAAACTTGTGTAAAAAACCTAATGAGATGGGTGAAATCGAAAGTTATTAAATTATATAGAAAATAAAAAATTTCCAAAATAAAACTTATTAAATCATAGAGAAAAGTTTATTTCATTGATTGGAAAAACAAAATTTGCAAAAAAAGTTATTTTTGTTGCATTACCAAGTGTTTAATGGTGGTCGGTTTTTTTCTGGGACAGTCCTTATATGTACATATTATGTGCATTGTACATACATACTTGCGAGTATGTAAAGAAAAAAGATCTGAAAACGTTGAAATGAAAAAAAAAGAAAAAAAAAAACAGCTGTGAAGACAGATTAAACTTTGATATCAGATTTAAAAAAAATAATTTTTTATTTTTACTTGACAATAAATTTGATTAAATTAAATTTAAAATAATTGGTGTTGATATATAATATAAAGGACAAAGGATTTCAACACTTAATGATTTTTTTTAACATTTTTTGTTTTTCTTTTCTCAAAATTAATGAGCATATACCTATAGAACTGATAAATTTTGATATATGTCAGAATATAAAAAGTATTCATTTTTCATTTAAAAAAAAAAAAAAAAAAAAAAAAACACATTCAAAATATTATAGCAAAAAAATTCAAATTCATGATTATTTTGTCATCCATTATTTATTAATTGAATTTGTACATTATGTATAATCGCGTATTCTGATGTACAAGTTAACAAAATGAAGAAAAAAAAATAGTATCTTTGTTATTTATTTTATTTTAATTTTTTATCTTAATGTTTTTTAAGTTAAATTGTAATTTTTTTCTTTTTTTTTTTTTTAATTAATTTACCTTACATAATTTATCCGTATCATACCAAACATCCTCTTCTTCTTCAGCTGGTGTAATTGCATCTAAATTATCGAGTGATTTTGATAAAATTTTACGTCTTGATATCATTTTTTATTGTTGAATATTTATCTTAAAAATTTTTTTTTCTATGTAAATTATCTCTGAAAAAAAAAAAAAAAAAAAAAAAAAAAAAAACATAAATAAAACTTTTTTTTTAAATTAAAAAATCATAAGAAAATTATTTTAAGTATGAAAATTAAAAATCAAATAAATTACAATGTTAACGACGTTAACGTAATCGTGAACTTCAGGAGAGTATAAAAAAAGAATTGATCATTTAAAAGCTTAAAGAAATTTTGACACAATATACAAAAAAAAAAAAGAAAAAAAAAGTTATTTAAACTTCTTGTCTTATTGTTAGTTTGAAAAAAAAAAAAGGAAGAAAAGAATTGAACAATATTAAAAAGTAAAAAATTAAAAAATAATTTATAAAAGCAAATTTCTGCTTAAAAGCCAAATTTAGTGAAATGGCCTGCAAAATGACCACCTACAGCCTACATTTCTCAACCGATTTTCATGAAATTTCGAATATACATAGATAGAAGGGAATTGTGGTCCTTAAGCGGAACAAATTTTTGAAAATATTTCGAAAATACAAGGGTTCAAAGTGAGTCAGTTTTGCGATTTTGGGCCTTCAAAGTGACCACCTACAGCCTACATTACTCAACCGATTTTCATGAAATTTTGATGAAATATTCAAATCTATATATTCATAGATATAGGTGGAAGGGAATTGTAGTCCTTAAGCGAAACACATTTTTTAATTTTGATCCTTGAATTTTTTTATATTCGATTTTCGAAGGTACAGACAAAACAAAAATTAATTAAACTTTCTGTATGCTAGCAGCTGTAGCCTGTAGAACAAAAGAAAAGATGTACAAATTTTACCATGCAATATGATCGCTACCCAGTTAACCTAGAACATATTTTTGATATATCAAGTTTGTATTCTTAGAGCACGAGAACATATTTTGTTGACATTAAGATTAGATAAGTGGAACTGGGTTTGAAATTTTTTTTAAATCATGTACACCAACACTTAGAAGAAATTCATTATTGCTTGTGTTGATGAAGACACAAATACATTTTAGACGATGTTGTTGTTGTTTTCGAAAAATTTTTTCACTAAATTTGGCTCTTAAGGATTCATTTAATGTTATTCAATTGCACACATGAATCTTTTTTTTTTTTTTTCTTTTTATAAAATTTTTTTCACATGTTTTTAACATTTTAAAATCATTCAAATTTTGTTATTGTTTTTTTTTTTTTAAATTCTTCTCTTTTTTATTTTTTATTTTTAATTTTTATATAACTTAGGGCAATTCAAATTAACATTTACGTTATTCGGTGTTATTTTGACGTTTCAAATTACAGTTTTAATGTCATTTGAGATTCTGTTAACGTATAGTAACTTCTAGAGCGAAAAATTGTTCTATATTATAAAAAAGAAGAAGAAAAAACTGAAGAAAAAAAAAGTACAACAAATACACATTATTATTTCTTCACTATTTATAAATAAATATGTATTTATATAATCATACGATTTCTAGTCTATACGTTTTTTTTATTTTTTTTTATATTTTATGTAACTAGAGCTACTCGTGTACAAATTTAAGTCGTCTATAGTTATTATACATAAATTGATATTGGTAGTATTAAAAAAAAAATACCTAACATAACGTAACTTCTAATAAAATATTATATGCACATACCACACCTTTACCTCTACTCTGGACAAGATTTCTTACATCTTGTTAGATTTATAATATATGTAGCATTAATAAAAAAATAAAAATAAAATAAAAAAGCAAAAAGAAAAGAAAAAACTCCTCAAGCTCAATAGTTTATGTTATTTTTATTTTTTTATTTTTTTTTTTTTTTGTCTTATTTTTTATTATTTTTTTTTTATATGTATTAAAGGTAGGTACATGTCGAAATTACTATGCAAGTAGTGAGTGTTAAATAATTTAAATAGTTCAAGTTAAAAAAAAAAATATTTATATAGAGAAATAAAACACTCTTGAAGAAAAAAAAATCAGTATTTACACAATTATACACGTACATAAGTACGTATACATATAAATTTTGTTGTTTTTTTTTTTCCATTTTCAAAGTATTGACAAGATACATAATATGAAAATTTACGCCTGTACTTGATTAGAAAATTGAAAAAACTCTTTTTATTTATTTTTTGCTATGGTTAGAAAATAATAATTACAAATAATATACTTACTTACATATTTGAAAATTATAAAAGGAAAAAAAGTAACAAATTTAACAACAACTTAAAAGTCAGCCTGATACATAGTTAAATTTTTTTTTTTTCGTATTTTATAAAAAAAAAAAAAAAAAATTTATATATATATGTATGTATGTCAGGTAAATGCAACGCGTCGACCCTGACAATTGAACCAAATCTTTTTAATACAGAAAAAAAATATTTGTAAGGTAATTTGTAAAATAGAGAAAAAAAATAAATAAATTATTATGTGTTAAGAATTAGCATTATATACCTATTAAGATTTTTATATACATACTATCTTAAAATTTTCGTTTTAGTTAGTTGGGTTTTTTTCTACTTCTTCTTCTTCTTTTCTATAGTATAAATTTTGAATTACAATTACATACATATACAAATTTTTTATTTTTAGTTTTTCCTTAAATATAAGCAATTCGTGCTTATTAAAAGTAACAATCGTCATGAATTTTAAAATAAAAATTTATGTATATAGACTTTTTAAAAAATGTACCTATGTATATACCCCACAAGTATATTATATACAATGTAACGGTTACTTAATTATTTATTATTAAAAGTGGAATTTAAAAGCTCTGTATATTATAATTTCAATGTTTTGTATCTATACTTGTGTACCTACTTTGGTTTAAAATAATTCTTTAAAATAAAAATATTTTCTTTTCTGTTTTTTTTTTTTTTTTTGTTTTTTTTTTTTTTTTTTTTTTAAATAAAAATCAAATACGATTTTTCAAATATTTTGTTTATTTCCTTTTTTTTTATTTGTTTTTTAAATGAAGCAATTTTTTTTTATTACTCTTATAAATTCAATTAAATCAAAAATAAAATTAATTAAAAATTACTAACAACAATAAAATGTTGGCAAAAAAAAAAAGAATGAAGAAGAAAAAAAACGTTTAATTAAATTTTTTTTTTTTTTTTTTTGATTGGCAAATAAGCAGTTACAAGTTATTTATTTAACGTGTGTAAAAAAAAAAATTTTTTTTATTTGGTTTTCAACATCAAAGGATACGCGACTAACTTTATCGTTAATGACTGACATATGAAAGAAGCGTATATAGTTTAACCTTAAGAAGACCTTTTAATCATATTAGGTGTATGGGATAGACATGAACAATGAAAATATGAAATTACAAAAATTTAAATCAAAAATAAAATTGTTACTTATTATCACGCCATTTTTTTTTATTTTTATTTTATTTTTTTTTATTATAAATAAATCCAAAAGCGAACATACTTATACATAATAAATGTATGTATATACGAGTATGTATGTACTAATTGATTGACAGACAAAAAAATAAAAAGTGCAACCCTTTGTTAGACGACTTGTCTTGTTTGATGGGTTAAAAATTTCTGAATTTCGTATTCATTTACATAAAGTCAAAGTGAATTAATTCGTAAGAATAAGAAAAATAAAATATGTATATGTATTGAAAAAAATATTTAAAATTTTATTTTATTAAAAAAAAAAAAACACACACACACAATCTTTTCTCAAGGTCGTTTTATAATTAACCTCTGTCTTATAATTTCATTTTTTTTTTCTATATAATATAGGTACCTATATAAAAATTTTGTTATTTAAATAACATTTTGACATTTTTCTTTTTTAAATTTATCAAATTTTATAGATCTTGTTTCTAAATCAAGTAAAACTTATAAGTGTTCAACTTTTTAAAATCATATATGTATGTATGTAAATGTGTGCTCTTTGTAAGGTGTATATGAAGAAATAATGATGAAAAAAGAATATTATTAAAAAAAAAAAAGTATTTGTGAAAATTATTATTGGAAAAAAAAAATGTTATGTTTATAAAAAAAACAACAACAAGGTATTTAAATCGGGCTCAATTACCTCCCACAAAAATCATATATTATAGGATTTTAAAAGAAAATTGAACAGTATGAGTTTGCTGTTAGCTCTTAATTGAAATTATTCTTGTCTTTTTTTCCAATTAGCTTTTTTTTTTTTTTTTTTTAGTAAGAAATTAATTAATTCTCTTAAAATCATGTCAGAAAGAAAATTTACTTAATCTTCATTAATTAAAAGAAAATAAAAGAAAAATTCAAAAAAAAAAAAATAATAAAATAAACAATTTAAAAAAAAAAATGTAAACTACTTGAATTATTATTATTTTTTTTACACTTTAAAATAAAATTGAAAGTGTTTACAACAATAATAAATAAATTGCAAAGTATAGTATGTATTTCTTACCTCATAATTTATATCACAGAGTGATAGGTATAATACCCACTCAAATGTACTGATTTAGATATAATATAATAATAATATGAAATATTCAATTTACAAACACATAGCTACATTTATGTACATATCCCATGCAACCAGTCGTTAAGTAACTTTGTTCAACTATATAGATGTTTATAGATATTGCACGATATTTAACGTTATTCAAAGACATACAAAGAAGCTTCACGTTCTTTATCGATATCTAAATCCTGCTCTGAAGAGAATTATCGCAGATAGAGAAGAGAATTATAAAAATATTATGATATAGTAAATAGTATAGATCTATATCGATCCTTAACGAAGATTAAAGGGAATATAGAACAATAACGGGAAATAAAGATAAACATTGCTATCGATTAATGACGAAAAAATCTTAAAATATCTATATCGATTTACGCAGATATCGACGATAACGAAAGCCAACGACAAAATCTATATTGATCGTCATCGATTTTCAAAGTATTTCAAAAACGGACAACGGTCTAAATTATGTCTATAAATTCCGACAAAGATTCCCTATAACGCTCTATACAGATGTTGAAACAAAATTCGATAAAGCTCTTCATCGAAATCTTTTATAGCTGACGTCGAATTTTGTGAATAAAATCGATGTCGATCCTAATCAAACCCTTGGTTTTTTCTATAAAGAGCTTCACGCAAATCTTTATATTTCTTTATAGCTAACTTTATAGCTTGGTTGCACGGGATATACATATACATATACAATATTGATGAAATGATGGAGTTATATTATTATATATATTATAATAAAAAAAGTTAAGAGATAGACTATTTAAGAAAAAAAAATAAATAAATAAAATTGTAAAAGTTGAAAAGCTAAAAACTACTTTAATTTTATGCTTAAATTCATGAATACATACATACATACATATATACAATAATAAAATAGATACAAAATATACTTTTTTTTAAAAATATTTTTTTTTTATAAAATCGGCAAGAGGAGGTTAATATTATATTCCATGCTGTGACTTAAAATGAATTCTTTGCAGGGGTATGTCAGAGATTTGATTGAAGGCTAAATTGCAGATCTACTTCTTTTAGAGCATGAAAATATATCTAATATATACACATAAATACATGTATAAATATATTTACAATACTAGATCTATACTAGATATATATACATAGATACAATATGTAGATATATCTTTAAGATACTATATTCTGTTTTGTTACCTAGTTATTATAAAATATATGTATATCTGTTGATTATTGTTATTAATATACATACATATATATTTTTTTGCTATTATTAATATGCACATATTATATTGTGTGTAAAATTGTGTTAAATAGTGTATATTTATTAAAAATTAATACATATAAGAACGTTTTAAAACATGTGACTGACTAAATGTGTGAAAAAGGCGGACATTCTCTTTTATTATACTACTATACATATATAGTATGTTATTCTTCTTGAAAAATACGTACTGCATTTTTCTATAGCGTATACGTTTTTTTTAATATACAGTAAAACCTCCCAAATTGGGACAGTCATGGGACCATCAAAATAATGTCCCAATTAAGAGGTGCATGTTGTGGAGATAAAGATAAAAGTTGTTAGGGGTTGGAAATTAAGATATAAAAAAAATGAATTATTTTAATTATACTATTTTTTAAATCGAAGTCAATGTAATTTTTGTTAAATCTATCGTTTTTGTGATCAGATATCAATTATAAGTTTACTTATTACTTTTTATGAAAAGTTATTTAGGTTGTGAGAAATAAAACAGGATAATACTACAAATATATCTCGTATAAGCGTAATACTGACTTCAGTTAAAAGAATAGCAAAGCTTACAATTTTTAAACTCTTTTAAAATGGTGTATTGGGTTGGGTGAATTACATAGATGCATAGCATATGTATACATATGTAAATACAACATACAAATATGTACATACTTAAAACAAAGTAAACACACAACAAAGTGATTTTTTCAAATATAAGTATGGAGCACTACTGTCCCAGTCCCAATTCAGAGGTGTCCCGATTACAGAGGTTGATTTATAGGCAGGCAAAAGTAGTTTTTTGATAGTGTCCCAATTTTAAAGGTTGTCCCGATTAGAGAGTGTCCCAATTAAGAGGTTTCACTGTATATATATATATATTTTTTTTTTTTTGATATAAATATAGAACTTTGAGGTTTTTTTCTCATATACATATAAAATATCACACGTGAATTTTTTTTTTTTTCAAAAAAAATATAGAATATTTCATTTTTTTTTTTTAGTTTTTGAATCATCTTGAAAGAAAAAATATTATTTGGCGCCTTCATCTAGACAGCACGTGTCATTTGAAAAAAAAATATTTCTGTTGTACAATATAATTAAAATTGTCACTACTTATTTTTTTATTTATTAAAAATAATGTGTGATAAATTTAGAACTGTTATACCTATCCAAGTTATTATTTATAATTTGTGGGAATACTCGAATACTATATGAATCATATAATATACGATAAAACTTTTAATTTATTTATTTTTTTTTTTTTTTTTTTTTGTATTGAATCTGGATAGTTATGATCATAATTTGTTTTTTTCCCTTGTGTTAAAAGCAATTTTATTTTACTTCTAAAATATCGTAATAAAATTTTTATAAAATATACAGAGAAGATAATAAGAAGGGACATTTTTTTCTTCTTCTTGTTTTTAAATAAACATAAGAATCATATCTGGAAATGAGTCCTTTCAAGGGAAAAAAATCAGATATGGTGAATTTTGTATTACAAAGTTTCATTTTTGAATATAAAGCGAAATTATCGTGTTATATTATACTCACATTTCACATTGAAAAAAGTATAATCCATATGACAGTTTATAAAATTGTTTAGGATCAATAAAACTAACATTTATATACCAATTTTATAACATTATAGAAAATTTTTATTGATCGTTTAAATGTCTAAAATACCTTTAAAATAAAAATGTAGTGCATAATAAATTTAGATATAATTTTTTTTTTTGTATTCCTTCTTATGAAAGTTATGATGCAAAAAACTAAAATTGGAATAAGGATTTGATTTTTTTTTATGAATTACTTATATTTACTTCGTTTTACTTTCGTTTTTTTTTTTGTTTACTGAAGTTCATGGACAATTCTCTGGTAACGCAGAAGACATTTTTTGTGAAGAATTTTACTCGTTCACAATTTTATTAATACACTCTTAATATTTCCTTTAAGAATTCTGTGAATTGTTAAGTATTTAAAAATTGTCACTTATATAGTTTTGTTGTAACACATGACAGGTAAAGCAGAAGACAAAAGAATGTATAACGCAGAAGACATTATAGAGTAATTAAAAAAATGAAATTAAAATGTATATTGTATTTGTAGTAATATAATATATTAAAAATCAATGCCGATATCAGGTCAAAGAGTTTTTTTTTTTATATTTAGCCATTTATTTTCAACACCTTTACTGAAGAAAGTGAAAATTTTGGTTTCATTTTACAGAGAATTGATCACATGAGGAGCTACTTTTCAAAAAGCGACATGTCACAATTACATGATTTTGAGAAAAAGTCGAAAAACTGCTGCTCAGTATTGAAGGCTGTGAATAAAAAACTTTTGATTGGTTTGAGTTTTGATTCATTAGAAAGAGTAAATTCCTTTCAGTCGCTGATCCTATGTTCCTAATCTAAAAGTTGTTCAATATTTATTTTTGGACTTGTGAAGTTTTGTCGCGAATCAAGGGATTTGTTTCTTTTTGAAGCAAATTTAAAAAATAATACTGAAATAATTTTTACAAAATCCGTTTTTTATTCCACATTTCTTACAGAGTTAATTAACAGTTATATTGAACCGTTCCTATCACGTTAAACAAGAGTGATAGCAATAAAAAAAACACTTTAAAATACACGAAAACTAGGTTTTGTTTCGTTTGAAACAAACGATGGACATGTCTCTATTTGATTCAACCGTTCTAAGTGACATGTATTTGAAACAAAAACTTGATTACAATCCACAAAATAAGTCCAATACAATGCTATTTTAAGCCAGCTTGAATGTTCATATCATAGCTATCCTCCTTTTCAAAAAAATTCTGCAGCTATTTCAAAATGGATTGCAATGGACATGTTGCCTTTTGAAAAGTAGCTCCTCACATATGTATACATAAAATTCTTAATTTATAAAAAGAAATAAATTTTTAATATCCTAAATTTTTTCTGCAGAGTCTAATTAATATTATATCTCCCGCAGAAAAAAAAAATTAACAAAAAAAAAGCTTGATTACATATACTTAAATACGCAATGGTTTTGTTATCATATTGATTTAATAATTTGCATAAATAATTTACATTGGAAAAATTTGTTAATATTTTCACAATTATGCAAAAATTCTATGAAACACTTGTTTGGAATTTTAATAATATACTCGTATATAGATACTTTTTTTTTTCTACAATGTGTATTAAACAATTAAGTATTTAATTTATTCGATAGTTTGTTGTTTGTTGTTTTTTTTTTTCTATTGAAAATACTTAACTGTTTACGCATTATTTCTATTTTTTATTGTTTTTTAAGAAATTTCAAATACTCATTAAATAAACTGTATTTTTTTCTTCTTCTTCAATAAAACTAATATAAGAAAAATCAATGTATTATAACGGAATATTGTTATATATAGAGAATATCAAAAGAACTGGAAATCAACAATATAAAATATATTTATTCACGATATAGATACAAATATAATTTTTTTGTTTATTTTACATGTTTTATTTTTTTTATTATTATTATTTCTACTTAAATTAGTCAAAAGATGAAATAATGAGTAATTTTGAAAGCTTTTTGAATTGTTTTTTTTTTTGTTTAAGTTGTCAGCAATTTTTATTTTCATGTAAATTATATTTTTTTTCTTGTATCTTTTTGTGGGTTTTTTTCTTCTTCTGCTTCTTTTTATTTATTTTTTTTTTTTTATCTTCATTTCTTAAATAAAATTTTGTTTTTGGAAATGATTAATAAAATGGTAAATGTTTTGCGTGTTTTACTAAATATATAAAAAGTGAAATCTTGATTTACAGGTCTTATGGCGTATTTATGCGAAAACTGAAAACTGAAAAAAAAAATTCTTTTTTTCGATATTAATATTTTTTTTTCTCTCTTTTGAAGATGATTTCAAGAAAAGAAAATATGTACATTTTAGATTTTTGATTTTTTTTTTTTAAATATTAAGAAGAATAGAAAAAATACAGAAAAAAAATTAATATTAAACTGTATATGCTCATGCACAATATTATATTAATTATAATTATGTAATTGTTGAAGGAGAAATATTTTTGAAAAACTTGTTACAATATTGTTTAACTGTATTACTATATACTTTTTGTAGTGGTAATGTATAATTACAAAATATTTTGAATAAATTTTTTAATGTTAACTTTATAAATTTTTTACATTTTTTAAACTTAATCAAAGAGAAATAAAATTTAAAAAAAAAAAAAAACAGAAAAAAAATGTTGAATTTCTCACGCAAAACTAGTACACACATTAATAAATGAATAAAAAGAAATAACGTATATGTATACGAGTATGTATATTTATTGTATCTTGTACTATATGTAAAGATTTTGCAATATTCATTTTTTATTTATTTATTTATTTATTTATGTTTTTTTTAAATAATATATTAAAACAGAAAGAAGAAGAAGAAAAAAAATGAACAGGCGAATAAATTAAGTTTGTCGCTTCCGGCGTTGAAGTCTTTTGTTTTTGTATAGCTAATATATGTTGTACTCCCTTGTATAAATGTATGTAGGTACATAACCTTTTTTTTCTTTATATTTTATTTTATTCATTCGAAATGAAATTGAATGTGATACAGCACAGTATACATGTATATAGTTATATGCAGAAATACAGAATATTTTGTTAAATAGTAGTAGGTAACAGGTGAATATATACAAAAAAAAAAAAAAAAAAAAAACAAACAAACAAAATGTTTTTTTTTTTTCATTTTCATTTTCATGCTATAGGTGGTAAATTAGTGGTAATAAACAAACGATGTAAAAACAAACAAAACAAAAACTTTTTTTTTTTTATGCTATATACTGTAGTTTGCATAAGATGTATACAATAATCATCATATATGTATGTATATACATGTGGATATGTATTTGAAAAGTGTATAATAAAAAAATAAAAAATCTAAATAAATACCTAAACAATAGAGTATAATCCTTTTTTTTTTTTTTTTTGTACATGCACTTTATTAATTAATTATGTTTATTGTTTAGTTCATATATAATATTTTTTTTCATAGAAAAAATAAATAAATAAATAAATAAGCAATGTAACATAATATTTTGTGTACATTAAATATGTGTGTACATATATAAACAATAAAATAAAAACGCACCAAAATTAATTATTATTATTATATAAAAAATAATTCATAAAAATTATGCACGCAATTATTATTAATTTTATTTTTTCTTCTATTTTTTTTTTTTTTTTTTTTTTACAAACAATCTATTTTGATTTATGTATTTTATAGTGTAATTTATTATATTTTTCCGAATTTTTCTATTTATGTTTTTTTTTTATTATTTTTATAAAACGAATTTTCGTCGTTTATTATTTATTATTTTTTTTTTTTTCAATTCAATCTGATTCACTTTCATTTTCATGATAAATTTTTCATTTTATTGTTGTTATTTTACTATTTCATCAGAAAATGAAATAGTATACATAAAGATAAAAATATATACTAAAAATGTAACTAGCTATATGACAGTCTCAATAAGATCTCTCTTCATGTAATCATTTGTTTTTTTTTTTTTTTGTTCATAGATTTATTGCATGAACCATGTACTACTATACAATTGAACAAAAATCTCAGAATAATAATAATAATAAAAATAATATATAATGACACTAATCATATATAACAGCAATTATAATAAATATGTATAACATAAAAGTATCTAAAAATGAGTATAATACCTAACAATTTTTTTTAATATTTCAAATGCTTAAATTTTTGCTTAGTTTTCTTTCTTACATTGATGTAATGTATATATATATATAAATATAATTTTATATAATTTTCATAAATATAAAATACTACTACATATGTATGTATACATATATACCATACAACTTTATTTAGATACATATATATACGAGTACATATACATCTGTAACTATATAGAGAAGTAAAATTCCTAAAGTACCTCATAAATGTCATCAACGGAAAATTGTTCAAAATTGAAACTGAAAGTTTATTATAAAGATTTCACCTTCACTTATACAATACAATATAAATTTGTATTTATATTTTATACATACACACATACACATGTATTCATGTATGTATTTTTATAATAATATCTTTGTATATAGATTTACAGTTATAAAAATTTTCTGTTATTTATAAAATTTAATAAATTAATTAAGTTTTTTTTCTTCTTCTTCCTAATGTAATTTTATTTTATTATTTAATTTTTTTCATATAGCAATAAAATAATAATAATAATAAAAAATATTTAAAATTTTTTGTACGAAAATAAAAATCTTTGAAAAAATATAAGATAATTGATAAAGAAAAACAAAAAAAGAAAGAAAATATCTAGATACAGAGCAACAGGATAAGGTACACCTTATTTTTTTTTTAAAAATCCGTTGTTTAAGAAAATTTATCAAAACAACTGTCACACACATGTTAAATGTTGATGACCAATCCACTAACGGTACATATTTTTTATTGCGTTTCTCTTTTGAAATTGTACGTAAATCGGTTTTTTCCCAAAAATTGCTATAAAAAAGCGATGGAACAGGATAGGTATACACTTGAAATATCATAAAAAACCTGACAGAAAAAATAATTTAGCAAGACAAAATTTGATGTTTTATATTATTTTAATAATTTATTGCCTGGCCATTTTTAATTATAATCATATGAAATATTCTGTTTGGTAAGGAATTATAAAAATTTTGGATAATTTCAGAAAGAAATTCCCGCTCATAAGCAGTTAAAATTCCTTGTTTAAAGTGCTCCAATATTTTGGTATTGCTTGTTATTTCTGTAAACTTTTCAAGTAAACCATCATACCCAAAGATTTTCAATATGTATGACTAAATTCAATTAAAATTATTGAAAAATTAAGTAAAATTTTTATTAGTAAATTTCAAAATTCAATTTTAAAATTAAACTAAAAAACAAGTAAAAAAATTAAATTAAAATTAATATAAAAACAAGCGAAGAAAATTAACAGAAAAAAAAGTAAAATAAAAAGTTTACTTAATTATAGCATACTCGTAATTTAAACAAAAAAAATAAAAGAAGAAGAAGAAGTATGAATATGTGTATGTATATGTTTTAATAATTGATTCAAGTGAAATTTTTTTTTATTTTTAAAGAAGAAGAAGAAGAAAAAATAATAATTATAAAAGAAAAACTGATTAACATGAGTACATATATCAATTATTATGAAAAAAAAAAAAAAAAACGATCATTAGGACGTGTTTGACATTTTTGATATGTGAAAATAAAAATTATTTATTCATTTTTAAAATATTTTTAGTGTTAACTTTCATTTTTATTATAAAAGTAGCTATGTGTGAATTATAAAAATACAAAAATAAATAAATATAAAAATAAAATTAAAGAAAGAAAAAAAAATATTAAAACAAAAAGAAAACAGAACTTACTTTATAATTATAATTTAATTTGAAAATAATGAAAAACAAATTATTTATCCAATTAATTAATTTGATTGATTTCAAAGATCAAATCCAAATTCCAGCAAAATATTATTGAATTTTATTTTTATTAGATTTTCTAGAATATTAAGGATTAAAACTATGTATAACATATAAAATTAAACATATTTTGTTTTGAAATTTTAAGGGTGTTCACTGTAAAATGGGTTTTTTTTTTTATTACTAATTTTCGTTGCACAAATTATTATTTTTTTTTTTAAAATTAAAAACACATTTTATTTTTTTCACTTTTCGATTTGAAATTGTAATCTTTGTAATTTTTTTTTTGTTTCCTTTTTAAATTTATTTAAATTTCAATTGCACCATAAAAATATTTATTTTTTATTTTAATTAAAAAAAAGAAGAACGATTTTTGAAACGTTTTTTGTTGTAATTGTCACCACATATTGTCTTAAAAATTAACACTTTTTTCAAAATTACAATTTTTTTTTTAAATTTTTTAAATTTTTAAACACAGCATTAAAAAATTCAAATAAATAAATATTTTTTCTAAATTTTATGAGATTTAATTTGATTTTATTTTTTTCTTTTATTTTTTATGTTATAATCCATTTATTTTCTTTAATATATTATTTTTCTAAATATGTATCTTTTATTTTTATTTTTTACATTTATTATAAAATAATCTTATGTAATATAACTTGTTGAACTGCTTTTTTTAAAAAAAAACTTCGCGAAAAAAAAAATAATAATAATAATAATTTGTAAAGTAAAAGAGTGTAACAACAGAGAATGGCAAAATATTTTTGCTTATAATGGATGATGATGATGATGATGGTTGAAAAAAAATATAAGGCAAGAAAATTATAAATTTATCTAGCTATATACAAATAAGATAATACAAATATATATTTTATCTTATTATAAATACTTTTTTTTTTTTTTTTTTTTTTTTTCAAAAAATTGCATCTATACTTCACAAAATCCGCGATTAAACTGAAACTTTAACTTAACTGTTTTTGTTAAGTGGGAGCATCATGCCCAGATACCACATATTATAATAATAACATCACAAACCATTACAATCATATCAGACTAAAAATGCTTAAGCAGCAAAAATAAAGCAAAAAAAAAAACACAACAGCAGCAGTTCAGTATTACCACTTCAAAAAAAGAAAAAAAAAAAAAAAAAGAAAAAAAGCAACCAACAATATCAAAAATATTACAGAAATACTCTTAATAATAACAATTATAATAAAAACAACAACAATGATAACTAGTAAACTTAACAAAAACTTGAAGGAACTGGATCTTATGAAAAAATGTATCTTTACGCATAAAATACTACCACCATTCTCACTTTAGCATTTTTTGGTTTTTTTGGTTTTTTTTTTCGTTTAAATTTCATTTTTGATTATAAATATGAAATTTAAATTTTTTAAGCAGTCATAGTTGTTGTTTTTTTTTTTTTAAATATATCTTTATATTCTGCACTACATGTATATATATAAAATATTTAAAAAATTACTTTTAAAATAATTAAGCTTTTGAATATTTTCATATAAATTCATTTAATATCTAGTACATTATTTAAAATGTATCTATATTTCCACTGTTGTATGAATAAGCTTTAAAAAAAAAAAAAAGATACATTTTATTATTGCTCTATAATGGTGGTAGTGGTGTGGTGATATTTTTTTTCTTCTTCTTAAATTCTTTTAACTACCTTTAACACTATAATTTTAAAGATTTTTTTTTTAAAAAAAAATCCAAAAATCCAAAAATTTGCTCAATTTGCTCATCTTTAAAATTATTCGGATTCTTTTTTTTTTTTTTTTTTTTTTTCAAATGACGATGACGATAATGACGATTAAAATCTACATACTACATACATACATATATATATGTACATATGTACATATAAATACTTGTATATGTATATATTTCGCCTGATGCTATATAGATACATAAATGACTGAGGTCAAGTTTGTGAATTACATCACAATTTTTCGATACATTCCAAAATACAATTTTTTGTATGTATGTAGGTATTATAAATTTTTAATAAGCTCATATTTAAATTAACACCATAATACATACTATATTGATTATTGTTCCGAATATGTATCAATTTATACGATAAATAGTTTAGCTTCAGGAAAACTTTACTTATGAATAAGTATATCTATATATGAATGGTGTCTTTTGAAAAAATACACCTTTGGAAATTCCCCTATAAAAGATGACGTGTTCTATGAAAATCATCATTTATATCCTGATGGCTTTTAAAAATGTTTCTAAAAAGTACCATTAGAGTTTTTTCTCTATTTTATGGGTTTGTTTGTATCTTATGGTTGTTATGTTTAGTTCATTAAATTTAAAAAATCCCAAAAAATTACCAATTATTTTTTTTTCTTAAATATCTAAACAGAAAAATTTACATAGGTACCTGGTTTAAAATCGTGTACATAATATTGAAGATTTTTGAATTTATTTTATGTAGGTATGCAATTTTTAAAAACTTAATTTTTTTTTTTTTTAAATTTTTTTGTTTTGTTTTTATGTTTTAATCTCTTAACTTTTCAATTTTCGAAATAACTAAAAACAAATGTACAACGATATGATCATTCGATTAGAATTTATAAAATGGGTGGATTTTACAAGTTTGTTATAAAATCAAAATGAAATAAATAAAAAAACAAAAAAACAAAATAATAATAATAATAATAGCAATCAAATCAGGTAATCAAGAGGCGGCATATTATACTTATATATTGTACATCAGGTACATTAGTTATTTTGTATTTAATTTCGTGTTTTTTTTTGTTTTTTTTTTGAATGCTTTCAAATGTATCTTTATGCGATTTTTTTTTTTTTTTTAGTATTTGCAAATACGAAATCTATTTATAACTTTATAAATTCTTTTAAAATTTGAAATTGATTTCTTATTATTATTTTTTTTTTTTTCATTATGTTGTTACTTTCGGATTGTGTCATCATCACATTATTATTACCATCATCATCATCATCATCATCATATTGAATATCTAAGTACATTTTTATACAATTTTTATTTTTTTAATTTTTTATATTGAACGTGGCACGGTATTGTACGAAAATGATATTTTATTTAGTAGCTTAAATAGTGCATTTTAAGTATTTTATAATATAATCAAAAAAAGTATAAATAAAGATATATTTTTTTATCGTTTTATTTTATACTACACATATTTATTTGATTTTTTATTATTATTATTGTTGTTGTTGTTGTTGTTGTTGTTAAATTTATAAGTATTTAAAATATTCAATGAAATGAAATATTAATTTAGGATAGTCTTTATACATTGTATAACATATTTAAAATGCTGCAAAACGTACACAAAAATTTATTCAAAAGTTACGTTTTTTTTTTTTTTTTTTTTTTTTTTTTTTTTTTTTTTTTTTTTTCTTTTTTACTTTTATGTTTAAAATATTTGTGTGATGTATTTAAAAGTTAATCAAAAATTATTTCAATTGATTTCGATTTTTATTATAGATATGTACACATACATACATATGTACAAATATACAATATGTATGTATATGAATTGTATTTTATCTCATATCTTCTTTTTTATTTTTAACTTTTTTTTTTTTTTTTTTTTTTGTGAATTTTTGTAAATTCGATGTCATTATGTCAAAGGTTTCTTTTCAAAATTTGAGATCAATTTAAGATATTTGATGCCGATATGTCTATACATATGTAAAAAAACAAATGTAAAGTAAAATATATATATGAGTATGATAGATATTATGTTGTAGATAGTATTCAATGATGAGATCAAACCTACCTATCATGTATATACATACATACATATTTTTTTTTACCTTGATATCTTACAGAATATGTAATGGAAAAAAAAAATGAAAGTTTTATAACTATAATGAGATATTATTTAGATCTATCATATACATATTGTAGATATGTTAATGTTTGTACATATATATATTTTTTTTAGACTTGTTTTAAGTAGAAAAAAGTGTTTTTTTTTTGTTTTTTGTATATATGTATATTTAAAGTGTAATTTGCATTTAATGATGAATCGTATTAAATAATATATGTACATATATACATATGTACATATGTATATGTATATGAATTATTTTAATATGATTGTGTTTTTTCTTGTAAATGCGCCCAGTAGGAAAAGTGAGCATCCGAAATGCATAAAGGAGGCCTTTCTGGGGAGCTTAGGAGCACTCCCTCTTCGTACTTTTTTATAAGCATGTCCGCCAAAAGGAGTACTCTCTGAAAGCTCACCAGAAAGTGAAAAAAGAGATCTCATTTTTAACTCACGAGAGAGGCCTCCTTTATGCATTAAATAGAAAATTGTTACCTCCTTATTATTTTTCTCACCTTATTAATTGTTTTCTAATTAAATTAATCAAACTTTGGACATTTACGTAATTTTCACTAATTATTCCACAATTTTTCACTATTTAAACTTCACTTTACGAAATCATTTATTAAACTGAGAATCACATAATTTCACAACTCTAAATTAGATGAGTAATATAAATTGCGTTTTTTTCTTTGTTTAATCATATTTGACTCTTGTATTCATCCCATAAACCTCACTAGGGAAATTATCTTGCTTTCCTCTGTAGTTTTTCTAAACTCCCTTATCACTTTTTTTGGGATGCATATACCAAATATTTCTACTGGGCGTATATCATATCTATTTTCTATACTATACATATGTTTATTTTTTTTTATATTTAAAAATATTTTAATTATCAATTCAAGGGTGCATATAATCTTTTTTTAGATTATTAATTCATAAGCTTTAATTTTTAATCAGTTTTTTTCTTCTTCTTTTTTGACGTTGTTTTCATATATCATTTATCAAATTTTAAATTTATTTCTATTTTTTTTTTTTAAAGAATTTTAAAGTAAAATTTAAAAAAAAGGTTAAGTTTTTTTCAAAATTTTTTTTTTCTTTTTGAGATTAGATTAAAAGTACATTGGTTAACATATAGTCACTTTGAAAGCCCAAAATCGCAAAACAGTCTCACTTTGAATCCTTTTATTTTTGAAATAAAGGATTTTTTCAAAAATCTGTTTCGCTTAAGCATCACAATTCCCTTCCATTTATCTATATTCGAAATTTCATGAAAATCGGTTAAGAAATGTAGGCTGTAGGCGGTCACTTTGCAGGCCATTTCACTAAATTTGGATTTTAAAACGTAGAATATCCTTTTTAAAATTCGTGTTCAATTTCTTATTGTAAATGGTATAAACTCATTATATACATATATACATATAAATGTATGTATATGTGCATGTATGTATGTAAGTTTTTAAATTTCATATCAATATTTGCTTTTGTTCCCCTGAAAAATGAAACCATTTTCTTGGGAATTATGATTTTTTCTGGAAAATTTAGAATACATATTTTGTTAAACCGCTAAAAGTCGTAATATATAAATATAAGGGCTATACCATTAAAACCAAAGGAATTTAATCCCCAATTCGGATGCATATTTTAAAAAGTTGCGAATTTTTCCAAATTAAATTGGGGTAAAAAAGAGTAAAAGCAGATGAGTTTTTCCTTTGATTGCATAGGCTGATTTATTTATTATGTGTAAAATTTCATATTTTTTTAAAATTTATATTGTTCTGGGAATTATTTTATCATAGTCATTCATCAGCCATAACCGAGATTATGTACATATATTTTTAGTCTTTCTTCGGTTGCTGATTTTTAGGAAATACATAGCTATATTTAAAAAAATCACAATTTTTTTTTCAGTTAAAATAACACCAAAGAAAAAATAAATGGTGATATTCACTGATTAAATTTTCGTTGCATTTTTCATGGTTATTTTTCAAAAAGAAAAAAACATTTTTTTTTTTATTAATAAAATTACAGAAAAATCAAATGACTCAGATTCATTAACACTCATTCTTGATGTGTATACGCGTAAAGACTAAAGGGTAATCCCATATAAGTAAGAAAAATAATGAGATAGCATATTTTTATAATGATTTGAATGCAATTTTTATTTAAAATAGAAAAAATAAATAAATAAATAAATTTATGAATATGCAATTTTTTTGTTTTTTTTTTGTTTTTTGTTTTTTTGATTTATTCATTAAGAATTTTTTATTCATAGAAACACGGTTGGTTTATTTTAACACTTAGTAAAGCAACGATGACATTTTATCAAAATAATATAAAGACAAACCATTTTGTTTTGTTGGACAAAAAACAAAGAAAAAAACAAAAAAAAAACTTTTTCCTTCATTTTAAAAGTACAACGGAAAAATATTTCATTGATTTAATCATTAAAAGGCATTTTTTCTTCTTCTTCTTCTTCTTCTTCTTTTTCTTCTTTTTTGCATGAACCATAATGGTATAAACATAACGATAAATTTCTCTATTTTTTTATTATTATTTTTTTTGTTGTGAAAATGAATTTCATAAAATATATGTAATACTTAATAAAACCTTTTTGTTATTGTTGCTAATATCAATGTATAATTTTTTTTTATTATTATTTTATAATATACATACATATATGTATGTACATACGAACGAGTATATATATCAGCTTTTGTTTATTTGAAAGAATTCTTATGTGATTTTTAAAAGAATTATGTTTATTTGATAAAGTTCATAACAAAAAAAAAAAAAAATGTTTTTTTTTTTCTAGAATTCCAGATCAATCTAATTTGCGTATAAATATCATGAACATACCACCACCACACATTATCAATTTTTTGTTTTAATTTTATTTTTTGTTTCGGTTTTTTTTTTCTTTTATGTAGTATGTTGGTATACATATATGTACATATATGCTATAGAGATTTGTGTATGTATATAGTTTATAAATTCTATAAAATGAACAAGAGTATATAAGTACATATTATATACGAGTATATAATATATTTCATTTATTCATGCTGATTACGATTTTTTTTTTTATTGGAAATTGTAATAGAAATGAAGATTTCTAAGTACATAACATATATATGTATACATATGTATTTAATAAATAAAAAATGTATAGTATAAGTAATAAACTGTATATGAGCTTATAAAAAAAAAAGGAGTAAAAAAAAAAACAATAACAAAAACATTGTGCAATAACTTAAAATAAACCTTTTTTTTCTTTCTTCTTCTTCTAAAGTATATATTTAGATGAAAGATATATGTATGTATGTATATATACATATGTACATATATTATGGATAGTATATATATAAGAAATGACATTCAACGAAGGTTTATTTGATTTGAAAGATGAATTCAATCAATTTTTTCTTAAGAACATCACTCTATATGAACATTTTTGAGATTATATAAATATTTTTGTTGTTATATTGTTGTTGTTGTTGTTGTTATTAATGTTTCTCAATATTATCCTTTTATCCCCACGTTTTTCAAATATTTATTTGATTTTCCATAGAAAAGAATTATCCATTCAACTCTATAAAATACTTTAATTGCAATGTAAATCTACGATCGTCCTACAATCCTCCTTTATAGATATTTTAACAGACATAAAGGTATGTATATATATGTGTATGTACTGTATATTATAATAGTTATTATAGTACTTAGTACGTACAGATACACCTTGATTCAACAAGCCTTCACCATGAATGCTAATATTTTGAAGTTACGGATAACAATAAATTTGTTTCAACAATCACACATATAGTTTTTGTGTTGAAAGAGTTTCTATATCTTTTAAATTATTGTTTTTTTTTGTTTTTCCTTCATATTATTGCATGATAGTATACTTTGGTAATTTTTTTTACACAATTTAAATACTATACGTACACACTAAATATATGTACCTATAAGTACTTACTATACACTTTTTATTAAACATACCTACATATAATCAACAATTGTATATTCGCTATTTTATTGTATATTTTCATAATATTGTATTATTTTAGCTTATAATAAGTTAGCAGCTCTCTCTCAAATGATAGTTAGTAAACTGCGTTTAAAAAAAATGTATCTATGTATGTATAATAATATAAGAAAAATGTTAAGTATGTATATACAGTGAAACCTCTTAATTGGGACACTCTCTAATCGGGACAACCTTTAAAATTAGGACACTATCAAAAAACTAATTTGGCCTGCCTATAAATCAACCTCTGTAATCGGGACACCTCTAAATTGGGACTGGGATAGTAGTGCTCCGTACTTATATTTGAAAAAATCACCTCGTAATCGGGACAAAAACTTATTCTTGGAACGTTTTCGTACTTTTTATTTTTGTATATTATATTGTGTTAAAATTTATAACACTTGCGAGTAAAGAAAATACAATTCATGTGGTAACTGTTGTTTCATATGCAGGTGTTTACTTTGTTTTAAGTATGAACATATTTGTATGTTGTATTTACATATGTACATATGCTATGTATCTATGTACTTCATCCAACCCAATACACCATTTTAAAAGAGTTTAAAAATTGTAAGCTTTGCTATTCTTTTAACTGAAGTCAGTATTACACTTATACGAGATATATTTGTAGAATTATCCTGTTTTATTTCTCACAACCTAAATAACATCTCATAAAAAGTAATAAGTAAACTTACGATTGATAACTGATCACAAAAACGATAGATTTAACAAAAATTACATTGACTTCGATTTAAAAAATAGTATAATTAAAATAATTCATCTTTTTCACATCTTAATTTCCAACCACTAACCACTTTTATCTTTTGAAGGGGTTTATCTCCACAACATGCAACTAATAAATTTAAAAAAAAATTCTTTAAAATCGGGACACCTCTTAATTGGGACATTATTTTGCTGGTCCCATGACTGTCCTTAATTTAGGAGGTTTCACTGTATATAAGTACTTTAGGACTTCTATAGTGCATTTTGATAGTAACGTGTAAAAAAAAATATAAAAAAAATTGATTCAATTTAATATCTGTAGTATTATAGTGAATATTATATCCGCCAACTTAGAAACTTTTATATATTGCAAAACAATTTTCTATTATATTTATTTTTATTATTATTTTTCAACACATCAAAAGAAGTATGAAGCTCTCCCTGCAGAATATATTCACCAATAGGCAATAATATATATAACATTTTAGAATATATGTACATATATATTTTTTTTAACATTTTCTTAGTCAAAGTTACCTATGGGTACGCAAATTTATATATAAAATAAAAAATATGTACTTTAAAAATTACATACATATATTATTGGCCGTTTGTATGGTTGTTTTTTTTTTTTTTGTTTATAGAAGAAAATTCTTTTATTTTATTTTGTTTTAGATTTAATTTTTTTTTTGTTGTTGTTGTTATTTTATTTTCTCTCTATATTATGTCTGTCTAGACAAGATAGGGTTCATGTTGTTTATGTGAATTGATATCGAAATTCATTTTTACTTAACACGCGCATTTTCAGTAACTACATTATTGACAGTGACAACTGAACAAAACGCAGGCGTGTTATATGTTAAAATAATTTACATACATACCCATACATACATATTTTCACATACCTACATACATATATGTGTGAATGTATAAAAAATAGATTTAAAAAAAAAAAAGATTTTAGGATGACAATATTGTTGGGAATATCGCGACGGGATATTTAAGTTATTCCTCCTCCAGGGTCAAATGATGACCCTACTCGTAGGGATACATGTTCTCGCGTCAAGAAATATGTTCATTGTCAAAAGTATGTGATGATAAGACAACCAAAAAAAAAAAAGATGAGATCTTAATGTATTATGTGTGATGTACTAAAAAATTAAACAAACAAACAAACAAACAAACAAACAAATAAATAAATATAAGAACAAAACAGCGAAAAATAAACCCATACAGGACTTGTATAACAGAATTTCCATTTTTGTTGTTGAGTTTTAAAATATATTTTTAAAATTATTTTTTATATATGTATTTTTTTTTTTAAAGATTTTTGTACGTTTGTTTGTTTCAGTTCAAAACATATATAGCCAATTAAGAGATTTTAAAAATATACTTTTTTCTTTTGTTAGGATTTGTTGTTTATATTGTGACATTAAAATAAAATAAAACTAAATGATCTTAATAAAAAGTTCATAAAATAAGACTTTAATAAGTTATAATAAAAAATAAAATACATAATTTGTGTATTTTAAAAAAAAAAATCACGCTTTTTTTTCCCTCTCATGATATTGCATACATTCAGGAGTTTTAATCTCTTATTTTTATCTAGAAATGTATATTTTTTATTTATTTTTTGTTGTATTAAATCTTAATCTGATATAATCTACTACAGGTAGGTGTTTGAATTAATTACTTATTAAATTTTAAAATCTATAAAAAAAATTTTTCAATTTAATATAATTTCTGAACAATGAAAATAAAACGGTATATAAATTCATTTTTTTAAATTTTTATGTTTTTTTTTTCTAGTATTTAGAGGTCATTATAATTTTTTTTTTAAAATTTTAAATTTCAATTTATTAAAATTAACACTTAATAAAATCATAAATAAATCACTATCAAGCCAAAAAGTTATATATATAAAAGCTTAATAACAAAAGTGTTTAAAGAAATACAAAAAAAGTGTATAAGACTAGTAATAATATATATTCTCTTTGAGAAATAACCCAAGCAACCAGTCGTTAAGCAACTTGCTTCTCCTATAAAGATGAGTCTAGTCAGATAACGCTTCATGAAGATCATAAAGACAAATAAAGACGCTCTTAGTTCTACATATATAGTTAGCTTCAAATTATTATTTTTCAATGATTTTTAAAGAAGTTCCGAGTTCCGAGACAAACAACGAACTATAAAGCTAACGATTTACCTCGGTTGAGTGTATAACGATCGTTATCGTTGTATAACGTCACATATCGAATATCTGTTTTCTATCTTAATCAAGATCAATAAAGATAATTCGTTATTTGTCGATAACTGTTGATCTTTAAAGTTACCTATAAAGAAAACAATCTTTTAAAAGATCTTTAAAGCTATTCAAAGTTACCTTTATCGATTGGTTGCACGGGAAGTATGTACCTTCTGTTCTCCTAAAATTTATTTAGGTTTGCCAAAAAAAAATATAAATTGACAAAATTTAATGATGGGATTCAAATTTTTTCAACTTAAAATATGTATATGTATTAGAAAAAGCTTTCTGAAAGCTTTATTGATAAACAGTTGAATGTTTGTCCACAAAACCATTGCATTGTTGCAAATTTTACCAAAATAGCTAAATATATATGTATATATAACGAAGGTATTACGAATTGAATATTTTGTAAAATTTCTACGTTGAAGATAAATTTTTTCCAATATTGATTTCTGTTGTGGGATGGGGTGGAATTTTTACTATATACAACTATACATAAAAAGGAAGAAAATTTCGTATTGGCGTATTTTAATTTCTATAGTTAGTTGGCTTGTTGGCTTCCAGTAGAAGTTTTTTGTGGATCTCAGTAGTAAGATAAACTGTGGTAAACTTGGAATAAAGCTTTTGTCAAAAATTTCGAAAATGATTTTTCGCAGATAATGCAGAATTATTAAGTTTTTTATTCGTTTTTTTTTTTTTTTAAACAAAGTGTTTATCTTAAAGTGGTTAATGTGTGAATAAACCTCAAATTATCTATGAACTTCCTTTTTGTTTTCGAAAAAAAAATTTTTTCTTATAAAAGAAAAGTTAATTAGAAATTTAATATTGAAGGGGAAGGTTAAAATGATCAGCAAAAAAACAAAAAACTATACAAATTTTTGTAATAAATTATAAATAAATTTTTTACTCTAATTTGAAAAAAAAAAAAAAGAAAAACCTTTGTATTTCTTTTGTTTCAAATATTTTCACATAATTTAAAATAAGCTTTTTGTAATGTAAATTAAATTTAATAAAAAAAAATTTTATTTTGTAAAAAAAATTATAATAATAATTAAATTTCACATCGATAAATCATAAAAATAAATTTGACTTTAATATTTTATTTTTAATTTAAATTTGGCTTTTGTTTTTTTGTTTTTTTTTTTTTTGTTTTGGTTTTTATCGATATTTAAATATATTTTTCGTTTCATAATATTTTAATTTGTTTTTCCCAATTTTAAGTCTACAAATAACATTCAAGAACTATAATGACATTTCAATAAAGAGTATATGCAAATAAAAATGAAAAATAAAAAAATGTAAAAATTATGCAAATATCATACATAAGAAATTCAATAAAAATTATACAATACAAATAACGTATAGTAATGGAAACAAACAAAAAATAATAAAACAAGAACAACAATATCAGATATTTAACAAAAAGTCTCGATGTGCATATAGTTTTTTAATATTTATTTATTTATTTATTTTCTGCAACACAGATTTTTACAAATTTCAAAAATTTTCAAGAAAAATTATCTATAATTTCAAGATATGTACATACATATTTACTATACTGACTGGTATTTTCTCATGAAATTTTTAAAAGTCCTTTTATTATTATTGAAAGGATATTTACATCAATAAAAATTTGTTTATTCAATTACTAACATTATAATAGAAAGTACCGTTATAAAAAAGCGTTATTTTGATTCGTTTGTTACAATCGTTGTTGTCGGAATAATTTCTCATTGTTATTTCATTGTTTTTCTTCATATATCTTTTATTCAATTTTTTTATTCTTTTCTTTTTTAAAAAAGATATTTCCTCTTTCAACCGAATAGAATCTATCAATGAAGTTGATCTTAAAATATTCATAAAACGCGCATTGTACTCCTTTTTAACAGATTTTTGTGGAAATTTTTTTTTTTAAAAATGAAATATTTTTTTATTTCTGACAATATAGAAAAAATAATAAAAAAAAAAACAAAAAAATAAAAAGTTTAAGAAAAAAAAGTAAGTTTTTTTTTAAAAAATAAATAAATAATTGAAATCAAAAGGAAAGAAATATTATGAATGAATACATTGAACATAATTTGTCTTTTAATAGAAGATAAATACCACGTATACATGATGAGATCCAAAGATCTAGCGATTGAAAGATCGAATTTCGATCTGCGTATTTCAGTATCTTGGATCGAAAGATCGAGTTCAGTTTAGTTTCAAACGTGGTTCAAAATATAGAAATTATAACCTTGAATTTTTTACTTTTCCTAATATTTGAATGTAAACTTAAATATTAGGGCTAGTTTAGAGTTTCTTCATGTCCCCAAATATTTCTTTTTGCCATTTTATTTATGTTTTCAATTTTATTTAAATGAAACAAATAAAAGTTTTTACACACTTCGATAAATAACATAGCCTAAAACAATGTTCATCTTTCAATCTTTCAATCCGTGTCTGTACGGTTATATTTCGACCCGATCCAGGTGAAAATGCTGGATCGGATCGGTTGGATCCCATATGGACTCGATCTCCATCTACATGTTTTTAAGGGGATTCAGACAGGATTAAATTAAGATTCAATCCGTCATGTATGCGTAGTATTTTACTGCAAAAACATTTTGTTTTTGTTTGCATTTAAAATCAAAAGTATACAATAATAATTTATCTATAAAAATAATGTGCATATAGAATTGGTTTAATAAATCAAAAAGGATATTCCAAATTAGGAATTGTTTATACAGAAAATTATGCATTTTTAAAATATTATTTATATTGAAACTATTAATTGTAATTAAATGTATAAAATATCCAGTATTTAACGATTAAATGATTAAAATGCATTCAAAAGCTTTTAGCAAATTTTAATGAAACTTTGCCAATTCGGATGAAAGATTTTAATTAGTTTAAGTTTTTTATTTTTATTTTTTTGAATTTGTTTTAAAACCTAAATAGATATTTTCTTTTATAAATATAGGTAAGCCAAATTTAAAATAGGACTCATATGTAGTCTTCACAGAATTTTGAATTTTGTAATGCTACAATAAAAAGTAAAGATGAGTATAGATATCAATCTGAAATTCAACACCTTCCTTTAAAACTTAATTCTTTCAAGATGTTCCAAGATTGTAATTTTATTGTTTTATTCAATTGTATTTTTTTTTTTTAAATATTTTGTTCCACGACGCAAGGATATCTTTTTATTGCACAGCGCTAGCAGCACATATGAAGATATGAAAAGTGATCGGAAAGAAGGGATTATAAGGGGGGGAAAAAAAGGAGTTATACAAAATTTACAGAAATAATATCTTTGTTGCTATTGTTGAATAAGAAAAATTCAAAAAAAAAAGAAAAAAAGTACATTCTAAAGAGAATAATTTTAGAATGTTCACTGCCAGTTTTTAAATATATAATATATATCAATAATAACAACTACAATATAATGTATGTGTACCCACATTTGTATGTACTTTGCTATAATTTGAACTTTATTCTTAAATAATAGTAAATTATATAAACAAAAAATTTTATCAAAAGAAATGAATTGTTCAATGTTATTATATGAATTATACAAAAAATTCTAGGTACTAGGTACATTACAATGTAGGATACTTATTTTTTTTTTTATTATTATTATATCTATAACAAGTATTTATGCAATTTTTGCAAGAAAATACTTACAATACAGAACAAGAAAAGTGCAGTTTTAGTCCACATTTTAGTTTAAACAATATTTTTATAACAGAAAATAAAACAAACAAAAAAAAAAGAAAGGAAAGGAAGAAAAAGAAAAAAAAGCTGGAGACAAAAGTTATAGCAATGATCATGTATTGACTTACAATTGGCGATTTGTTGTTTCGGTGTCGTAAATCAAATCGATATCCGAACAAATTGACATTCGAAAACGATTAACAAGTGCGCATGTCGTTTGACATTTTAAAGTTCATCTTATGTACATCATATATACATATATCTGTAACATTCATATAATAATAATAATAATAATAACAATAATAATAATAATTCTGCGGCATTAAAAAAGTATAAGATGAGAGATGAAGATCACCAGTATCCTATTGAAAGGTGTTGCAGATTCATGTAGTAACCACGCAAAAAAGGACATATAATATATGTATGTGAAATGAATGTATGTAATTCATTTTTTTTTTTTTTCTTAAATAAAACACTACATAGAGTAAAATTCACATATCTTCATGATATTGCAACGAAAATAAATATTATAATATATTGTATTTATACATATAAGTAAATAGATAAGGCCACATGGAGAGATAATCTCTTATTAGGAATTTAATTTATGGATGATATTGAATAGTGTAACAGTCATCGTTGCAAATTGGACTTGGACCGCAGCAGGATAGTAACAATTATGCTTTTAAGATTGAATAAGCGCGAGCATTATATTGCAATATATGCATCCTATGCACATGCACATATATGTACATATTATCCATATAAATATAAGTATATTGAGAATTATAAATATGTATGTATAAAACATACCCATCAATTATTATAAATTAAATCTTTACATTATAATACTTACCCATGTACATACATACATATGTGTATCTTTATACAAAATTCATTTTTTTTTTAAAGAAGGCAAAGACTTTTTTTTTCAAAAATTTATTTGATTTTATTTTATATATGAAACCTTATACACCAATTATAAAATCAATAAAGTTCTTAAATAGCTAAAAATATATACATACAATATACATAAAGATACTGGTATAAATGATCAGAAGACGTACATATTTTCGATAAGCAATTTGTTTACAGGACAAGCATTTTACACTTAAAAAATTTTTTTTTTATTATAAAATATTTATATTCTGATAATACAGTATGCTTAACGATTCATTTAATTACTATATCGTGCAGACTATAATATTTTATATACATATGTACCTCTATAACATACATACATATATTTTTATACATGCAAATAGAGCAGGAGGTTAATGGAGCTGTTCCGTGCTGTGAATGGGGCGGACAAGTTAATATAAAAATTTATTTTGACTTCTATTTTTATTTTTACATTGATTTTATATTCTTTATTCTTTATAAAAACATGAATGAAATAAAAACAGATAAGGGTTACATACAATATTTATACATATAGAGGTGTACTTTACTAGTATCTTAAAGTAATAATTTGACACAATTTATGAAGGAATTCAATATTTATTGAATTTTTTTTTTTACATTGCCAACATAGTTTTTTTTTTATTTATTTTTCAAAAAATGTATAATTTAATTGAAAACATATTACAGATATTTTTGTTAAAAAATAATTAAGTTTAATTAAAAAAAAAATGGCGTGTTAAATTAATAAAAAAAAACAAAGAAAAAAGGATGAGAAAAAAATTAATGATTTGTGTTCAAATTACATTTTTTTGATGTTTTATTTATTTAATTTTTTTTTTTTTGTATTTTTTTATTTTGTTTTTGTATTTATGATTCATAAATGTAATAATATGTAAATAAAAATTAATCAAGGATAATGATTAATGATTCTTTGTAATATTGTATTTGATAAATTAAAATTTTGTAAACTGAAAGAAGGAATGAGAGGATTGTAAAAACAATTTAAATTTTTTTTTTTTTTTTATGTTCGTTCATGTGGTATAGAGTGTAATAAATAATGATCCTGCTAAATTTTTTTTAAATATACATAATGTATGTAATATTAATTTTTTTTTTTTTAATGAATTATTTTAACAAAATCAATAAATAACTTTATCTGAAATTTAATTTATTGAAAAATGCATTTTTATTTAATTAGATTCAGTAAAACAGATTTATTTTAAAATACAATGAAAAATGACTCCGCAACTATCAAGGATATTTGAAAAAAATATAAAAAAAATATGAAGCTTTAAGGAATTCAGAATAATGATGGTGATTTTAACATTGTACAAGTTTATGCGTGATTCGCTTTTAATACGCATTTTGGTTTACTCCCAATTTTATGTGGTATAAACTCGATAATTCGGATTTTGGCTTAAGCCTAATTTATTTGGGTTTAATGTTAATCCCAATTTTTTTATATGTATGTGTGAAGTAAAATGCAATATGGTGGATTATAATTTTTATGGTGAAAGTGAAGCTGTCACGTTCTTCTTCTTTTTTTTTATGTGGAAGAAGAAGAATATGTATACTATAAGTGTATAAAAGTATCAACGTTTGCATGTATTATTTTATTCCCAATTTTACCGTTTATAGCGTACTCCCAATTTAATCCAAAATTCGGATTATTTTTTCACCGTATAAACTGTTAAATTGTTATTTTTCATTTTAACGCGAGTAAAAAAAATATCAAAGGTATTAAGGATAAGCTTTTCTTTTTTTTTTTTTATTAATGCATTAAAGTATGTATGACAGAAAACTAGTCACAAAAACTCAATGTTAATTTGAGTAGTTCAAAGCTCTAGACGGACTGAATAGCGCCGCGTATATAGGAAGAAAAGAACACACACAAAAATTGAATGAAATATTCGCAAAAATCATCAAAAGTTACATAATTGAGAGAACAAAAGAAAGAAAAAAATAATTATTTAATAATTTTTCATTTATATTCAATTCAAAATTGAAATTCAATTATTATTTTTATTATTACACTTCATGACAAATTTGACCTAAAAGTTCAAAATTACTTCTAAATTCTTTACCACATTACCATTATTATTAATATCATATCATATTATGCATTTTGTGGTATATTATTGCTAAGATGGTTATGTTGTTACTGATGCTGATGCCGCCACTATGCCGTCATCATATAAGATATTATGTATGTACATACATACATATAATGTTTATATTATAAATTTTATTGTTATGTACTTTTTTTCTTTCTTCTTCTATTATTATATTGGTAAAATGATTAACTATAATATAAGAATGTAATACAATACCCATAGTACATGATTAAGGTATTTACTTTCTAACGGAATCGTATTTAACATTTTATGAACTCTGTCACTGATAATCATGCACTTAAGCTTTTAAAAAACAAGTGAACGAATAGAATTTTCAATTATTCTATAAGAATATTCTTGTATGTGTTTATATAAGTATGTATATCTTTCTACATAATAATATAATATAGTGCTATGAATAAATCTTTTCTCATAATAATAAGAGCACGTTTTATTCTTTTGAGAACCTAATATTTTTTTCTTCTTGAGTTTTTCTTCTTTTTTTTTTTTTTTTTTGCATTTTAAAATAAAATGTGTAAAGGTACTTGACAAAAGAAAAGTTACGAGTTGTTATATACGATGAATGCAATATTATGTATGTATACATATGTACATATAAGATATAATCAGGGGAGGTATCATATGGACATCTTTAGACAAATTTTTCTTATATCATGAAAATATATGATATTTAATTTAACATTAGTTATGAGATTTTAACACTGATGATATATGTTCTTTTTTTTTTTTTTTTTTTTTTTTTTTTTCTAGTATAGATGTTGTTTTATTTTATTTTATTTTTTGTTCATGTTGTTGTTGTTGATTTTATAGTTATTAAAACAGAAAAAGATTGAACGTGTTTATAGTGCAAATAATATTCATATAAGTATGTGATGTAATTCAGATATATCACACATCATATTATATAGGAGTAGGTTAGGTACATATATGTACGTATGATATACCTATACAATATTTTAATATGATTTATTAATGTTTCAGGATATGTTGTGGTCAAATCACATATGATATGTAATGTTTTTTTTTTTTTGTATCATAGCTATTTATGTTGAGAGGATATTATAACACCACATATTCTCTTTTAATGATTTTATAGCTTTTATATCATAATATTATTTTTTTGTTCTCTTGTTACTGTTTGGTACATGTTTTATGTTTAAATTGTATAGATAAATATGTATACTATATGTGTCACGTTATATATGATGCACTTCAAACTTTTAAACATCATATTATACACAAAGATGTTGTCAAAGAACAAGAAAAAAAAAAAGAAGAATCAAAAAGTCAAGTGCAAGGTTATTCTTCTTTGATTTTAGAATTTAAAAAAAATTTTAGAAAAAAAAAGTGTATAGATATATATGGTCTAAGGTAAAAATCCTTATAAGTAGGTAGTGTATAATAATACCGGAAGAAGTGTGGCCTAAACGTATTTGAGTTTATCGAACATAATCATTTCGTGACTTAATTTTGTAATCATTTTTCTATAGTTTCTTTTATATATTTATACACATATCCGTTATTTGAGAAAAAAAAAATGAAAAAAAAAAAAAACAATATAAACATAATTTTATGTTTTGAAAGTTGAAATAAAAAAGAAAATTAGAAAACGTGTTGTGTTCTGTTTTTTTTTTTTTTTTCTTAAAGACAAAAAAATACCGTATAAGAACGTCCTTGAATTATATTCTAATATATTTTTGATTTTGAACAATATACATAATCACAAATTTGAAATACAATATCCATAAAGAGCCAGTATGTATATAAGATGGTGATATTATTTTGAAAATGTATGTTAAATTAAAAAAAAAAAAATAAAGTAAAAAAAGTTTAGGTAGTGGAAAATATGTATATAGTCGTCTAACCATTGGATATTATAAAATAGTTTCAACAGAATCCATTAGTAGTATGTAGATACATAAATATATATGAATATATAATGGTGCTTGTGGTATTAGATAAGGAATATCACAGAATTTGCACGCGAATCATTAATAAAATTTTTTAAAAAGAAGTACCTAATTCTTCTTTGTATTATATATGTATGTATATAGATATACCATACCATATATGTATATGATATTACCACTTGAAATGGTAGATGAAACAAATAAAAAAAAAACAAACTTTTTTGCTTTTTGAATCAATCTGCTGGCCTTTAGATAGATTTGTTTTTTTTCTTCATGTTATAGATACATCATTCCCCATATCTTCACTCTTTTTTTTTTGTGTTTTTTTTTGTTTTTGCATTTTTATTATCATAGATACACCTTATTTGAATGACTTTTTTTTTTCTTTTTCGTTTTTTAAGTTCAAGGTAAAATCATCATCATTAAAACCATTCATTTGGATATTAAGTTTACGGATACAATTCATGAGAATTATCCAATGTCAAACATAAAATCATTTCAAATAGAAGAGTGAAAAAAAAAAATCGAAAAATTTAAAATACTACAGAGACAAAAAAAAAACATGAAAAAAACAAAAAAAAAAAAGATATGAAAGATGAAAAAAAAAACAAAACGAACTGAAATTATTTCAATTCAATCAAATTGATAACGTTTACACTAGAAAAATGTATGTCGATTGAAAAAGTGAAATCATACATATATTTTTTGTTTTACCAATCTTTTACCAAGGTGTGATAACAGAATAACCGGATTGATTTTAATTTTGAAAAATTATAGAAGACATGTACAATATGTGAAAAATTAGAGAGAGAAAAAAAGTATTCTTATGAAAAATTCGATTAGATTCTGATTGAAAATTTGAAAGTTTTAAAGAAAGAAAAATTATTAAAGATATTCAAATTATAATAAGCTTAAAGGTTAAAAAAACTTTTATAACATATACTTTTTAAAAATTGATTATAAAGCCTCTGTAAATACGATGATATTCAAGTAAAGAGTTGTTTGAGGACGTTTCGGAACTTTCTCAGTAACTTTCTCCATTATTTAAATTCATATAAATCTGAAAACCCCATGTAAATCCGTTCACGTTTACTACCCTAAAACTCTTTCCAAAATTTTAATTACGTCACGAGGAACACTCTTACCCACAAAGGAATTTAAGTAAGTGGATAAAAAGTATATAAAAAGAAAAAAAAAATTGTTATCGCGTAACAATAATTGAATAAATTAGTTAATATTTTGTATTTTGCATAAAATTAAAGAAAAACCAAAAAACTAATTCAATGAGCACTTTCAAAATAAACTACGAGTTAAAAAGTTTTTGGAGAATGAGCTGTAGCGGCGCCATTGAAAAGATAAATATGAGAAATTAATTTTCTTTATATGAAAAACAATTTATGCGGCATAGCAAAAATTAGTCCGATTACTTTATTATCATTCTTTATGTTAAACTAAATTTTAAAATTGAAAAAAATTTAAAAAAAAATAAATGTAATAATAAAGAAAATATTTTGTATATTCCACATTTATGCTACAAATCATTTTATAGATGTGAGATGTTTCGATGGTAAGCCAAGTATGTAGGTAGATTTTAAATATAAAAAAATACACATAAATAAATTAAATTATATATCATATACATACATATATAGAAACATGGATAAATAAAATAGTCAAAGAAGAGAGTTACAGATAAATTATTAAATAAAAGCACCATTATTGGATTATTATTATTATTTTTTTTTCATACTTCTTAAATATTGTTGACTCTATGCTGCGTATTGCATTAACTGGAAAACAGGAGGCAATTTATATTTATATTATTCATTATTCATAATACATATGTATGTGAATTTTTTACGCATATGTATTTGTGGGGTGACTGAAAAGTTTTTAAAACTTAATGATCAATGGTCCCTGGTAATGCAGAAGACATTTTTTTGTGAGGAATTTTATGAAAAAAATTGTTGGATAATAAAAGTGTAGCGCATTCTCACTTTTTTGACACACTTATATTTTCAATTTATCTGAAATAAAGGCGGTAACGCAGAAGACTCGTATACACAAACTTATTAATACATTCTTAATATTTCCTTTAAGAATTCTGTGAATTGTTAAGTATTTAAAAATTGTCACTTTTATATAGTTTTGTTGTAACACATGTCTTTTAAAAAAGTATTCAATAGAAAACCCATATATAATTGATCTATCACAATAAGCAATAACAATTGATGAGAACATTCTAGGTAACGCAGAAGACAAAAGAAGGTAGCGCAGAAGACATTATAGAGTAATTAAAAAAATAAAATTAAAATGTATATTGTATTTGTAGTAATTTACTAAAAATCAATGCCGATATCATGTCAGCTGCCTATAAAAACAAAGAATTTTTGTATATTCGGCTATTCTTTTCAACACCTTTACTGAAGAAAGTGAAAATTTTGGTTTCATTTTACAGAGAATTGACCTTTCTAGTAAATCAAAATCATTTTCAGATTTTTTTTTTCAATTTTGAAAAGCTCAAATCTTTATCAATTAGAGGAAGTTAGTATAGTGTTGAACTGAAATAAAAATGACAAACTCTTAACATATGAATATTCATTCTCGATACGACGCTTTGACGCGCTGTTGACGAATCGACATAACATGACGACCGGCATAATATATTGACATGACACTTTAACGGAATCGACATGATTATTGTTGATGTACTGTCGTGGTGTATTAATTTATAGAAATATTATAGTTTTTGTTTCTAATACTGAGCCAATTTATAGTTCTGGTAACTCTTATTGGTTTTTTTTTTTTTAAATTCATTTTCCAGTCATTTTTCAATAAATAATATCATAAAATACAAAAAACGGTTTAATTCAAATCAAAATTAGCATAAAACGTTCAGGAAGGTTAAAATATTGTTAGAAAAATTTATTAGAGATAAAAAATTTAAAATTTTCAACTACCCTTTATATATAGATTCGAATATATTCATTGCAATAACCTACTCAAAGTAATATATAACGTATCATGCATCAACAAACAATATTAACTGTAATGATAAATTATAATTTTTTCTGTTTTCAATAAATTTATATATTTTTTGAAAAAAAAAAAAACAACAACAAAATTTCCCTTTTTATAAATTAAATTTAAAATGGTGAATAAGAAATATATTTGTAGCAATTTTATTAGTATATCTCAATTTTTCGTTGTTTTTTATTTTTTATTTATTTAAATAAAATTTAAATGTCCTTGAATGGTGTAAAAAACTACTTTAATCTTTTATTTAAAAGAAAAATATTTTTATTTCTTTTTTTGTTCATTACTGTTTTAATCAAGGTGTAGTTTTTGAAAGGAATAAGCTAGTTTGTTTCGTTGTGTGTGTGTGTGTTTTTTTTTCATTGTTGTATTTTTTGATTTTATATTACAGACAATAAAGTCTGATGATAAATAATTTTGATTAATTATACGTATAAGTTTACAATAT
The DNA here is from genome assembly GCA_932526495.1 of Bombylius major. Lineage (NCBI taxonomy): Eukaryota > Metazoa > Arthropoda > Insecta > Diptera > Bombyliidae > Bombylius > Bombylius major. Next base: position 1,307,726 of record OW052046.1, read on the forward strand.
ATTTTAATCTTTTAACTAATAATAAAAATATTTAAAAAGGATATTCTATACAGAATAAACAGGACAAGTATAATTATATGAACATAGTCGAGACAAAAGAAGATAATTATAAAGTAACCGATATTCAAGTAAATGACACTCATTTTTTACAACAAAAAAATAAAAAAAAAAAAATTTTTTTTTTTCTTAAAACTCCTTTTCAAGTTTCAGTTTTTTTAACCTTGAAAAGTTTAGTTTGCATATTTTTAACATAACTGGAGGTCTGAAAATTTTTTAATTTATGAGCTTTTTAAAAAATTTAAATTGCGAATTTTGTTTTTTTTTTTTTAGAATGGAAACAGATTTTTAGAATATCCTTTAAAAGTATCACATTTCAATGTCATTTCAATCATATTTATTTAAACTCAAATTGAATTGAGTTCTATATGTAAAGAAATATTCAAGTACAAGAGCTTTTGTTGAATATACATAGGTACATAGAATTTCTTTACAATTTTAGTTTTTATAAAGGTGATTGATATCTGCGTGGGGGGCGGCAATCACTTAAAAATTTTAACAAAACAAATTTGTTTGTAGCTGTATAAACCAAATATAATAATAAATAAACAATCAAAAATGTTTTATCCTTAAAAATATTTAACAGTTAAGTGTATATACATATAAAGAATTTTTTAAAAGTTAAACAAAAATATTTTTTAAAAGGAATATATAACATATGTATATCATAAACACAACACAACACATCTAATTTGTTTGGATAAGGTAAACAAAAAAAATTTGTTATTTATTATGATGATTTTGTTAACATTTCTACATACATATGTGTACGTATGTTTAATGAATATTTTTACAAAATGCAATTCATTATAATGATGATCACATTATGTCAATTTAACGATTTCACATTTATTTTTATTTGAAATCAACTTGTGAGACAATTAAAATTTCTTCTTATTTTGTTTACATTGCATTGGGTGCATATACATATAAGTATGTATGTATGTATATCCAAAGAAAAATGACATTTTGAAAATGAATTTGTTTACATATTTTGCAGTTAGAGTTTGTATTTTTTTTTTTTTTTAAGAATAAGTCATTGGGACTGTACTATTTTGCTGAAGTAACTGTCAAAAAAACAGGGTAACTTTAAACTGGGTGCCTGGATACGAGGGTATAGCATCTAATAAGGAAACGGGTGACCGACCTAGGGGTTCAAGCGAAAGTTAATTTCGTCAAATCTAAACTGTTTGTTAAGTCACACAGAAAATGAATCTCATCAAAAAATGGGAGTAACAAAGGATTAATCAAACAAAAAAAAAAGGGCAAAGACTCTAAACTTCTAGAACTCACAAAATATAAATTTAGAACACTAGACAATGTCATCTTAAATACCACTTGGTAAAAATAGAGATTAAAGAAGAAGGAACTGGAATCCTTCAAACACATTTTGTTGTACTCATAACAACAGACAAAGTGTAGTATGTAGTTACAAATTAATTTTGCCCTTAATTTTTTTGACCAAATATAATATGTATTAGGGTATTAAAAAAGCTCAAACGTGGGTCGCAGTAATAAGAGAATTAACCATCCCATAGGTACTGGATATGAATCTCAATCTTATCTAATTTAAGAAAAAGTTATAAAAAAGACCAAAGAAAGTAATTCAAAAATAGAATAGTTGAATATCGTATTGAAAGTTTCTTATATTTAAAAAAACAAAACAAAATCAAATGTAAAAGTAAAATTGAAAATTTTATGTACAACATTTTCAAGCAATCTTATATACAGACATATGTATATGTAGATTTAATAAAAAGTACATAAGAGAAAGGAAGTTTAAATTAAATTTGAAATATTGAGTCTATTGACCAACTTTCATGATCTCAATTTGATTTTAAATTTCTATTAAAAGAAAAACTCGAAATATTTATAAAGTAAAATTGTATTTTCTTTTAATAATATTTATATATAAAATAAAACTGCTATGTAAAAGGAGAAGAGCTTGTTGAACAAGTTATGGTACATTCATTTAATTTATATAGTAAACTGTGAAAAATGTAGTTTATAAAGCATTAAAGGACTTCCGTAAAATTGATCTCTATTTTCTATGTTTATTGTCAATATGACATTTTTGACATATCGCTCATTTTTAGAGATTTTCGGTTGTATCTGTATAAATTCCGTAATGTTCAAAATTTTAAACGTTTAGATACTTTTCTTTTCAAAATTCAAAAAAAAATTTGCTTCTAGTAGATGTTTTGATTCATTCTCAAACAGAAACTGTAAAATATAATATGCCTTTGGTCTTTTACAGGGGGAAAAAACATTAAATAGAATGATTTACCTGTGGATTATACCTATACCTATGATGAAAATAATTCATTTAATGACGTCATTAAATTTTATTTAAGAGAATATATAACCTGAATTTTAAGAGTAGTTTGTTGTACTCTCTTAATTTTAAAATATAAAAAGCTTTCAAAAGAAACAGTACATGACAGAGTTTACGGTACATATATGTATTAACATGACCATGAGGTGTATAGATACTTTAATTTTATGTGAAAACTTATGACGTCATTTCATGTATTAAAAAAAAAACACTTTTTTTTTTTTCTTTTACATATTTTGTTTTTAGAAGAAAAGATAAAGTAATGAAAACAAGAAAAAAGATGAAGTAGAAATGAAAATAAGAAAAAGCAAACTCTCACTTTCACACAGGAAAACTTTTTAAACTAGTTTCCACCATAAAATACATATATGAATAAGATGTGAAAGATGTAAGAAACAAGAAATAATGTCATCAATAAATGCAATAAATATAACATTATTTTATAAATATATTTGAAGTTGAAAATATAAAAAAAAAAAAACAGTTTAGAAAAGAAATTTGAAGCAAAGAAAAGAAAGAAAAAAAATAAGAAAAGAATCGATAAATCGATAAAAAAAATTATCTATCTGTTAATTTGCTATTAAAAATTTTAAGATTGAATTGAGATGATTTTTGGATTTTCATTTTGAAAATCTATCATTATTTTTTTTTTTTTCCGTATCCTTTAAAATATTATTGATCATTTTCTGTTTACCAATATTGAACATTTTATCTTGATAAAACTTATTATACGCGATCATTGACATTTTTTTTTTGTTTTGAAAAAAAAAATCAGAAATATTCAATTTTCTATTCACAATTTTTTTCAACTAAGTACATATAAATTACAAATAAAATTTGTAAAAAATATAGCTGCTATACCTACATATACATATGTATGTATATTTCTATATTTGATGTATTTGATTAAAAATTTATTTTAAAATCATACTCTATAACGAAAAAGTGAGGAAGAAGACTCGATTGTTGTGGCCGCCACCGCCACATGTTCGGAAAAAAAAAAAAAAACAAAAAATTTATTTTTGAATTAAACATCAGAAAAACAAATCCTCATCCGCATTTTTGTGAAAAGGAATATCTTTTCAAAGAAATTTATATATATATATTTTTTTTTGGTTGTTGAAAGAAAATAAATAAATAAAATAAATGTTCTGTTATAAAACCAATATACACCTATAATAATGTACATACTATACTTACTAAAAGTTCTTAAGAAAAATCAAAAAAAAATATATATATATGTAGGTCCCAGTAGAAATATTTGGTATGCATCCCAAAAAAAGTGATAAGGGAGTTTAGAAAAATTACAGAGGAAAGCAAGATAATTTCCCTAGTGAGGTTTATGAGATGAATACAAGAGTCAAATATGATTAAACAAAGAAAAAAAGAAAAAAAACGCAATTTATATTACTCATCTAATTTAGATTTGTGAAATTACGTGATTCTCAGTTTAATAAATGATTTCGTAAAGTGAAGTTTAAATAGTGAAAAATTGTGGAATAATTAGTGAAAATTACGTAAATGTCTAAAGTTTGATTAATTTAATTAGAAAACAATTAATAAGGTGAGAAAAATAATAAGGAGGTAACAATTTTCTATTTAATGCATAAAGGAAAGGAGGCCTCTCTCGTGAGTTAAAAAGGAGATCTCTTTTTTCACTTTCTGGTGTGTTATAAACAATAACATACTAAGGAGCTTTCAGGGATTACTCGATCTTTTGGCGGACATGCTTATGGAAAAAGGAGGATAAAAAAGTACGAAGAGGGAGTTCTCCTAACCTCCTCAGAAAGGCCTCCTTTATGCATTTCGAATGCTCACTTTTCCTGCTGGGATATGTATAAATTATATTATTATGTGCACAAGTACATGGTGAATTTAATGCGTTTTTATGGTAGACATAAGAAAGATTTATTTACAATTGAAAATCTGAATGAGTAACAAAACTGACAAATCTTTTTCATATTGTTGTTGATTGATTTGAGTACATATACTTATGTATTAAATTATTTTTATATAAATATATATATATATACCTACATACATATATTAAAATACCCTCTAAAAATATTTTATATAGATATACCCGCATATAAAGCTATCTATATCTATATCTTTATAATTATGTAAAATAACTGTTGCCGAAATAAAAAATATATACATATGTATATGTATGTATGTACAATGTACATATAATAATGTTTTTTTGAAAGAAAATAATAATAATAAAATAAAAAAAAAGTAAAAATAAAAAAAAAAGAATTATTGTTCTCTGTAAAACTTCTTCATTTGGGCATTAGTATGCAGCCCTCGAAAAGTTAGTTGTGGTACCACCATAAAAGAGTCTTTGATCAATAAAAGAGTTCGGAGCTGGGTTGGTTTGGTTCGTTTTTGGATGTTACTTTTTTATTTTTTATTTTTTTTTATCTTGTATATATTTATTATTACACTATGTAATAAGTAAAGTGAAAAAAAAGGAGTAATAATATTAATGCAATAAGTACGATATACATACATACATGTATGTATGTACATAAATACATATATGTATATACATATGTAATTATAATCAGCTTCATAGCACTTTTAGAATACAGAAAAGAACATTTTAAAAAACAGAGCACAACATTAAATTGAACCAACACTATATATGATAAAAAAAAAAATATACTCGTATGCATGAAAATCTTCTTATACAATGTATGTACCTACATATAATATATATATTGTATATAAATACACCATAACAAAATGTGACAAAAAGTTTAAATTCACAAAATAATAAAAAAAAAAAAAAAAAAAAAAAAAATCAAAATGTAAGAATCATTCGAGGACATTCACCTTATTTGATTTTTTTTTTTTTTCAAATTTTTTTATTTTTTTTATTTTTAAGTTGTAAAAGATCAAACAAATCGAAACATTAATTACCTTCACCGATGATTATGATAAAAATGATGATGTTGTAGCGGTCGGTGGTCAAAAGTATATTATATGTATAGATGGTTTATGCATTCTTCAATTGTACGTACTAAATCTAATTGTACTACATATATGCATTTATTTACATAAATTTGTAAACAGTTATGATACCTATTTGTCAACAATTTTTAACACTTCAAAAATTGTTAATTTTTTAGTTTAGAAAAAAAAAACCCCCCATAAACGTATTGTTAAAGGTCTGTTTATTGGAAAGGTTCTAAAAAATTTAAGACTGACTCAACAAGATAAAAAAAATAGTCCTACATACATACATGTAATATGTAATTTTTTTTTATATACATATGTACGTAAAAATAAAATTAAATGACTCTTGAAAAAGTCCTGGACTTTTTTTGAACTTTCATCGGAACAAAATATAAAAAATACTTTCTTCGGAGAAAATTTCAAATCTTATAATGAATATGCGAATATGTAGATATGTATAATGCCTATTGTGTGTTTTTTAAATTGTATAGAAATTAGTTAATTGAGTTTATCCTAGCTTAAATTGAGATATTGTACCATGGATAATAATGTGTATCAACTTAAGCTATAACGCATCAGACAAATATTGTCCTTTTAACCCTAGGATGGCCTGATCGACAATGTCAAAATTTTAGCAGTGCGTATACAAATGTATACCATACATTTTATATGGAAATTTACATTTTTTTTTTTTTCAAGTAACGATATCTCAGCATATTTGAATTAAGGCTCAAAATCCGAATGTATATGATCAGGCAATCCCAGGGTTGAAAATCGTCCTTACAAAAAAAAAAAAAAAAAACATATAGTTTATTTTGAACTTACAGTTAAATTAAAAATATTTGCGTACATACATTAACTTTTGAAATGTTGAAATATCAATCAATATTTTCAAAATTTCATATAAATTATAATATTAAAAGCAAAAATTTATAATGCACGTATTTTTCAAATAAAATAAAAATTCAATTGAAAAAATAAATATGTACATACAATTTACATACTCGTATTTATTCACTTCCTAAGCGTGTACAAATACATATGTATGTACATACATATTTAGAACAAAAGTACTATCTAAAGTATCACATTTTTAAAAATTTGTCACAGAATACACAGAATTGACGTACATAAAATATTAATAACAATTATAATTGTGAATTATGCATAATAATGAATTTTAAAAAAAATGTTTATAAACGTTATTTCACTTATTTGTATATATGTACATACATATGTAATTATGCTTACATTGTATATTCATGTAATTTATTGACTTATAAGTTTAAAAAAAATTTTTTTTTAATTGAAGTATTTAACACTCCGATCTATGTTAAATTTTATTACCTCCCATCTATGTTAAGCACTTTTTTGTCCCTTGAAAAAAGTATGTTCCCGTAGGAGTAGGAAGTTGAAATTTGGCCAGAGTATTCCTTGAAGAAACAAACAAACTTTAGACGAAATCCGTCGACTAGGGCAAAAGTTATAGGGTAAAATGCACAAAAACGTCATTTTTCAAAAAAATTAACGTTTTTTCCCTTCTACTGTGACCCCACTTATTTTTGCACTTTTTAAGTATATATTTTAGAAGTTTGCGATTAAATTGAAGTGTTTTTTTGGTCTTGTCCTTTTTATTTGACTCGAATCGGTGCAACAGAGCCTAAGATATTTTTTTCAAGGGACAAAAAGGTGCACAAAAAAGTTCTTAACATAGATGGGAGGAGTTTTTATCTTTGGAGCCTTGTAGCTAAGTTCCTGTTACAGGGATCTTTTTTGTTCACAGACAAAATTTGTAGGGAATGGCGAGAAGAATGCCCTGCAGAAATTTCAAGTTGATCGGATAACAAGGTCCAGTGATATTCCAATTTGAAATCTGATTTTGCACGAAAAAGTGTTAATATAGATCGGAGTGTTAAATATAGTAAATAAGAAAAAAAAAAAAAAAGGAATAATTTATCTGTGAGGCTAGCTAAAAAATGGTATTTAAAAAATTTCATTTAGTTATAAAAAAGTATATGTATGTACATTTTTAGAAAAATGTACATATGTATAAACATTTGACAGCTTATGTTGAATATTATAATATTATAATAAAATGATATCATATACTCTCGTTCAATATTCAGAAGATTTGTGTTTTCTTTTCTTTTCTTCTTTTTGTTTTCATTTTCTTTTAATACAATAAAAAAATGCGACTTATACAGGAAATGGTGCAAGGAATGCAAATGGATTTTCATTAATATATTTTATGTACTCGTATATTATAATAAGTTGTACTAAAAAAGAAAAAAAAAGAAAAAAAGAAGAAAAAAAAAAACAAATTGAATATTATATTGTACATATACGTACGTGTAGGTATGTACATATCTCTGTTCATTGTATATTTCATATGAAATTAAGAAGTTATATATGTACAGCTCTACATATTATATGAGCCTCAGGGTGGATTTATTTACATATACAGTAAAACTTCTCTTATGAGAACAGTCTTGGGACCAAAAAGTTTGTCCGTTTTAGAGAGTTGTCCACTAGAAAGGGGTTATGTAAAATTACAGAAATTATAAGAAAGTGAAAGTTCTAAAATTTTTATAAAAGTTTATTTGTAAATGTTTGCCACTTGATATTATTACGTTCTCATAATGTTTTATCAAATTGGAAACCATATTTAATGCTTGATGGTCACCAGTTTTCAAAGCGAAATCTTTCAAATTTTCTGACAAAGTATGTGCTCTTTTTTTTTTTGTATTTTAAAAATTGTTTTAAACTGTCTTTAAATACTACTTCACTCATTAACAATTTTGACTGAACTAATGAATAATTTCGTCTCGTTTGATACCGAACCTATATGAAGAAATAATATATAAATATGCTAACTGTAAATATTTACTGTTATGTATATAGCACTGAAAAAATTCTTCGAACTTAAATAGCAGATATTCTAACTTTTGATTTTATTTTTACTTTTTTCCAAAACAACTTTGTTAGAAAATGTCCGTTCAAAAGAGGATTTTCATAAATATTTTTAGTCAAAAAGTGTCCGTTGTCTTGTCCGCATATAAGAGGTGTCCGCTTTATAGAGGTAAAGTACACATTTATGTCAATAGAAACCAACCATTTGCTTCTAGGTTGTCCGAATAAAAGAGGTGTCCGTTAAGAGAGGTTTCACTGTATATCTGTATGAGAATGTTTTTATGTATATCGCATCATATGCATTTACGTACGTACGTATTTATATAATTTGTAAATTAAAATAAAAAATGTTAAAATAAAAAAGATAAAAAAAAAAAAAAAAGATAATGTTATTCCATCACTACCACGCATTGCACCTGTCAATTTTTTAAAGACAAGAAATAGTTCAATAAAAAATATATAATAATGTTAATCAATGCAAGTATTTTATTTATTTTGAGATTTTTTTAAATTTTTATTTTAAATAAAAATATATGAGATTTAATATAATATAGAACACTTATGTAAAAGATTCAATTAACAAAGTATAGGTACAACCGAATACTCTTGAAGTTTTCTATGTATATCTACATAGATATGAGATTCTTGTTTATAAGATTTTAACTGCATAATATGTAGAATAAAAAATTGAATTATCATTAGAATTTGGCCTGTATTTGGGAAAAAATTTTCTTATGAGAGCACGAATACAAATTTTTAAAATTTAATTTCTCTGCAAAGAGTCTTTTAAAAATTAAAAAAAAAAAACAAAAGAATTCAGATTTTATAGGTACCTTTTATTTTATTTTAAAGTTTATTTTATGATAATTTAAGTATTTATACTTGATTTATTAATTGAAGTCAGTATTGTGCTTATGGAGGCAGTACCCGATGAGTTTGTTGCCCTTGGTAATATTTAATTTAAAAGATTTCCCTCGATTGAAATTGAGATCTGATCACCCCACACACGAGACAAATTTATACAAACGAAATGTAAAAGAGTATAGAAAAGTATGCATATCTTGCCTGTACTGACTTCAATTAATAAATCAAGTATAGTTGTGATTTTTCAAAGAAAAACTCTTGGTCATGAATATCTGTGATAAAATTAAAACAAAAAACAAAAAAGAAAAAAAATTAAAGTGAAAGTATTAGATTGCCAACAACAAAATAAAACAAGGTCGTATGAGCTTGTTATCTACGAATAACAGTTACTATATATGTACATATGTATATAGAGGTACACACTTATACTTATAGACCACCCTCTCAACTACTTTATTTTAACTACCTAATTTCCATAAATATACAAAAGAATACAATTAATACGTGATATAACGTGGCAATTTTATATATGAAATTATAACTTATTTCCAATATAAATTGTTTTGATATTGAATATTGAAGAAAAAAGGAAAAAAAAAGGTAGTACATATATGTAACGTTAATTTGCGTATTAAATTGTATTGTTCGCGCGAGCCAACATAATTTTTTCGATTTTTTCCCCAAAAAAAAAAAATTTTAATTTAATTTAAATTTTGTGTTTGCGAGAAAACAAAAAAAAAATCACTTCTTTCAAAAAAAATTTTTTTTTCTTATTTAAAATTCGTTCAAGTCCACCGTCCTCCAAGAAGTTAATTCGATCTTGAAAAGTCACGAAAGCTAACAACAACAACAAAAATTATATAAAAAAAAGGTGGAAAAAAAAATGAAATAAAAATAAAGAAAGAAAAGAAAAAAAACAAATGTTTCGATGAGCAACATTTCGCGAATAAAATACTCTGACATTTTGATTGATTGAACGATAATTGCTGAAACAGAATTATTTTGGTTGTGCCATAATATAAAACGTTGATGTTCATTCTTTTTTTTTTCTGCTGTTTTTTTGTTTGTTTGTTAAATGCTGGTGGTAGTGCCCTATAATGAAGGTACATGCATAGTTTGTTTGATTTGAGATACCACCAACTAAAAATTTAAATGAAAAAAAAAAAATACATATATGTATGTACTTATGTATATATTTTTGTATCTTATATACGTCATGAACTGACTAGAGAAGTTCAAAATCATCAAAATGATCAGCTTTGAGGGCTTCTTTAGTGAAAAACAAACAAAAAAAAAAAAACAAAAAAAAAATGTTCTTAATCTTAATTTTTTGACTTTTTTGAAAATTTCTTTCTGATTTTTCGTTCTTTATAAGCAAGATAAATCATATTTTGATGAATTTTTATAAGTATATGCACTTTAAGTAACATTGCGACATCTCATATTTCTACACTTTTTTTTTCTTTCTTCTTCTTCAAAAAAAAAATATTTAATTAAACTCATTGAATGTGTATAAATAAATTATAATCAAGGTTAAAAGGATTGTAAAACCCTTTACCGTTTTTTTTTCTTTTTCTTTTTCATATAAGGTGTGTTAAAAGTTGTTTTAAACATATTTTCGCAAAATATTTCATGTTTTTTTTTTTATACATACATATTTGTTTTTTTTTTTTTTGTTTTTGTTTTTTATACGGAAAGATTGATTTTTTTTTTATTGCTGTCATCAAAATATCATAAATTAGCTGTGTATTGTACATATATGTTAAGAAATAAATTTTATTTTTCTCATCAACAATTTAAACGGCAAATATTGAGTGAAAAAAAAAAAAAAAAAGATAGGTCATTGGGTACAAATAATATGTAAATATGTATGTACGAGTATGTATGTATGTATGTAAACAGAAATAAATGATGCTTTAAATTCGATATGATATTCCAGTTAGTTTTATATTTATACTTTATTGATAATGTTAAGTAAAAAAAAAAAAAAAAAAATTGGAAAGAAAAAAAAATTACTGAATAATATACATATGTATGTACATATATCTGAAATTTTGATATATGAATATTATTTACATGAACAGAATATCAAAAAAAAAAAACAAAAAAAAAATGATGAAGGAACAAATAATTAAACAAAATTAAGAACCATTGTAAATACGTGAAAAAGAAAATTTGTTAAGTTGAAAAAGTGAGAAAAAAGAAAAGAATATAACAAAAAAAAAAAAAAAAAAAAAAAAAAAAAAATTATATTTAAAATTTGAAGCACATTAGGAGGTCTTCTGTTCTGTTATGTTAATGAGCCACACAGTACATGAAACAAGAGTGGCATTTTAATAACTTTTGTATACTGTATAAAAATTTAATAATATACATATATGTATCTACGTATATATGTATTTGAAACTTTTAAATTTCTTCTTCTTATTTTTTGTTTAAATACCAAGAAAAATAATAAACTCTATTGCAAAAAAAAAAAAAAAAAAAAAAAAAAAAAAAAAACATAATTATTATGATCATCATCGGAAAAATAAACAGATTAGATGGGTTTCAATCACATATTAGTCAAAATGTTATCGATGTTAATAAATAAGTATATTATATACTCGTATAGTATATTCAAATTATAGATATGTATATATATAGAATTAAATATTATGCTATAATAGGTAAGTCAGTTTTTTTTTTTTTTGTGTACATTATTTAAATTATTGTAAATTATATGATTTCACAGCTGCTACTTTCTTATAATATGTATAAATGTATGTAAAAAAAAATACATACATATATATGTATATATGAATTTATTGAAAACAATAATAGTTTTATATACATATATGATGCGGGTTTTTGACGTGATTTTATTTTTTTTTTTCCAAAAAACATATTCGAGGTTAAAATTAAACGTATCTTTTATTTTTATTAATAAAATTTGTTATTGTTTTTTCCTTATATCTTTTTTTTTTTTTTTTCATGTTAGCATTTTGATTTTTTTTCTTTCTTTCTTTGATTAATGAACGGATTATGAAATCTGTTGTCAAAAAGTCTAACGGTTGTAACAAAAAAAACAAAAAAACAATAATTTTAAATATTAAATACAATGAAAAGTGACAACCAAAAAAATTTTTAGCCAGTTATCAAGAAAATTATTTACACATCATACACACTTTTTTTTTTTCTAAAAAAAAATTGAGTAAGCTATATATCCACAAAAAAAAATATATGTAGTATGTTTAATTCATTACAATAAAAATCTAGTAAGTACATATGTATATGTAACGATAATTAATATGTGTTCGGAAATTATGATCAACGAGTATGTTTCGTTCCATTTCGAGACTACGGGGACCTTTTTGTTCCAGAATTTTTTTGAAAAGGACTCACACTGAAAATATCAATATAAATTGGTTTAATAACATCCCAAGTCGTGCTTTCTAGGTTCGTGTGCAGTGTGACGTTATTTTGATTTGAGAAAAGCTTTAATTATTTGTCATTTGATCTTTGACAATCAGTGTGGTAATTACAAACCTGTAATTACAAAGGGATAAAAATGTCCCAGCAAGTATTTTCTATAGGGCTATATTTATCCCTACAGTCTACATATTGTAATATTGTGCATTCAATAAATATTTTATTTAGCAATCATGCCACGTATACGTTGAAGCCACAGGAGGTGAAAAAAATGTTGGAAGATTCAGACAGTTTTAGTGAATCCGGCGGATCTGATGAATTGTTCTCTACCAACGATTCAGAATCTGGAATCTGATGATGAGTCTGATGAATCTGATGAATCAAAATAAATCTGAAATATTATGAAATTTTAAAACAAATATTTTTTTTAGTACAGAACTGCGGGGACAAAAACATCCCACTAAGAAAAACTGCTGGGATTTTTTGATTCCAGGACTACAACTCCTAAACCGTAAATATTAGACAAATATCCTGACCAACATATATTTATTTTAAGAATATAATCATACGCAATCACACGAAAAAAATGTGCGATTGCTCAATTTAAGTCGTCTCGAAACGGTTAATTTATGTTACTTTTTTTCTAATATGTAAAGTTATGTCCTGATTTATTTATAATAGAGATACGTATTTTTTTTGCTAACGATTTATATGTTCTAAAATACTGTAAAGAAATTCAACAAAATTAAAGCTATTTTCTTTAAAAAAAAAATTTTTTAAAAATCATAAGTACAGAATTTTTAGTATTTCAACAAGATTTTAGTTTTGGAAAATTCCTGAAATCATTTGAAAAAAACAAAAAAAAATAATTAAAATTAAATAAAAATCTAGATTTGCTTGTTTTTCAAGTTTAAGATTATTTTTTTTTTTTTTTAAATAAAAAACAACTAAAAAGAGACAAAAATTTATATGTACAATACATATGTACATATATGAATGCAACTTCCTCAATCACTAGGTATATAATCTTATCGAAAAATAAAGTGAAACACAAGAACTTGAAAAAAAAAAAAAACACTGTTGAATTTCATGTATTTTTTATCTTTATTGTTTATTGTATACATATACTCTTTAATAAACAGATAAAAAAAATACATACATATACATGCAGTTTAAATTGCAACTTGTCATTTTATTGTTGTACTTGCACTCATTGTGCCCTTGTCCTAAATTTCACTTTCACTTAATAAGATCTACTCTTACAATACATTATAATATACGTATCTTTTTTTTTTTTTTTTCTTCTTTTCAGATCATTTTTTTTTTTATTTATTCAATTTTACTTGAAAATGTGAGTTTTTCTTTGCAGTAGTTTAGCTTTTTTTTTTTTTTTTGTTCTTTAAATACACACATTATTATCTTTTTGAGTTTTTATAAAGATGTTTTTTTCTTTTTCTTATTAAAGTTCTTAAAAATTTTTTATAATAATAAGGGGGAAAATTATAAAAATAAAATACTTTTTGCTGTTGATTCTTTTTTTTTTTTTTTTTTTTTTTAATTTTATTTCATTTTACTTTTTTTGTTTTTTGTCGTTGGTCAATTTTTTTTTTTTATATTTTCCATAAAATAAGACAACATATAAGTACGAGTATATTATACACATTTATATAAAATTAAAATACAAGAACAAATACATACACATATGTATATTCTCTACATAGTAGTTTTTATATATAAAATATAAAATTTCAAAGTTACTAACTTACTTTTGCATATATTTATTTATTTTTTTTTTAAATATAAAAAATTCATTATATATACGATATATGTACTTAAATACATACTAAAATGCAATAAAATGTAAATATGGCATGTAATCAAAAAAGGTTGTGTTGCATGTTGGATTTTTGTCATTGCATAAAAATTATATGTGAAAAATTTATGCAATTATGTATTTGTTAAAAAAAAAAAAAAAAATTATTTTTATTCTTTAAAAACAAGTATTAAATGATTTTTTTTTTTTTTTTTCAAATTTATATATTAAAGAAAATTTGAAAATTTTAATTAAAATCTTAATACGTATATTTTATTTTATTTATAATTTTTTTTTATTATTATTTTTAATGAATTTCAAGAAATTTTTTTTAATTATACCTTTAAAATTTTTAAAAGATTTTTATACTTCATTTTTTAATTTAAATCTTAAAATTAAAACATACAGCCAGTTTCACAGTTGAAGCTTAAGCCAAAGTTTAGCTAAGCTTTTGTATATAGCTTAAGCTTCAGATAAAGACTACTAGATTTTACAGTTTATTTTTTTTTTACAGCTTAACTAAACATAGTTTAACAAAAAAAAAAAAAAAGTCTGCAGCTGCTTTGTTTCTGAAATTTATTATGTCAATTTTAAAAAGTGTCATGCGTATTTTATTATTTATAAAAAAATATTAATATACATATAAAAATAAAGTCAAAATAAACATGCATTCTGTCGTTAATGCATTATTCTTAAAAACATTAAAAATTAATACTTTGAAGATAATAATTGAAAATTTATGAATGTACCATGTTGTCTTGTTTTCAATATGTTTACAGAAGCAGACGAATGTTTCGACATCCTGAATCTTGTTAAAAATTCTCCATCGTCCCAATAATCGAAGCATTTTCTGGTACTTTCATCAATTAAGTATCTCGTCAATGTCAAAATCCATTTTATAAAATTTTATAATTTTCAAGAAATTACAATGAAAACACAATTGATTTTTTGATATATTTGTTGACATTTGGTTGACTAACATTATATTTTTTACTTAAACTCAGTTTAAGCTCTAAAATTTGACCGCTTAATGCCCAGTATTTCAGTGTAAGTTTAAACTGAAGTTAAGTTAAACCGACAAGTAAGTTTAAACTCTTAGTTTAAGCCGAAGGTGTTTCACAGTCAAAATTAAAACAAAGTAATAAACTACAAGATTAATTAACTACAAAAATAATATAAAATAAAACAAATTAACTCAAATAAAAAGCGTCTGTTTTATTTATATGAAAAATGTTACTAACGCTGTCATTAGAGTCATTTGACAGCTTGAACCGTCATGCGGCGGACGTTTAAGTTAAACTGAGTTTAAACTGTCATCAGGTTTAAACTACCACTGAAAAACACCATTTTGTCTTAAACATGAGTTAAAACTCAATCAGAGTTTAAACCCAGTTTAAACTTACACTGAAATACTGGGCATAAGTTTAGGTAAATTTAAACTCAGTTTAACAATTAAGCTTCCACTGTGAAACTGAAAAAAGTGATTAAACTCAGTTTAAGACTTAAGCTTCGCTTAAGCTTACACTGTGAAACTGGCTATTATTGTTATAATTTTCATAAAATCAAAAAGCAAATTATGTTTTTTTTTTTTTGGCTTTTGAAAAGACAAATACTACAAAAGAAAGCAACCTAAAAAAAAAAAATTGTAAAAAATAAATAAAAAAAAAATTCATTATTAATTGGAAATTTTTATTTAAAAAAAAAATCAAATTATTGTGTTGAATTTTATAATTTCAAATGAAATTCATAGATTTTATATTGATATTTTTTACTGTTTAAAAATGATTTTTTCCCTCCTTCCTAATGACAAATTTATGAAAGAAAAAAAAATGTTTAAATAATTTTTTTTTGACATTACGGTATCAAATATAAATAAAATATACAATTTATTAGAAAAAGAATAAAAAAAAAAAAACAAAAAAAAAAAATTATTTTCACTTAGAAAAGAATAACTGAAATTTAAAAAAGAAATTATACAGTTATCAAAGTGAAAAAAAAAAAAAATATTAATAATAATAATAAAAGATATCAAAATTCAATATTCTTTGAATATTCATCATCACGTTGTCCACAATAATTATATCTATAGTGTAAAAAAGAAAAGATAAAGCTTTTTTTTTTTATTTTTCTTCTGATTTTAAGAGCGTGATCTTTTTTTTTTTTTGTTGATTAAAAAAAAAAAAAAATAACAAGAATTATTGATTTTAAATCTACAATTTCTTTTATTTTTTTTCTGTTGAAATTAAATGTACATGATAATTGTGTATAAAATTGATGATTTGAACAAATCCTGGATGTGACGAGTAAGTAGTTCGTTATGTTCAATTCAAAATTTATTGTGAATGTCATTAATAATAAATTTATGAAAAATATACATATATATACATGTGCAATTGTATTTTATGTATTGTACACATAGATTATCGGTGTTTTTTTTTTGTTATGAGTTTTTGCGAATTTTTTTCTATAAAAAAGAAATCTATTTTTTTTTTTTTTTAAAGAATAGATAAAATAAAAATAAAATTAAGAGATTAAAAAAAAATATATTGAATAAATAAAAGTTCCTATTGATATATGTCCTCTTGAATACTATACAGAAAATGTATATACAGAAAATGATTATTATTATTATTATCATTATTTTTTTTTTTAATCTTGTTAATAACAGATCAATGACCTTTTAAGAATATACATATGTATGTTTTTTTTTTTCTTTTTATAATTCTAATTTATTTTCTATAAAAATATATGTGTTTTTTTTTTTTTTTTTTTAAATTCTTTTTATTGCGAATTTTGTATTCATTTTGAACATAAATAATAATAGTCTAAATAATTATACATCATTTAGAATTGATTTTTAATATTATGTAGGTACACATAGTTTCTGAGAATAGGAAAAAAAAAAAAAATGTTAAATCGAATTATTCACATTCATAGAAATATTTGAAAAAAAAAAGAAAAAAAAACAAAACAAAACAAAAACGCAAGAATAAATGAGAAACAAACAATGGTAAGTTTGAATTTTTTTTTATTGTGTTAAAAAGAAGAAAAAAAATTGACCCACGCATAATAGAAAATTTTATATACATACATATATTTAATGACGACATAATAATGATGATGATGATGATGATGATGGGTTAATGATGGTTATGATGGCATTTCCAATATATGTATATTGTACACCCCACCCCATTGGTCATCGAATAGGCATAAATAATATGATATACATATATTGTTTTTTTTAATATAAAATTTTACATATATACAGATGATGTTAATTTTATGCCAATAACCTTAAAAGAGCAAAAAAAAATAAATATATTTATTTGTTTATTTTTTTCTGCAGAAATACAAATGACAATAGATATATGAAAAATTACAAATCTATGATTATTTTTTTTTTGTCGTACAAACACCATTAAGACCATATTAAGACCAAAGTATGTTGGGTAATATATTATAATGATCAAATGATGATGATACATGAATGAGGTGCTTTTAGTGGCTGTACACAGATTACTATAAGAATATTGAAAAATAATTAACCGATAAAATTATATAATAATGACATTTTATAATTTAAGAAGAAAGAAGAATAAGAAGAAGAAACAGATTTTAATGGAATTAAATTAAATTTAAATTAATTCAAATCAATAAGGAACTTTAAAAGATATTCCTTTTTATATTCTTATACGTATATTATTGTTTGTTAATGTATACATATTTTTAATTTTATTTATTTAAATTTTTGTTCTTATGAGAACATAATAATGAAAAAAAAAGTAGGTATATATAAAGCAAGATTGTAATCATAACATAGAATCCATCGAGAATAAATATTTTATTATATGAATGCAAAAGAAGTAATGTATACACACATACATATATTATCTATATTATTAAACATAATTTGTATATATACATATATGTATGTATAAAATATTTGAAAAGAACGCGGAAAAAAATATTTTTGTAAACAGCAGGGAGTTAATTTTGTGTTCATTCAATATAACAACTTGCGACAATAATTGAGGTTTCACCAAAAAAAAAAAAAAAAAAAAGGGTAATGGACTTTAAATACAAAACATACTTTTAAGCAAAAAACACAAAAAAAAAAAATATTTTAATAAAAACAAAAATCTTATAAATTTAAACAAAAAAAAAACAACAAACAAACAAATCAAGAGCAACATGATTAAATAAAAACAAAAAAACAAAAAAAGAAAAGAAATTTGCTAATAAAATATTAAAAAGTTAAGACAAAAACAAAAAGATATAAATATTAAGGAGAAGAAATTTTAAAGTAACAAATAAATTTTTGATGTGGTTGTCCGATATATATATGTATATATATGTATGTTATGTACATGTATGTATATATATTAATTGTGGTTGCTTTGATTTCAAGTGTACATTTCATAAGAAAAAAAAGAAGTATCTATTTAATGTATTATGAATTGATGGGACAAAGTGTCGCCAATTACACTGTCACACGCCAAAATCATTGACACCATATAATATAATATGTATTATGAAAAGAGAGAGAAAGAGATTCAAAAAAAAAAAAATCACAAATCAAAAAAAAAAGTAAATAAATAAATAAATGATGTCTTTCAAACCGATGAAAATTCTTTACTGACAAATTTGGAAGAAATAACTGTCAATTGATGTTGAGGATAGTACGTGATACGATTTAAAATTAATAAAAAAAAAAAAAAACAAATCATATTATTACCAAATTGTATTTGAATTTGAAATTACACCTATGTGTATGTATGTATATAAATCAAAATAGCGTAAAAAATACAATTATTGACACCCTTAAGACAAATACTTACTTAATACTTTTCCAGTTAGGTATATTTGTGTCGTCTGTTCTGACTATTTTACAATGTTTAAAGTGTTTTTTAACTGTTCTTTTTAAGAAAACCCTGTATAAATCTTTTAAGGAAGAAAAATACCGATTTTTAAAAATTAATATCGAAATATACAATTATTGTCACCAGAACACAACTATTGGCACCCAATTTGAGTACATTAATTGGCATGGGTGGCAATTACTGTTATCTAAATAAGTAGAGTATAGCTATTGACACAAAAATAAAAGTACAAAATTTTTAGTTCAATAGATGCATATCATATCATAATAAATGCGAATGATAATACGAGGACTTGGATTAATGTATTATCTGTTTTTATGTTTTTTGATATTATTTCAGTGATTGCTTTCTGAAGTGTTTTCTCAGAGTATGTGTTTACTTTTTTTAGCATTTTATTCTATATTAAATCTAGAATAAAATTACAATAGCAAGAAATAATCATTAGCTCCATATTAAAAAATTTTGAAATATGAGCCATGAGGAAAACTTCTCATATACAAATATTGACATCTGGCAAAAGTATAATAATTGACACGTGACAATAATTGTACTGTCAATACAACATAATTATTGGCTCGGGGGGACAATAATAGAACAAGAAAGATTTTTTATTACAATTATTGACACCTCAACTTAATAATTATTTAGTTTATTTTGGTGAATTAATTTTGTAGTAACAGTTAAAATTGACTTCTCTACATTATAATAAAATAACACTTTTTATAATTTATTGTATATATTTGATAAGAAATCAGTTTTTACCTTACAGAGTTCCTTAAGAATTTCACATAGAATTTCCACAAAATGAATTCAAACAAAACGTTATCACTATCGTGGTGTTAGTTTCTTGATTGAAGCCGATATGTTTCATAAATTCACTTTACTACTACATACAAAACAAATTTAAGTTTTCATTGATATAGTTTTTATTCTGTGAATATTATTACACATATTGAACAAATTTCTAATGAACTGTAGGGTGTCAATAACTGCATCAAAATTTCAGGGTGACAATAGTTGTATCGCTTACGCTATATTTATTTTTTTAATTGTTTTATTTTTTGTCAATGTGTATCAGTAGTTAGAAATTTTTGTGGTATCGTTTAATAATTTTTCAAATTAAAATTTTTTTTTTTTTCTACATTATAAAATCATTAATATCAAATTATGTTTGTTTGGTTTTTTTATTTTTGTTCCAAATGCCAAATTTCATGCTATTTTTTTTTTCTTTCGAAGGTATATTCACCATGAAGAAAAAAAAGAAGAAAAAAAAAATTGTTTTTAATTTGTCAAATAAAATGTTGCTTCATATTATGTGTTATGTTGGAGGAATTCAATTATGTACGAAACAATAAATATCATATAATATGAAAAAGGAGCACGTATTTCTAAGTAAATATATTACAAAATATTTTTAATTTTTAAATAAACACTTGAGAAATATTGTATTTATTTATTTTTATTTTTTTTTTCATTTTTCTTATGTAAAGAGTTTGGTTCAATGTAAAAAGCTTGATTTAATTGTAAGTTTCTTGCTTAAATCTTTTGTTTTGTTATCATTTTTTATTATTATTTTCGAACATTAGTTTATAAAATGAGGTGTTTTGTTTTGTAAGAATAATCAGTAGTCATTTTTAAAGAATATAAATTTATAATTGTCCTGTTTTTCAATTAATAATTATTTTTAAACCAATTAATTTCCTAGTTAAAAAGAAATTTAAAAAAAAAAACAAAAAAACAAAATAAAAAGTTAAACAATCCACCAATTCATAAATAATACACAAATTTTTGATTGATTTCAAATTAAAATTTTATCAATTCAAATGAATTAAAACATTATGAGCGTGTTTAATACTCTTATATATACATACGTACATATGTATATGTATGTACAGGTGAATCGCGATATAGTGAACCCAAAAAAACAAGGCATGTTCACTGCATCAAGCCGATTCAGGGGGCTTCGGTTTAGTGAACATTTAGAATTGCAAAAAGTATTTGTGCGTCACTGTCATATAACAAAAGTAAAAATGTGTGTTTAAGAAAAAACTTGATTTGTTTATTCTATGTAATATTATATAAGTGAATTTGTTCTAATAAAAACAAATGAAAATATGAGTGACAATGACCAATAGACAAATAGACAATATTTTTTTCTTATTAGTTTACAGCAAGATCTATAGACAAGTACAGACATTTTAAAACTTGCATAAAAAAATTAAATTAATAACGAAAAATGGCATTTTCTTTAAATTTTTCATTCTACCGAGTGTTAGACAGTTTTAGCAATTCACTCTATAGAGTAGTCAATAGAAAATTCTAGACGTTCACTCTACTGAGTGTTCACTATACGAAGAGTTCACTCTAGCATGATTCACCTGTATGTATGTATATTTATATTTTTATAATTTATGTTTGCAACAAAATAAACAAAAAAATTCTTTAAAAGTTGGGAAATATACAAAAATGTACGTAAAATAAGTAATTTAATTTTAAAGGAAACAAAACTAACGGAAAAATATTTGATATTGAAAATAATTTCAAAAGAATAACATGAATATTGTGTAATTTATGTAAAACGAAAAAAAATGCATTATAGGTTTGAATAATATACTTGATTTTTTTAAAAGAACAAATTTTTAATGTACATATGCATAAATATATACATACGATAAATATAGGGTGTTATGAAATGTTAAGTGAAAAATATTCTTAATAATTTATAAACCTTTTTTTTTCAAATACAAAAGAAAAGTAAAAACGAAGAATAAAAATTCATATTATTAAGTATCTTTAAAAATAATTTAAAAAAACACCCCGTGAATTAAAACTACACATATATTATATATATTTTTTTTTAATTCATTATTTTTATAAAATATATGTTAATCTATATTTTTTAGTTAATTGAGCATATTTTCGCTCGTGATTGCTAATAAGCGCACATATAATATAAAATTATGGTGTGCATAAAATGTGAATTCAATCAATTCAAGCAGAACACACCTTCCCTATTAAGTATACTCGTATAATATTATAAAAATAAAAAAAAAAATTAAAAAAATAATAATAAAAATGAAAATTAATTAGGGAAAAAGTGAAATATTGAAAATTAAAAAAAAAACGAAAAAGAAAATCATAATAATTATAACGGTTGTAATGAAAGAAAAAATACAAACTTTTTATTTTTTGAAAAAATATCCAACTTAAAAAAAAAACAAAAAAAAACTGTATATTCAGTCATTTAACGGATAGCTATCAAAGTATTAACGTTTTCCTTATAATATAACTTTTATTATTTTGTGTCTAAATCTATTGCAATTCAATTTCATTTTTTTGATCATACGCGTACATATTTGTGGAATAAGTGTAAATTTTCTAATTTTTGTTTTCTTTCTTTCACTTTTATTATCGTTATTAATATATTTTTTTGTTTTTTTTTTTACATTAAATTATTTTGAAAAAAAAATTTTTTCTTCCGGTTCCATTGCAGTATCATCTTATATAGGTACATATTTTGTAATGCAACATAAATACGAGTATAGTACATTTATTATAATAATTTTAAAATGTTTATAATTATGTGTAAAAATTGTTATTGTTATAATTTTTGGTGTTTTGAAAAATTTGTTATATTTAATTTTATTTCAAATTTTTTAAGTACATTTTTAATGAAAAGATACAAGTAAAAAAAAAAAAAAAACAATAAATAAACAAAAGTGAAAATATAAAAAATTGAATTAATAAAAAAAAAATAGTGTGAATTAATACAAAATTTTTGTTGTTTTATTGATATACATACATACATATAATTTATTTGAAATATGTCATTATATAAAATAATCAAGAAAAGTCATGGAAATACAAAATATGGAAAAAAATATGAAAATTTCTATAATAGTAATAATAATAATAATGGATACTATGCTGTGTAAGTATAGATTTTTATGTATTTTTTATTATATACAGGTGAATCGTGCTAGAGTGAATTTTTCGTATAGTGAACACTCAGTAGAGTGAACGTCTAGAATTTTCTATCGACTACTCTATAGAGTGAATTGCTAAAACTGTCTAACACTCGGTAGAATGAACAATTTAAAGAAAATGCCATTTTTCGTTATCAATTTATTTTTTTTATGCAAGTTTTAAAATGTCTGTACTTGTCTATAGATCTTGCTGTAAACTAATAAGAAAAAAATATTGTCTATTTGTCTATTGGTCATTGTCACTCATATTTTCATTTGTTTTTATTAGAACAAATTCACTTATATAATATTACATAGAAAAAACAAATCAAGTTTTTTCTTAAACACACATTTTTTCTTTTGTTATATGACAGTGACGCACAAATACTTTTTGCAATTCTAAATGTTCACTAAACCGAGGCCCCCTGAATCGGCTTGATGCAGTGAACATGCCTTGTTTTTTTGAGTTCATTATATCGCGATTCACCTGTATATACTTTTTATCCACTCATTAACCCTTGACTAAATAACTTTGTGTGATGAAAGTGTGAAATTTTTGGAAGAGTTTTAGTGTAGTAAAGTAAACGTGAACAGATTTACATGGGGTTTTTCGGATTTAGGATGAGTGAATAGAAGGCTTCCTGTCTAGAAACGATCCTTTCGTGAAAATGATTAAATGTGATGGAATATTCGGACAATGTGAATTTAAAGAACAAACTGTTAATGAGAAACTTTCAGTACTTATTTCTCGAACAACTCTTTACTCGAATATCATCGTAGTTACAGAGGCTTTATAATCAATTTTTTACTTTTGCATTTTACAGTGCATTTGATTTATAAAAAGTATTTTTTCAATCTGCGGAAATATGTCGAAGTATAGAAATAATTTGTGGGTGTATTTCTTTTTTTACATTTTAAAATTTTTTCAACCTCAAAAATACGTTAATACGTTAAAAGAAAATTCAATTTTGTCGATTTTTCTTATGACCTTTGTGTTTGTGCGTGTTTTTTTTTTTAAATTGAAAATTAGCTGATATAAGTAGATACTCAAAGTTATTAAGTATAAAATGTGAAAATTAGAATAAAAATCAAATTTCAAATTTGAAAAGTTGAAAAGTTGAAAGAAAAAAAAACGTTTAAGAGAAAAAACTTTCAGTATACGAGTATGTATGTGTCATGTAGCTTAAAATCTTGCTCTTAAGATGCTTTTAATGACGTCATAGTCTTAAGAAAATGTTTCTTTTTAAAACTTTATTTCTTATAAAAATTAAGCTTTTTCTTCTGTGCAACAATAGCAAATGATATGATGATGATGATGATGATATTTTATAGATAAATTTATATTGTATTTTATTATTAAAGGTAAATTTTTTTTAAGTATTCATATTATATACATTATTTATATACATACATACTTGTTTTATGTTTAGTGCTTACTTGATTGTCTTCCTACCTTCACGGTTGCTGCTGACTGAAATGAACGACGACCTCTTACTACCGCAAACAATTTAGTTAGGTCGCGAAAGCCGTCGAGTACACTGGTCTTCCACTTAAAGTCCAGGTATTTCGTATTCAATAAAAAAAAATTAACATAATATTTCGAAATTTTTCGTTAATTAATTTCGTATATATATGTTCATTAAAAATTTATTATTTCTAATTTATAAAATAAGGAGTATAGAAAAGCAAAAATATTTTCTCATAAAAATCAAAAAAATTCTTGTGCTAATTTTTTTCATTTAAATTTAAATTTTTTTTATATAAGTTTGCAATATAAAATTGTTAAACATTTTTTTTTTTTAATAATCACGTAACATATGAATCCCCTCTATAATGTGTACATATATAGTAATAACAGTTTGCTTGCCAGTTAAATAAGCAAATTGTATAGTTAACAATTTATTTTCAGGGGTGGTGAAAATATATAGTTTTTATTTTTAAATAAATAACTGTAAACGTTTAATGCAGGAAAAAAAGACATATTTTTTAAAAATTCAAAAAAAAAAAAAAAGAAAAAACATTTTAATAATATTTTTTTTTTTTTTCATTTATGTTTGTCTATACTGATTCATGCATTTTCAGTTTCTTTAATTTTACAAAATAATATTATATATACCTTGTTTAGCAGTAACGCTTTCTTTTAAAGTCGTTTTCTTTCTTGTTTTTTTGAAAAAAAAAAAAGATTTTGTGAAAGTAACTATCATATGTTTTTACTTTTTATTTTTTTATAAAATACATACATTGTGTTGTTGTTATTATTAAGTATATTGTTGTTGTTTATTATTTTCATTTCAATCTATTGAATATTTTAAGTGTTCATTGAATGTTGTATACACAAAAATGAAAATTTAATTTTTTTTTATGGAATAGATGTTTAGAAATTATTATGAAAAGCAAAAAAAAAATTAATTAAAAAGTTATTTTTAAACTCATTAATTAGAGAGAAGGAATAAAATTAAAAAAAAAAATTAATAAATAAATTAAATGTTATAAATAATTGTGAATAACTGTTGGAATGTTGTGAAGCGGAAAAAAGTTTTTTTTTATTTAAAAATAAAATACATTATATGTACGTTATTTAAATGTACATAATATTAATTATAAAACAAACAAAAAAAGTATCCCTAGATCCTGAAAAAAAAAATAATACAAAACAGAACAAAAATAAAATCAGTGAATATGCAAAATAAATAACACAAAATAAAGGAATTTTTAAAAATAGGATACAATAAACTCACAATAACAAAAATACAACATAAACGTTTATTAAACTAAAAGGATTATTATATTTAAAAAAAAAAAAACAACAAAAACATCAACGTTTTTTTTTTTTTTTTAAACGTGAAATATTAATTGATTTATTTGTTATTTTTGGTAAGTTTAATAATTTAAGGTTTATGATTTTTTAGGTCAAGGATTAAATCAACAAATATAATACCCCACTTCCTTTTTACTCCATTATAGACATTATAGTACTATTTTTTTTTTTTTTTTTTTTTGAACTTTCAATTCAGCTCAATTAGAGTTCAAAAAAGTTTTTTTTTAAATTTGAAAAATAAAAATTTTAAATAGAAAAAAAACTGATTTAATAATTTCACAAAAATTTGCAATTTTTTTTTTTTTTTGTAGTGAAAAATAAAAGATTTGCGTAAATTAAATACGCGATAATACCTATACCTATATATGCAATTATTTCACACGCATCTTATGAAACTATATATGCTTGTAATTATGTTGATGATCTGTTAGATCTTAATGATGTAAAAGCTTCATTTTTATAGATAAAATAAATTTTTCTCATTAAAAAAAAAAATGAAAAGAAGAAGAAAAAAATGCAAATTTCAATTTGAATAGGTATTTCATTTTATTGTATTAAAAAAATAAAAAAAAATTCAGACTCATCATAGAGGTGCAATATATGTATATAATCTTTCGAAGTTACAATTTCAAATTAATTTGTGTGGTTTTTTTTTTTTCTCAATATAGAGTTAAAATTTGAATGTAGGTCAAAAAAAAATTCTTTTAAGACGGCGAAAAAAGTAAAGAAAAAAAAAATTATACACGTTTTTTCTATAACGACTTAAAATACATATGTATGTATTTTATTGTTGAAGAAAAATATGAGATTACAGTCTAGTATTTAATTACCTATACTAAATGTGGTTTAAGTTCTTTATAAGTACCTGTGAGATAATAAATTCATAAAACTGTAGTAATTAACATTTTATTTTATATAAATTAAAATTTTTGTATGCATTTTTTTTTTAGAATTGTTAAAATGAACACAAAATACAGTGAAACCTCCCAAATTGGGAAAGTCATGGGACCAGCAAAATTATGTCTCAATTAAGAGATGTCCCGATTTTAAATAATATTTTTATTTAATTAATTAGTTGCATGTTAGTTGCTAAATTTTAACACAATATAATATACAAAAATAAAATGTACGAAAACGTTTCAGGAAGAAGTTTTTGTCCCGATTAAGAGGTGATTTTTTTCAAATATAAGTACGGAGCACTACTGTCCCAGTCCTAATTCAGAGGTGTCTCGATTACAGAGGTTGATTTATAGGCAGGCCAAAGTAGTTTTTTGATAGTGTCCCAATTTTAGAGATTGTCCCGATTAAAGAGTGTTCCAATTAAAAGGTTTCACTGTATTTATTCAAAACTCTCTATTCTATGTCACATAACACTTTTTTAAAAATCACAAAAATTTTCTAGTAATTCGGAAACTTTAAATACTTGTAACGTTTTTCATACAGAGTCAATTAAAAAAAAAAATCTGTTTCTTTTCCTTTAATCTGAATAAAAAAAATACAATAATCAAAATTTAGATACAACATTTTGATGACTACATTAAAATTTAATCGAAAACATACCTATTCATTTGTTTTAAAGATATTTCTTGTTGTAATTATGTTGTAAAGATATTTCAAATCTTATTTAGATATTTGTGTATATAGTAAGTTGTAAATTTCTTTTTAATAAATTATATTCAACTTGAAAAACAAGACAGAAAAAAAAAAAATAAAAATAAAATAAATTCGAATTCTTTGTAATACATAGGTTTGTAAATAAATAGATTTATTTAGAAAATAAATTCATTTTGATAAAATTATCTTTTCCATTGAAATTTAATAAAATATAAAAAAAAAAATATTATTCATTGAAAAACAATGCATTTTGACATAACGACATTGAAGACATTTTTGATGTAGTTGACAGCTTTGGAATTTATTTTCAGTTATTTTAACTGGTATACTGGTTGGAAAAAAAAAATTTAAAAAAAATATATGTATATACCTATATGAGCGGCATTTAAAAAAAAAATAAAATAAAAATAATAACATGTTGAAAAGCCATGAAGTCATATTGTACGCATAATAACAAATCACGCAGAATATATCATTACATCGTCATCATTATAATATTGATGTTGTATGTACATATGTATATACATACTTACTATTTTAAATAATAGGCCTTTTAAACAGAAAAAAAAAATAAATAAATAAAAAAAGAGCCACACAGTTCTTGTAGAATTTTGAACTTCTTATGAATGACAATCAGGTGTTTACTATGCAACTGATGTCTTTTTTTCCATTGAATGAAAATGTTAATATTCCATTATCATCATACCTGTAAAATGATGATGATCATCATCATCATTATCAACATTATCATACATATATCACTACACTATACCATCCATCACACAATTATTATAGCCACCTCAATATAATAAAAAATTCTTGTATTTATTTCATTTGATAGTAAGGAGAAAAAAATCACTTAGTTTTTTTTTTTTTAAAGACAAAAGTTTAAATAATATGTAAAAGAATTATTTCATATAGTAAAAAAAAATAATAATAATAAAAAAAATAAAAAACAAAAGAAAACTTCAATATAATATGTCTTTGAAATTGTATGGTGTGTCCAATAGTCGCCATCATCGTCAAAGGTTTGTCGTCAGGAAGCTAAATTTAAAATTCTTATACATAGAGCTGTTTGGATATTTAAAAAAACAAATATTTAAAAGCGAAAAGAAATAATGTAATGTGAAGAATTGAAAATTAACAACCAACAACAACAACAACAACAAAAAAAATAAATATGTAAAAGACACGACACAAAAGTATATATATTTAGAATTCATCATTAACTTACCACGTTACCACGAAAAACAATAAAGCAAAAAAACAAACAAACAAACAAACGAAAAAAAAAAGAAAAATTATTCTCAGGTGACGTATGAGTAAGCATTAGATTGTATATAAAGCAACAACTCAACGGTAACAAACTATAAAAGTAAAATATCTGATTATATAAATATTCCGCCACGTAGGTATGTAGAAAATATGTGATCATTTATGGGCAATTGAGTCCACCCACACAAGAAATGATCCAATTTTTGATATATATTTTTTTTTTTTTTGCGTTAAATTATTTTTATCTATAATATTTTTGCAGTTGTTTATTACTAACTGGCGAAAAATTCAAATAATTTTACATGATGATGATATATATATATGTATGTATGTACTTTATATATTTATGTATTTTTAAATACAGAAGTCACGTATATTTTAATAATACAATGAACAGTTATAATTCATTTAAAAAGAAGACTGTGACAAATAAAAAAAAAAAAAAAAATTTAACTATGCACAAATGCGGTAATCTTTACCATATCAAGGAGTGCTTTTTTTTCTTTCTTTTACATATTTATTCAAATTGTATAGATTACAAAATAATGAGTTTAAGAAGACATCATGAATTACCAATGCAGTCAGCATTCATCAGAAAATGAACTAAATCACATATCACATTTGATTATAATCACATATTATAATCAACATACAAATATACATAATTTATAAAATTATAAATTAAAAAAGAAAAAAAAATTACTTAAAATTTTATTATCACACATACAAATTGATCTAAAACTATAACAGTAAAAAAAAAAAAAAAAGTATATACTTATAAAAGATACAAAATACAGAAAAAATTGAAATGCAAAAAATAAAACAGAAAATGTCGCCAATATGACATACTATAGGTAGTTGTATATTATATATACATATGTACATAGGTACTCGTATGTATGTAACTTTTTTCGGTGGTGGCTACCGTTTTTCATTTCAGTTTACCTTTACGACAATATTGTTCACTTTTTTTTATTATTTTAAATTTTATATTTGATTATATCGCAATATCATCACCATCGACAATCGACATAGGTACATATGAAATCTTTTTTTTTCAATGAATTTAGCATACATGCATACTCATTTATATATGTAAGTATGTAATAAGTATATGTATGTACTGTACATATATGTGTATTTTGTGTCTGACTGCTGCTTGATTGTATAATTACATTATTTT
The DNA here is from genome assembly GCA_932526495.1 of Bombylius major. Classification (NCBI taxonomy): domain Eukaryota; kingdom Metazoa; phylum Arthropoda; class Insecta; order Diptera; family Bombyliidae; genus Bombylius; species Bombylius major. The sequence continues at coordinate 1,337,815 of OW052046.1, forward strand.
ATGATTTTTGTCTTTAAAAGAGTTGCATTATTATTACAAATTCTTGCTTACGCAGTCAATGAGGTTATAATGCGGTATTATTATTCATGTGTTTTACATTTTACTTCTTTTTTTTTTTTTTTTTTGACATTACTTACCTCATGAAGAAATTTAAAAAAATTTAAAAAAAAAATATAGACTTTTTTTTTATACATAATACATTAGACTGTCCCTTATTTGTTCTAAGAAATATTTTTTTTTTTTTAGAAACTCGCGTGCTACCCCTCAATTTTTTTAGTTATTACAAAATAATTAAAATTCTAAAATTTCATAACTTTTGGAAGTTATTTACCCGTGCTGACAAAGGGTTCTTTTTACCTAAGAAAATGTACTGAAAATATGTAAGTTCGTATGTTAGCACGTTTTAGTCAAAAATCAGATTTCAAATTTGAATATCTCTGGATCTCGTGATCTGAAAATTTTGAAATTTCTGCAGGGCGTTATTCTTGTGATTCCTTATAAATTTTTCTTTTAAACAAAAAAGATGCCTGCAACAGGGAGCGAACTACAAGACACCAAAGAAAAAAATCTCCGTGCCTTAAAAAACAAATGTTTCCGGAGTAGTAGGAAGTTGAAATTTGGACAGTATATTCCTTAAAAGGTTCTCTTCCACACAAACGAAACGAATGAAAAAAAGTCGTTAACTAGGGCAAAAGATAGAGGGTAAAGTGCACAAAATCTTTATTTTTTAAAAAAAAATAAAAAAAATCACAGTGAAATCGGCACGGGTAAATGATGTTAAATTGACCTGTTTTTTTGGTATTTCTACTTTAAATTGAAGAACGAAAAAAATTAGGGGGTAGGACACTGAGAATCTGAATGTTAAAAAATAAGAGACACTCTAATATACATATTGTAAATGTATACATATATAAATGAAAAAATCTTATGCAATTTTTATACTATATGCATTCAGCAACTAAATTTTACAATGTTTATCTATTTTAAATGTATTTACGACAATTTTCTTTTTTCCTTTTTCTTTTTTTTTGATTTTTTTATATTTAATTTTATATTACACCAGATGAATACCTGAATGTAGAGTACGTACACACATAAAACAATGTACAATTATATTATATTTTTCTCATTCTTGTAGATAAAACTAATTTTTTATTTTTATTATTTTTTTTTTTACTTTGCTCTTTGTATGTAAAAAAAAAATCAAATATGTATGTATGTACTACATAATAGGATCGGAAGTAATAACTTTATTTAGTTAGCTAATTTATATACATTTAGTTACATACAAATTTATTATTATTATTTTTATTTTTTTTTATTTTTGTTCATTTTCAAATAAAATACATATTTTTTTGTTGTTTATTTTTCGTTATTATTGTTAAATTTTAACAATATTTTATAAATATTTAAAGTAACATTCAAAGATGACTTCCTAGTTTTTCTATTTTTTTTTTTAATGTATGTACATCACTTTTTATTGTGGAAAAAAACATAAGATAAGTATTAAAAAAATAACGAAAATGAAAATATAATTTTTATCACTGGACTCTTATTGTTTAAACATATTTTTTTTTCGTTGTTTTTGTCTATTTTATAATGAATTTTTGTTCAAAAAATAAAAATAAAACCAACAACAACAAGAAAATACATAAAAATTAAAAAGAAAAAAAAACAAGAAAATTATGACATAATAGTCTCGTTTATGAATTCGTTAAAATCATCATCATTGTAGCATCCATCATCATCATCATCTTCATAATCATTATTATTAGCATAAAGAATGCACATTTATCATTTGAAAAAATTTAAAAAGAAAAGAAAAAAAAAAAACAAAACCTGAGAAAGATATTTTATGAGATCTAATTTATTTTATCAATCAACTTTCACTTTATAATTTTTTTTTTTTTATATAAGAAAAAAAAATAATCAATGCAAATTTATAAAAATTCCTGATATGGGCGAGATGTTTTTTTTGAGTTATATTTATAGATAATTTTTCAATTTTTATCAAAATATTTAAAAATTCAAAAAAGCAAAATTTTTGTTTTGTATTTTGTGATATAATACACATGTTGTTTGATGAATTTTTAATTTAAAAAAATTTTTTTTTTTTTGTTATTAAAAAAAAAAAGGTATTAATGTGTGATATATGAGAATGGATAATATAATAGATGTGTATGTGATTGTCTAGAGTTTTATACTTGTGTAAATTTTTTTTTCTCTCCAAATATGTATGTATTTGATTAAATGAAAAAAATATGCATGGTTTTTAATTTTTTTTTAACATCTTTCCGGTTTATTAAATTAAAATTTAAAAGAAAAAAATTTATTTTATTTTATTAAATGACATTTTTTATGATTTATATGATAAGGAAGAAATTAAATAAAAGAAATAATATAGGTACATAAGAAATTTTCATGAGAAAATTATAAAATTATAAATTGTATGTTTTAAATAAGAATTATATCATAATTATTATGCAAGAAAAAATCAAAATTTTCAAAATTAAAAAAAAAAAAAAAAGCTCGAAAATGTTATAAATTTTCCAAAAAAATTACAACAAAATTAAAGATTTTATGTTTTTTAAAATAGATTCTCTTATAGCCAGTTTCACAGTGGAAGCTTAAACAAAGCTTAAGTCTTAAACTGAGTTTAATCACTTTTTTCAGTTTCACAGTGTAAGCTTAAGTGTTAAACACTGAGTTTAAATTTAGCTAAACTTAAGCGGTCAAATTTCAGAGCTTAAACTGAGTTTAAGTAAAAAATATAATGTTAGTCAACCAAATGTCAACAAATATATCAAAAAATCAATAGTGTTTTTATTGTAATTTCTTGAAAATTAAAATTACTTTTTTTCTTCAGCGTACTTTTTTTTTGGTGCATTTTTTTATATTTTCATATTTTTTTTTTTTTTCAAAATATCAAAACTTACTATAAAAAGTTCCTGATTTTGAATTAAACTCAGTTTCTATTTCTTTCCATGCTTTAATTTTAAATGCACCACTTTCTTTACATGTTCATCTGCACTCAATGATATTTTTATGTTTTAGAACTACATTCATCAATGTTTTGGTTTCTGTATTAGAAAAATTTGGACTACTTTTTTTATTTTCACCAATTCCGTACGACATTTTTATATAATATTTTTACTAATATTTTTTTATAAATAATAAAATACACATGACAATTTTTATATTTTGACATAATAAATTTTAGAAACAAAGCAGCTGTAGACATTTTTTTTTTTTTGTTAAACTATGTTTAGTTAAGCTGTAAAAAAAATAAACTGTAAAATCTAGTAGTCTTTATCTGAAGCTTAAGCTATATACAAAAGCTTAGCTAAATTTTGACTTAAGCTTACACTGTGAAACCGGCTATAAAACTTTTTTTTGTATTTATTTATTTTATTGTTTTTTTTTTTAATTAAAATGAAAATTATTGAAAAGAAATGAAAAAAAATGCATCAATTCATAAAATTAGAAACCTTCAGGATTTTTTTTTTTTTTTTTTTTGAATATTTTCACGTATAATTTGATAAAAATATTTTTTATTTTCCTAAATACTCTATTCCTCAATTAAAAAATTTTTTTTTTTTGGATATATGTTACCTACATAAGTTTCCTTTTAATTTAAAAATCATTTTCATATACATATTTAAAAAATTTCAATAATTATTTAATTAATAAGAAAAAGCAATAAAAAAAGGGGTTTTTATATCAAAGACAATATTTTTTTTTTTTAATTAATATAAATGTAAAAAAAAGAAAAAAAATAACAATATTGTTTTTTCGGTGATGAAAGTTATACATTTCACATATAGGTGCAGTATAATTTGAAATTCTCTTCCGGAAACTAAAAATTATGTAGTATAATGTACATATACGTATGTATCTTTAATCCGCATATATACTTAATAAGCATAGGTTAAAATACGCATGAATCAATGATGATGATGATGATGATGATGATATGGTGTAGGTAATTTTATTTGAAAATGAAACAAGGTAATCCACCTATTTTAGATTTGACCTAGCAAATGTAAATTTAAATTTAGTTAGTTGTAGGTAAATGTTGTAGGCGTTTATGGATAATTATTTATATGTTAAGCATATATGATGATGCATCATACTTAGAGTAAATAAATCTTATTTAATATAGAATAAATTAAGAAGGTGAAATAAGAAACAATACACGTTCAAATTCAATTTCATTTTATAGCATTAACGAAATTTTTTTCACAAATTAATTTCAAATATATTTTTAATTTAATTTTGATTAGTGAATTTGATTTGCTACTGAATTATTTTTTATACATATAGACTTCAAGAAATATGTACATATGTACATAAGAACTTGTGAATGAAATGATGTAACAAATTAATTTATGAAAATAAATATATGTAGAAGAGATTACAACAGTATAAAATAGGCGTAATGACTTAACGCAATCAAAATACAGGGTAACATATAAGTCATGGGTTAATTTAAAAAATGAATATTCAAAGAGGGTTTAGATATACGCGTTCTTCATTGATCTAATTTAAAAAAAAAAATGGGTAAATATTTGAAAATATTAAATAGAAAGAAAAAAATTTAATAGAATATTGAAAATTAAAATAAAAATTTCTAAAATTAACATGTGATTTAAAATTAATATACATACATTGTTTATTCATTCATAAATTTATTTCTATAGAGACAACTCTGTAAATATCGAAATGATTGCATATAGGGTATAGTGGGGCACATTGGCCCTTTTTTTTTCAAATGACCACCAAAAATTTTCTATGTATTTTAAAGAATCATTTGAACAGCGACGTGATTCGTTTACTCTGTTTTCCCTAATTATTTATTATTACTGTTTTTATTTTCGTGCACTTTTCTGCGATTTTCTAGAAGTCGATTAATTGGCCAGGAGTGGGGTACATTGGCTCAGTACATGGAGCACTTTGGTCAGGTATTCAAAATTTGTAAAAATTCGACACATGTATATAGCTGAGTGTGAAGTTATAATAAAGTTTATTAGAAATAACATAAAATACAGTTTTAAAAACAAAACAAAATTCATTATCTAGAACTAATAACAAAAAAAATCACAAAAAAAGAAACGTAAAACATATTTCAGTCTTAAGTTATTTATTTCAATGTCATCTCTTCGAACTTGTGCCACATCCTGAACTACAGGATAGTAAAAAATGCTGGAAAATGTTTTTTTCCTCAAAAAATGAACTTCACATGAATCTTTTTCATCTACAGATACAATACGTCGTAATAAAACGTATGGTCAAACTACCCCACCTCTGTAGTGGCCAAGGTACTCCTAATAGGTTCAAAGGAAATATTTTAAAAAATTTGAAAAAAATAAACAGTTTGTGTAAATGCTACCTATACTTATTTAACGCATAACACTTAAATGTTGAATAAATTCAAATAGCACAAAGGAAATTTTATCAAATAAAAATAATAATCAAAATTTACTTGTTTCTTAAATATTTACAAAGAACACCATTAAACACTAAGACACAAACGACCACCACGATTATTCACTTAGAATACTGTCAAAGTTTGTATAATATAAATCCATAGTCACACGGTATAATTTATTAGCTTTACGAATTTATAAGACATCCAGAAGCTGTAAAATGTATGGGTGGCTAATGTGCCCCTATAGCCATTGTGCCCCGGTCTACCCTACATCACAAAATTATTATTAGTTTTTTTTCTTAAAATATAATTTTCGCATATATCGTGATGAGTTATTATTATTTTGTCTACGACATCATAATCACCTACACTTTTTCTATGTACATACATTATGTATGTAAGATATAGAAAAAAATATTATTATATGTGTACAAAAAAAGATTGAAAATCGATTACATGCACTTTTACAGTAAAACTATAAGTTTTGATTAAAATATAATGAGTCATAAAAATGTTGTAAATTTAAAATTCCATAATAAATATATTTGATGTGTTATAAAATTTTAAAAAGAATTAAATGTATGAAGTATAATTATCATGTTAAGATTTAATAATCAATTTGATAAAAGCAAATATGTATAACTAACTATATGCTAATTGAAATTAAAATAATTTTTCATTGTAATTTAAAAAGCCTAATTAAATTTAAAACAAGTGTAATTTTATTTGTTTTTTAATTATTTTGTTGTTGTTATTGTTGTTGTTGTTTTACTTCATGCAATTATATGATGTAAAAATGATATTATTTTAATTGATTAAATCTCATAAAAAAAAAAAAACAATATAATAAAAGTAGAGAGAAGAAAAAAACACAGGTTAAAAAAAAAAGCTATAAGAGTAATTTTTTTTTTTACAAGATAAGTATATTTAAAGAAAAGAAGAAGAAGAAAAAACTGAGTAATTGAATTACTTATACTATTAAATTGCAAAAACAAAATATAGATAAAAATGAAACAACCACACAACTGAAAATAATTACTTATATCCTATTTTTATTTTTATTTTTTTTCTATATAGGTATCTGTTTATATTGCCAATAAAAATTAATGATTATTTTTATGTGAACAGAATAATAAAAAAAAAAAAAATAAAAGTAATAAGGATTCAGGAATTTTTAGAAAAAATGCGAAAATTAGGTCGTGTGATGTGTTTTATTTTTTCGTGTAATTAAAAAAAAAATATAACATAAATTATAAGATAATATTGTTAGATGAAGAAGCATTCGATTTTAATACAAAATTATTATTTACGGCAGTTATTTGCAATTCCAGGGTTTAGGAATACATATATGTACGAAAGATTAAAAAAAGGAAAATACAGAAAAAGAAAATAAGAAAAAATGTATTCATATATGCGTTTTATTTATAACATATAATGATCAACTAAAGATGTTAATGATCATTAATTTAACACAATTAAAATTCAATTATTTTTTTTTTTAAAGTTATAATAAAGTTTAAGAGGAATAAAAAATAAACATTAAAATATGGAATTTTCTAGTTTTTATCTTTAATGTACATATTTATAGATTTTTTTTTAAAGATATTATTTTAATAATGAAACGATTTAAAAAAAAAAAAGTGAAAAGTAACATAAATGAAAAGAAAGTGAAGAAGAAAAATCACATGTTAAAATAGCGTGTTATTTCACAAAGAAACAACAACAAAAAAGTAATGGTATAGATATTATTTCATTGAAAGTGACATTGAAATTACAAGAACTAAAATGTTTTTTTTTTTTTCTTCTTCTTCTCAAAAAAAGATAAGAAAGTTTATTTATTTATTTATTTTTTTTTATATTTTTATCATCCTTTGTATTAAAGGCAGAACATGTGTGTACATACTCGTATACATTGTGTCATCATATGTACATATATATACGCATGTATTTCACAAAAAATTTATAATTTTACAATTTCAAAAGTGTAACAATAAAAGTTTTTTGCATTTACGGCTATTTAACTCTTTTTTTTTTTCTTCGTCTTTTTATCTTAAAACTTAATTCAAACAAGTAAAAAAAAATATAAAATATAAAAAAAATGTAATTTACTTTGAAATTTTAGTTGTCTTTTTGTCACAAATTTTTTTTTTTGTTTCAACATTTTTTTGTTAAATCTAAACAAAAAAAAAAAAACAAAAAAAAAAAAAAAAGGAAAACCTAAAAGATAAAATGAAAAACGAATGGAATTTTATGAGGAAAACACTTTTCACCGCGCCGTCACTAATTTTTAAAAGAGAAAATGCGGCCAAACTGTTTCACCTGGCAGAACAGAGTAATGTACCACCACCAAACCGCAGCACCATGCAATTAATATATGAGTTAATGTACATACTCGTATATAATGTAAAAGTACAAAAACAAAACAAAAATGTACATTAACTAACTAAAAAAAAACAACATAGAAAATAAAAAATAAATATGTAGTAAAGAAAAAAAAGAAAAAAGAAAAATTAGAAATATTAAACTATCTGTTGTTTTCAACTATATATAGGTACAAACATATTATTTTGATATTAAGATATTTTATAGATTAAAAATAAAGATATAGATACATGTGAAATAAAAACCAACAATCAAACAAACAAGTTGATATAAAATTGCTATTAAGCACTCTGGCAAGACGTTTTGATAAAGGCTTCATCATTAAATAAATACTACAATTTCATTTTTTCAGAAAAAAAAAACATTTCTACTGTCTGCTTTTTTTTGTCTTTGTTTTAATTTTTATTTTTCTAATTTTTTCAAAATGTATCTTTGATTTATTTCAAGAAAATGTGATGTACCTATTTAAATTATATCTATGTATAATGTTTTGTTTTTTCAATTTGATTGTGTGATTATGGGAGATTTTAAACATTTTCAGTTTTCTTGAAAAAAATGAGAAAAAAAACATAAAGACAATAAAAAAATATGAAGAATAGAGATTGTATATACATATTTGGAAAGAAAGAAAAAAAATCATCATCAGATATGACAAATAACAGATAACTATGTATATGAAAAATGAAGATGTAATATAATAATGATGTGATTGTAGAAAATTCTCATTATTATGGGAAATATTATTTTGGACAAAAATTTTCTTTTCATTAAAATTGATAATTGTATTTTTTTTTTAACATTAAATACATACATGTACATAATATATACATAAATTTTTTTGTGCTTTCGAAAAGAAAAATCACAATTAATGAGAGAAAATCTTAAATGAAAATTCATATACTCGTACATATTATGTAGTAAAAGTATACAGGTATTATTGCAATGAAAATCGAAATTAACGTACACAAATTATTAGTCTAGTTATCAATTCATCTGTATCTTAGATTTAAATTAGAAATAATATACCTATAGTAAGAAAGTAAAATTAAAAGAAAAATAAGTTATAAGATGCGGCATAAGAAGGCATGTAGATAAAACTGTTTGTTGTTTAAAAAGCCTTAGAAGAGATTGCACGAGGCATAAAAACACACACACACAATTTAAAATGTGAAAATAATTTTTTGAAATTTTTTTTTCTATTTCATTAAAAATTCAGTATCTTATAAATTTGTGCTATTTAAAAAAAAAAAACCTAAACAAAAAAAAAACAAACAAACAAAAGAAGAAAAAAAAAACAAATTCAAATAAAAAAATTATGCAAAATTATGAAAAATTAGCGAATAACGTAAAAAATTATTTTTATTTAAAATGAAAATGTGTTATGTAAACGATAAATTTGAATGTGAAGAAGAATAATAATTATTTTTTCATTGTTTTTTTAAGTCTGTTGTTCATTTATTTATTTTTTATTTTTTCTTCTTTTAGATATAATTTTTTTTTGGAAGCTATTAATAAATTTATTTTGAATGCGTATCACATAATAGAAATCATACATTACAGAGGTTTCTGGGTTTTATTTTTTTTAATTTTTGATAGATTTTTTAATATGATATTTGCTAATGTATAATTTACAGGTGAAAATATCAATTTAAAATTAAATAATAGCAATTTTTTTCTTCAATGGAAGGTATCCGTTCACTTTAAATCAAAATTGAATTGAAAAATGTCATAATGATCCAGACAGAAAGTCTTATTTAAATGAATGAAGTATATTGTAAAGTGTAGTGAATAAAGTATAATTTCGAAAGTTACGATATATACTTATAAGTTTTTCCATGTTTTTAAATAGAAAATTTATTGTTAATGTTTTTTATTTTTTATTTTTTTTTTTTTGTAAACTTTCTCAAATATCAAAAAAAAAAAATATCCTTATTAATGGTTAAAACATTTCAAATTTATCACTCTGTTTATTGGATACTTAAAAAAAACTGATCAAAAATATCAAAATTTAATCGGCATAATATTTAAAAACAACATAACAAAAAATCCTTATTTATGATAATATAATTTTACTTTAAAAAATAATTAATTTAGATAAATTTTTAAACATAAAAATGTCACAACTAAATTATTACAATCATTTTTTATAAATTCGAAGCAAAAAAAAAAAAAAAACAAGAAAATTTCCTATACCTACTTATTTTTATTGAAAAAATAAAAGGACACACAAAAAAAAAAAAAATTTTAAAGCTATTTAATAAAAAATATATTTTTTAAGGATTAAATTAATATTCTTTTAAGTAAAATTAATTATATATAAAATATCTAACTCACAAATCAGCATGTTAACTTTTATTTAAATTCATAATTCACAAAATTTTTATTGTTTTTGTTTTTTTTTTTTTAAATTTAATTTAATGCAAAAAAAAAAAATAAAAATAAAATTGAATAAATCTTATGTGTTCGTTATCAAGATTTTTGTTTGTCTTACTGATTTAAATTTCAATCTTTGGTCAATTTTTTTTTTTTTTATTATTTTATTTTATGAATTCCTGAAAAATAAATTCCACGTGCCCACGTTTAATTAGGATAATAAATTTTAAAATTCACACTTAAGATTGCATTTTTCAGAAAAGTAAAAAAAAATTCTTTTTCAATAAGTTTATTAACCTTTTTTCATGAAAGTTTTTTTATTTTTTTTTAAAAAAAAATTCTTCCGCATCGCATAAGAGTTTTGTGAATTATTTTAACCCATATGGTCCTACTGTCCTATATATAGGACAGCAAATATATCATATAGCCAGAACCAAAAAAGTTAATGAATCGTATTATACTATAGAAAAACATGCGCAGAAAAAAATTTACTTACACTCACTCATGTACTTTTGTTGTTGTAAATTCTAAAAAAAGATTTCTTCTATCGTATATGTATACACAAGAAGATCACACGCCATGTAAAACATGCGTAAAAAACCAACTTTTATAATTTTCACTATATCATTTCATATCCCTCTACGTTATGTATAGAGTAGTTATTGTTATTTACATAGGACAGTCCTTTTCTACAAGGATAAACATTTAAGAGCCAAAATATTACTTTTTATTGCTTAGATGTATCCTTTGCATTGTGTTTTATATAAGCACAAGCATTAAAAAATCAGGCAAAAATAATTTCAGTTCTATATGGGTTAATAAATAAAGCATTTTCTGCGTAAAGTTATCTTGCAAAAAAAAAGTATGAAAAAACAAAATTAGTAAATTATTTTTATTGAATAATTTTTACAAGTGTCTTTTTCTTTCATACAAAAATGTTGTTCTTATTTGTGCAATATTTAAAGTTTTATTTTTATTGAAGAAATTAAAAAGTCATTCTGAGAGAGCCTTTACACACAAAATTACAATAATAAAAACCATTCAAAAGAATGTTTAACTTTATTTATTTGATTGTTTGGTTTCTTTTTTTTTTTTGTATTTCTTTTTTAAAAAGAACTTTTAATCGTAAATGGTTGTTAAAACATAAAATTGACACGATAATAAATGTACGATTAATGTTTGTATGACAAATCGATGACTAAATTTTGTAAAGAAATTTGATATTTTTTTTTTCCATGTTCTTGAAATTAATTGTCAATTTAAAAGAGAAGAGAAGAAGAAGAAGAAGAAGAAGAAAAAACATCTATGAAAAAGAACATTTACGACTTTTAACATGATGATGATAGTCTTTTTTTTTTTTAATGATCATTTCAATTATAATTTGATATTTTTTTAATGATTGTGATGACATTAAAATTTATATGAATTGTAAAATTACAAATTAATCACGTCCTTCTGAATTTCATTGAGATAAAAAATTTGCAAAAAAAAAAAAAAAAATTGTTTGTGCTTCTTCAGAATTTAGTATTCTTCTTGGCGCTTGTTTTTTCATGTCTTTTAAAATTTTTTGTTTGTTTTTTGTTTTTTTTTTCTGGCTTTAAATATTATTTTTTACATACATATTAGTTTAGCTTGTGTATTTTCGTTTTGTTTCGATTTTTTTTTGTTTTCATTATTTTCAATTTTTTTGCAAATAATTCGGTACAAAAAAACAAAAAGTTTCTCGTCTAAATCTTTTGTTTTTTATATTTTTTCTTTGTTAAAAAAATGTGCTAAAAGCTATTTTTACGACAGAAATATAAAAAAATTTTCTTTGCAAGTTAAGGAAGTAAAAAAATAAGAAGTGAATTTGAAAATAGTTGTCATAAACCTATAGGTAAAAATAGTTTAATTAAAAATTTCATTAATTCTTCATTATTTCCCTTTAATTTTTTATTGCTTTTGTTGTCAATTGAAAACGAATTATTTACATAATTGACATTAAAATTTTATCAAAAAACTATCTTAAAATAATAAATATTGGAAATTGAAAGAAAAAAAAAGTAAATACAGTAAAACATCCCTAATCGGGACAGTCATGGGACAGTCATGATTTATATGGCAGTTATATGGCAGACAGACCAAACTAGTGTCCCAATTTTAGAGGTTGTCCCGATTAGAGAGTGTCCCAACATATTTTTGCTTTTTCAATTTTTACCTCAATAAAATTAACCATTTATAAATCTGTTACGATCCTACACTTAAATAATTATAAAATTTTGCCTTATTATTATTAAATTATAAAATTATACAAAATTAAAATTTCGATATTTAATTTATATTTTTGTCTACAAAATTTAATGATAAAAATAAATTTAAAAAAAATATTTATGACTTGAAAAGCAAAAACAAAAAACTTTTTTAATTCAAAAAAAAGTGAAAGTCATATGAAATACAAAAAAAAAAAAAATAAACAGCGCAAAAACGAATTGTTGTAACAATTTTTTTTTTCTTGTTTACCTATATATTTTGTATTTAAAAAAATAAAAAAAAAGTCAATAATGTTGGTGTTTGAAGGCTGACAACTTGTCATCAAATCCACAATCTTTTGCTTTCGGCATAAATCATTGTTAAAATTAAGACTCTATATTATAATAATATGTATAAGAATATGGTACCAATTGGAAGGAGAAAAGCAAAATAAAATCATGGATATAAAATAATATAATTACAAATTAAAAAAAAAAAAAAAGATTGCTATGTTCATATATTAACACCGCATGATACATACAAGTATATTAAATAGTATAATTCATAATTACATATGAATTTGTTGTAGACAATATTCGTGTAATGTTATATAGATAATAAGCAAAATGTTATAAAAGATAAGTTTGAAAAAAATAATAATAATAAATAACAAAAGGTATTTTGCTAAAGTTGGGGCTCGACACTTTAAACCATTCGAATTGAACAGCTTTTTAGAAAAATGATTTTGCAAAAAGCGAAAGATAGCAGAAAAAAAACGGTCAATAACGAAATTAAATTTAACGAACCTTGCAATTTGAATTAAGTATATAGCGGGATAACATACATACATACCTAAATATGTATGTATGTATGTATATGTATATGTAAATATGCACATTATAATATAAACTAATTTTGCAGTACATTCATATTATGTATATGAGAAATACAACAACAAAATAGATAACAAAACATAATTATTTTACTTATCTGTAAATTTATCGGTCAGTATACGATATTTTTAATTTTTTTTTCTTTTTTCACTAATACCATACATAGGTCTACATAAATAAAATAAAACCACAAGGTATGAAAGGTGAAAGGTGTGGGACAGCGCAAAGCATTGAAATATTTTTTTTTTGCACCTCCTGTTTTACAAATTGCTATAGAAAAATTTCTTAAAATATTCACTCAAAAAAGCATTTGAGTATATATTTCAAAAAAATATAGTTATTCTATATGGGGACCTATGACTGAAACTCAAAAATTTAACTAAACTCGAAAAATTTCTATGGTGAATAAAACATTATGAAAATTTTAATTTTGACGAAATTAAAAAAAAAAACAACAATTTGCAAAACTAAACCATGATATCGAATAAAAATAAAATTTTTTTTTTTTTTTTTTTTCATTACCTTACCTTATACGTGTAGTGTAAAACGTTAAAGATACATTATACCACTTTAACACTTACCTATATATGTATATGACGCACTAGGCTAAATAAGTGTACAGAAATAGGTACATTATAACTAGTAATCAGTCAGACCCAAGGTATTGCACAACCATAAGCTTAACTCTTTTTTTTTTTTTCTTCTTTCAAGTATTATAAAAGAAAGAATAAGACAAAATTAGCTATACATATAGCTATAACGTATAATCTGATAGTTTTGTTGAATTAAAAAAAAAATAAAAAAAGACCTCAACTGTCTTAATACCATTTGGATATTGAGCATATTGCATAAAATTTTGATTTTGAATTTTCTTGTTTTTTTTTTTTTTTAATTTTACCTTTTTGATATGTAGTAGCCTGTCACGTAAAAGTAACCTAGTTACAAAAAATTGTTTTAATAAAAGAAGAAAAAAAAATGTTATACAATGAAATATGTAATGTAAAGTAAAAAAATAAGCCCCAACAACTTGAACTACTAAGTGACTTTAGAGCTCTCTGATATCTTGATTTATTTCAAATAAATTTCATCGTTATTGTAGCATATACGATGTGCGGTGGTGGTGAATGGTTTTAAAAAACAGTATTTTGCAATATCGCACCCAAAAGAGATATGTATTGAATAACGCGAATGACAATAAATGAACGACAACTAAAATACAAGTTAGCAAGTACTTAATGGCGGTAACAGCAGCTGCTGCAACATTGCAGCAATATGATTTCATTTTTTTTCTTTTCTTCTCTCTATTAAAATTTTTTTTGTTAAACGAAAACTTGTTGCACTTTAAGCAAAAATTAACCATTGTGAATTCATTGAAATTGTTTTCGTTAGATATTTACCACCTCCAACATTATATACTATATCGATTTTATATTATTATTATTATTTTGTTAATTAATTATTAAATAAGTCATAGTGTTATAGGAGGTCACATTTTGAAATATCCTTTATATCAATTTTATTTTTTGAATAAATTTACCAATTAGAAAGGTTTTTTGTTGTTATTTGAGAAAAAAGTATTTTCTTTGTTATAAATTTTTTTTTTTTTTTGTTTATTTCTTTTTTCACAGTGTGGGGAAAACACTTTCACTTGCACGTAGTATGGTTTCACGTAGGAAAATTCTGTCCAGATCTAGGGATGATCTAAATCTGGAACAGACATTTACACAACAAGAAGAAGAAGAGGATGTCTGGTATCAAAAAGATAAACTTTTTAAAGTAAGTAAAAAAAAGAAAAAAAATGGTGTAAAGAAAGCACACTTATTTAATTGATTTCTCATTATGAAAAATTATTTAATTTGCAGATACATACAAAAATTTGACTGCATAATTATATGTAATTAATTTTTTTTTTCTCAAATATGTAATTTAATAATAATAAAAGTAGAATTTTTATAAATTAAACAGTTTTTGTTGTTGTTGCGAAACTGTGTAGTATAGCTAGTATTTTCTTTTTTAAATTAGTAGAAAATTTTGTTTTTTTTTTTATATAAAACTATTAAGAGAAAATACAGTGTTTTTCACAAGAACATGCACGCGATAAATAAAACACAAATAACTTTTAGTTAAAAGTATATTTATTTATTAAAAAACCATACGAAATACTACTGCGCAATAACATTTAATACGCTACCCAGTCACTTATATTATTAATAATTAAGTGACACCGTCTTTCGTAATTTTCTATCAGTTTTTTGGCATACTCTACAGGCAAACCATTCCATATTCTTTCTAAATGAAATTTCAAACCTTTTATGCTTTTTATATATTTTTTTCTCAATTTTTGTTTCATAAGAGCCCAAGCATTCTCTATATAGGATTTGCATTTGGCGACTGCGAAGGCCATTACATTTTTCTAACACCATTTTGCTCTTTCCAATTTCCAATATTTTTACCATATAGCATTTTTTTAGACTTTAATAATCCTTTTTTGTTGTAAATCTATTATTTTTACTGCATTCAAGTTTTCTGTAAAAATGATAAGCTTCCCAAATACTTTTGCTGAGAAGCACTCGTAAACATGGACCTTCAACGGATGTTTTACGCTGCGTTGAAGCAATACTTCTCCTTTTCCTGACCAAGCTCGTCTCGTATGTGTTTGTATCTGTTAACCCACTTTTTCACGACGGATTTTGATGTTCTATAGTACATTTCGCTGCGACTTTCAACGAGATTTTTGGCCCTTTAGGGTGGTTAACTAAAAGACCTATACTTCAAAACGCTTCTTGAATACTGAACTCATTTTTAATTTCTACTTTAACTCATTCAATTTTCAAAGACAACTGGAAAAATTAATACATTGCGAAATAGCTAATTACTTGCTAAAAACAAATAGCAATGATTCATGATTATCGAGAAAAAACGAAGTTAGTTATGGTGTGCACGCTCTTGTGGAAAACACTGTACATATTGGAGGAATTTATTTTAAAAAAGAAGAAACTGTCACAATTTTCTATTATTATCATTAAAAACCTCAATATCATTTTTAAAGTAAATTTTCAAATTAGTTCTTATGTTTTCATCATTCATATAATACCCTTTGTGAAATACATACAAAAAAAAAAAAGATTGTTTTTTTTTTATTTCTTCGAAATGCCACACAAAAGAAGAACCTCAAAACCTCATCAATAAAATTTTAATCATCAATCAATTTCTTGAAAACTTTCATTTTTCTTAAGAATAATGTTTTCTATTTTCACTCTTTTTTTGGGAACTGAAGTATTTGAAAAAAAATTAACTAAATTAAGCAATAATTGTTACTAACAATAACAATAAAAAAAACATACTATTTGTATTTTCACATGAAACAACATTCAAATATTACAAAAGTGAAAAAAAAACAAACAAATTGAACCCAAAAAAAAAAAAAAAGGGTTTACGAAAAAAAGAAAAAAAAAACGAATGAATGATTTTCATTAAATTGTTTTTTATTTGAAACATTCAACAAGAAAACAAAAAAACAAACGCAGAAAAATCAAAGTCAATCAACTTTTCTTCCATAAATAAACTTTACAAGTGAAAAAAAAAAAAAAATTTGTTGTTTATTGTAAAGCATATACATACATAAATTGTGTACAAATCTATGTGTAATTTTATATATAGTATGTATTATATACGTATACACATTATGTTAACATTTTCTTACCTTTAATACCTTTAATTCGTTCATTGTACTTTTTCTATAAGTGAATAAAAATCTCACCTTACGCCCAATTAATATTCCTTCTGTAATATCGACGACTTTCACGTGAACAATTATTATGCAGAAAAACTAAATACGAAAAAAAAAAATAAAAAAATAATTTAAAAAATAGAAAAGCAATGATTAAAAATTAATGAATTTTTTTTTTTTTTTAAATATTTTTATTATTGTTGTTGTTGATATTTGTACAGTGTTACCAATGACTATATAAATTTCTTATGTTACCTCCTCTGTGGTGTTACTGTCATCTTCTTTATATTGGCATTATGTTCATCAATGTTCAATTAATTAAGTAGTCAAAGTATGATTTTATCGGTTATCGCCTCTGGAAAAACTATATAAGAAAGAAAGAAGAAAAAAATAAGAAAAAGAAGAAGAAAAAGAAAAATCAATATAATGCGATGATAATGAAAATAATACAAAAATGAAAATTTATAAGAGAGAAATTAATTGTTAGAGCCTTTATAACACTTTTTTTTTTCTTTTTCTTTTTAAAATTAACTTGTACAAGCTATTCTATAAAATTTAATTTATTTAATACGTGATACAACACGTGCGTATCTTATATGTATGTTATTTTAATTTTTATTAAAGTATTAACGTAAAAAAAAAAAAAAAAAAAAAATTCTTTTATCGACGTTATTAGAGAAAGTTAATTTGGTAGGACGCGAATTATTTTTTTAATTTTTATTTACAAAAAAAGAAAAAAAGAAAAGAGAAATCTGGAAAACGCTCAAGATAATAAATTTTTAAATGAAGTAATTAGAAAAAAAAAAAATAGAGGGAAAAAAGTTGACAAGAAAGTAGTATGCCAGCAAGTTTCCTCATTGGAATTACAGATCAATTAAAGAAAAAAAAAAGTTATCAATTCAAAAAGTGAATAAATACAATAATTATAATTATGAAAATCATTAGCATTTTTTACCCGTTAGGTGGAAAAAAAAAAAGAAGAAAAAAATTTATAATTTGAAAATAAAAAAAAAATATATAATAAAAATTTTCTAATGCAAATCGAGAGATACGTACATATGTATGTACGTAGTGCGGTCCATGTATTCTCGGCCTAACATAGAAAGAGTGATTTAAAAAATAAAAAACACTTTATTTTTCAATATATTCTCCCTTTACTTCAATACACTTTTCACATCGCTTAACTAGGGCTTTTATATCCCTGTAAAAATAGCTTGAATGTTTTCTCTCGAAATGCTTCCATACAGCTCGCTTAATTTCTTCATCACTGTTAAATTTTTTTTCTCTGAGCTCGAACTTTAATTTTGCGAATAGGAAATAATCGCTAGGGACTAAGTCGGGACTATAAGGGGGATAATCGAGTTCAATGAAGCTACATTCTTTCTTAGCCTGTTACAATCAAACTAATAATCGTCCAGGGTTACAAATTTGCATATTACCTGCTAAGACTTCCCTCTAACCCACACATATGTATAACAGTTTTAGGAATAACCGCATTTTTATATATGAGGCCGAGAATACATGGACCGCACTACCTATGTATATAATATGTGAACTATTGCCGAAAAATAAGTTATTTTTAATATGAAATATGTAAAGTAAAAAAAGTATTAAAGAATACCCTATATGTTAAAACATAACTTTTTTTTTTTCAAGTATCTCTAGTCCTTATCATGTATCTTGTATTCAATATAACGGTATAATTTGTAAAATAAATTCATTTATACAAGAAGAAAAACAAAAGAATAAAGTAAAAAAAAAAAAAAAGGAAAAATTCAATATAAAATAACAAAATGATTTGATTAATGACTTATAAAACATATTTTAATCAATATTCGTTTTATATAATATAAAAGCGTTATGAATGCCGCCCAATTTTCTACCTTTCATTGCTTCTTAACCGTAGGTACTAATTAATTATTATCGATCATTTTTATTTTGTTTTTCTTCTATTTAAAACAACAATAAAAAAAACCAATATATAGATCGTGAAACTAGTAAACTGAAACCGTTTGCACTTTTGTTTTTATTCTGTTTTTTTTTCTCCAATAACACATAAGTAGTAATTGAGACCACCATGCCAACACAATATATGTATGTATGTATGATGATCCCTGTGAGCTAATTTATAATATATATAATTCTCAAGTACGTTTATAATAATAATAAAAGTATATTCCTCAATGAGACGTATTTATCGGTAATACTATATCGGTATTGATATAAATTTATAATATAGTCAGTTACGTAAATCTAAGAACTTCATCCATATAATAATGTAACACTTTATGATCTTCAAACTTGTTTCGTTTTCACAATAATCAACGCTTATCCCACTTTTATTTAATAAAAAAATAAAAATAATAAAAAAGGAAAAATAGAAAAAGAATAAAAAGATATATTTAACCTGCGGCATTATTATATAGCATCTCAATTCATTTCACATTTATTTTATTTTTTATTTTTTTTTTTTTCGCTACATCGAATCAAAAGGGGAGGCTTTTATGATAAACCTTTTTCATAATACATATAAAATAAATACAAAAAAAAAAAAAAAAAAAAAAAAAAAAAAAAAAAAAAAAAAAAAAAAACACTGAATACCCAATGGATTATAAAGATACTACATTACTTTACTTAGGATTACTCCTTACATTCTTTAAATTGATGACACTATTAGTAAAGATCGTTGTAGTAAATTGAGTGCCAATGTATCTATCCAATAAACATCATTAAGAGGTGCAATCACTTTGAATACAAATTTTAATGTCAGTATATGTATATAAGCGAAAAAAAAAAAAAAAAAAAAAAAAAAAAAAAAAATAAAAAAAAAAAACATCCAAGAAAAGTATTTCATGATATTGTGTTGGGGATGCAGAGTACTCGTCGCGGTATACATAATACTTATAATAAATACAATATATAGGTATAATATAGTGGTGTTCATGATCACTGCATCAAACAAGCTCAATCATCATCTTCACTTTTGTTACTTTGACATTTCGTTTTTTTTGTACAATAAATTTCTAAAATGTCATAGATCGACCTTCTGATGAAATCAATGTGCTATTTGCGGTTTTTCGAGTTATTTTTTTTTCTTCTTTTTCTTCTTCTTAATTTCATTTTTGGATACAGATGGATTTAGTAAATTTTTGATTTTTTCTAACTAAACAAGAAAATTTCGTTGCTTTTCAATGAATAACTCTTTTTCTTTTTTGTCTTTTTTTTTTTTTTTTTTAAGATAATAATCATGAATTTAACATAAAGGAAAAAAGGGTAGAAGATGAAGATACATATAGGTACATATGTACATAGTATGTATTATATATTTCAACAATATATAGTTTTCTAACGACATTATTTTGTTAAAAATAAAATTTAAACCTTATTTTCTTGAAGCTTTCGCCTTTTGTAATATTCATGTGTATGTATGTATTATAGTAGTTATTTATGTAGTATGAAGAAAATTTTTCATATTATAAAATGTAAGATGCAAGAAAATATTATAATATACTCAGATAATTTTATATAATGTAAACGTACTTATAGGTACTATTAAAACCACAAATAGAGGAGACAGGAAATTATTGTATTTACTGTAGTTTAAAAAAATTGTATATATGTATGTATGTAGAAATAAAAATTTATAAAATAAAAATAATAAAAATAAACTATAAAGAAGAGAAAAAAAAAACAACAACAACAAGTCGCTTTCAGTCTTTTGCCGTTATAAGTTTTAGTTATAAAGTATATAAGCTCTTTTTATAGTATAATCATAACAGTATATTTTACACAACTTTACATTTTATATTTTTAATACCTGTTATATTCGTTTTTATGCGAAAATTTTTCTATATAAGATTGTGGCCACTACCATTAATGTTGAGCAACAATTTTTTAATCCATAATATCCGTAGTATATATGTACATACATACATCGTAAATATATACAATATATACATATACGAGTATATTTAATGATATTATAGTTAAATAGTATATAATATATTGTATATATTCATTTAGATACATACTTATATTGAAATAAAGATATAGATAATGTATATACAACATGTATGTAGATAGTTTTTTGTACTAGTAATATTATTACTTGAAGAAAATGAAAGTTGTCCGCTCGTTTTATTGATTGTTGCTGCTTACCTGTTTCTTGTCTGTTACCATGTTTTTAGTATACTTATATATACGTATAGGTAAAATAATAAAGTTTTTAAGATGTTTTTTTTCTTCTCTCCGATGTTGTTGTTGTTGTTGTTGTTGTTATTGTAGCAGCTGCTGGCATCTGTATATATATACATATGTATAACTTAAATCATTTTATCCGCAATCACACTTCGTATCATTAATGTATCTTTTGGCCACAATTGTGATAAATTTTAAAATTTCTTATGAACATGTACATATATAGTTTTTCTGTTTTTCCTTAAATATGACCTTAATAAAGGAAATAATGAAAATGAAAACTTGTATTAGGTGCAAAACAATTTATTGAAAGAAAAAATACGAAATTACATATCAAGCCATCATAAAAAGTTTGCAAATATTTTGCATTAATAGATGCATGCACAAGGAAAAAAAAATATTTAGGGTATTCATTTTAAATCGTAAAAGTACATAACCCGTCAAAGTGACGTGAAAGCACCTCGTAAAACACTAATCGTAATTGTAACTTAACTCTTCAAAAATTTTTTTTAAAGGTAAGTTTAATTATTTATTGATTTGTTTATGCGAAATATGTACATATATTAATTCACTTATTAAACTCCAGTTGCGGTAAAAATGACAAGCTGTCAAAATTTTGTTTTACACAAAATTTGTTTACGAGGTTTATCTATGCGACTAAAATGTTGCGTACATTTACGCAGAATTCATAATTCTCAAAACAAAGGGAAATTTACGAAATCTCGTAAAAATACGAAGAATACGCGACTTACGCGAAATACGAGACTTACGCAATTTGAAATGAATACCCTAATTATATTTCTAATAAATAAAGATGTTGAGTTAACACGTCATGTTCTCGAATGATGGTAATTTTAGTATCCTTGTTGGCAAAAGCTTTTCAAGAGAAAAACTGTTTTTAAAGTTTAAAGATTATTTATGAAAAAAAAAAAAAAACACAATGGTCCTCATCGTGGCCATAGCAAACAATAAAGTTTAACTTTATAGTATATTCATATTGTATATGTATATGTATGGTATATTATGTGCAACAAAATACTGTACTACATATCGTACTGTAACCAATTCACATAAGATTTCAACGATCATGATTAGTAAATTAAATTGTCAAGATATTAATTTTTTATCATATATTTTTAACTACTATCTACATTACAAAATCTACAGTAAAACTGTGTGTGTTTTTTTTATTACTTTTTTTTTTTGTTTTTGCATTACTCGTAACTCGTAAGTCGTAATCAGTGCGTTTAAATTAAGTTAAAATTATGCTAACTATTCATGCACAGTTGTATCTTAACTACATCATATTTATATGTACATGTATCTGACAATATTGACGGTATATAAATAAAATGCCTACCTGATAATAAAAAGTTAAGTATATCCTTATTTTTTTTTTATATATATAAACAAACAAAATAGATAACAAATAATAAATATAAATAACTATTTTGCATGCTGAGTTCATTTTTATGTTGAAATGTTAACTTAAAAACATAATATATAGTGTGTAAAATTCTATTACCGTAGAGTTACAAGTACAACTTCAATATATTACAGACAAGAAAGAAGAAAATAAAAAAAATAACCGAACGAAGTAAATGTACAGTTTTGTGCTACTTTTACTATCTTATATTTTATATGAAATATATGCTATACATGTATATGTATGTAATTTCTATCTTAAAATGTGCAACTTAATAAAAAGTGTCTCCGAAAATATGTTTAACACAGCAGCACCAACATCATCAGATCCATTAACAGCAACTCAGCAGCAGCAACATAATTTAGATTTTAAGAGAAAAAAAAAATTTAAATAAAATAAAATAAAAACTTTTAACAATTTTTTTTTTTACTCTAAGAGTCTTTTTTAATGTAAGTGCCACACGCTATATTCAACTTAACACAAGCTTGTCGGTTCAGTTAATTCACTTTCATGGAAAAATTCACTTTCGTTGAAGACAAGAAAATAAGTTTTTTTCGTCTGTGTTATATAGAAGGTATTTTCATTCCTTAAACAAAAAAAAAAAAAAAACAAAAAAATAAAGATAAAAAAAAAACTTTTTCTTTCATTTTTCTTACTGTGAGAGAGTACCTGTACTATATATTATGTTGTAATCTAAAATATGTAATTCAACTCGTTGTGTTTTTCTTCATATGTTTTTTATATGTATGTGTATGTACATACTTATTTTTGTTTTTTTGTTTTTTTTTTTCTGTATTTCATAGAAATCTGTGAGAATTTAACTACTATGTTTATGATTTTACAAAAATATTTATTTTTAGTATTTATTTTTTTTTTTACTTGAAAAATAAATAAAAACAAAAATAAAAAATCTACAATATTTTTGTATTTTATTTTATTTTCATCCTTATATACATACATACATATTTTTATGCTCAAAAACATAAATTCTATTTTCATGAAACAGTAGATAGATTGGATACTTAATCTACATATAACTTAATATACAAAGGATATATAGTATATGTACTTGCATTCATAGATATTTATTTATTTTATATGATTTTATTTACAAGCTACCATGACATACCTATGATGATGATAATAATAATAATAATAAATGAATAAATAAAAGAAGAAGAAAAAAAAATGGTCATTCAAATCGCTACTTTTGCGGTTTGAAAAAAAACATGAAAGAAAAATGGATAAAATACACGTATTTATAATTTTTTATTCCTTTTCATATGTATATATGTGTCGTGTCACATTATACTGTCCTTAAGTAATTGACTCAGTCAATTTGTGAATTGTGATTTTAATCATTTATATTTTCTTATACATATTTGTTTTTTTGTTTTTTATTTTTTTTTCTCTCTAAAAAGGATTTTGAATAGAGGATTTATTTTAAAAAAATAATCAAATAAATAGGCTAGAAGAATTGAAATGAAAATTATAATAAATTTTGTTGTTGATTTGTTATACCTACACATATTATATGTATACATATATGAATGTATGTGTCTTTTAAAATGATTATATAAAAGAATTTTGTTAAAGGATGAAGAAAACAAAGCAAAGTAGGTATAGGTACACTATATTGGTAATATAATAATATATATGTAGTAAATAAAAATAGATAATTTTGACATTAATGTGGTTTTTAAAATAGTTATAAAAGCTTTCAAGTTATTTGAATACACTATACCTTTTATGGTAGTAAAAATAAAATACATATACATACATACATACATATATAAATTAAATAGCAAATATTCCTTTAATGAGTATAAAAAAGAAATCATAAGAAAACAAAAAAAACTTATACTTCAAAGGAGTACATTGTAAACATGCTGGAATGAAAATAAATCTTAATCGAAAAATAAATAACTCATTAGATGATTTCTGAATTATTATTTATTGAACAAACAAACAAACAAAAACAAACTCTTTTCTCAATTACAGAATATCTAAAAAAATTCAATTTTTTTCATTTCAAGTATGCATATATTCAATTTTACAGAATTTTCACATTCAAAGAAGAAGAAAAAAAAGATTTTAAATCAATTAAATGTCCTTACATACAATATTTATTGCAAATGAATAAAAATTTTAAGATATTCATCTTATAGTTGAAGCACGTTGAAGTATGTTTTTAAAGGACATTAATTTGATTTTCAGAAAAGGCTTTAAAATACATAAGTACAAATTCACATATTATCCTGAAGAATTTACATATGTACATTGCTTAAAGTACCTTTACACTATTTGATTTGTCATATCACTTTATATGTGATATTTTACATATGTATATTGTCATACGACTTTTCATATAATGCTGATAATCCACTGAAATAAAATAATTCAAATATTACGAAATCAAATCAAATGTCATATGAAAATATAAAAAATCTATTTTCATGAAATGTCGAGTGTGTAAAGTCGTATCAAAAATTTTCTCAACAAAATCAGACAGTATAAACGCTGTCAAACTTTTACCAGTGACATAATACAGCCAAAATAGACTAGGTAGCAGTGCGCTAGTTGTAAGAATTTTTTTCCTACTTGGTATAATAAGAATAGTCTAAAATAATTTTAGCTGACGGTTGTAATACACTCACGCTCGTTACAACTTTGTCGTGCCATCATAAGGTGTATTTTCAGCAGTGTTGTTAAAACCGGTTATAAACTCATTTGCGACGGTGGTGGCACTGCTACCTATAGTCTATTTTGGCCCATAGTATGTAAAGTGATATGACAAATCAAGTAGTGTAAAAATACTTTTACTATTTTAGAACCTTCATTAAAGTCTTTTTCGCAAAATAAAATACAAATTTGAATAAATGTACTCTCGTATTTATCTTCATTTGTCACTTTCGCTTTTTATGTAATGTATTGAAAATATTTATTTTAAGATAGTTCATTACCTTTATTAGGTGAATGATTTAGGTCAACAAAAACAACAACAACAAAACAAAAAGACTATGTCAAATAAGATTAAAATGATATAAAAATTATTTAAAGTTTATCTATAAAAAAAAATTAAATTTAAAGACCAAAATTATAAAATATCTTTTCATAAAAAAAAAATACACAACCGAAAAATATCTTTTTTTTTTCTTCTTTAAAATTTTAAAAAATTTTTCAAGCGTAAATTTTATATGCTACATATATGTATACAATATGTACATACATACATATATGTATATAATTCGAAATAAAAAAATTAAATAATATAAAAAAATGAAATAAAAATATACTGTATAATATAGGTAAAAATTTAGTGTTACACATTAATTGTGGCTAACGTTGTTGTTGCGATTGTTGTTTACTGCTAATGA
Source organism: Bombylius major (assembly GCA_932526495.1). Lineage (NCBI taxonomy): Eukaryota > Metazoa > Arthropoda > Insecta > Diptera > Bombyliidae > Bombylius > Bombylius major. Next base: position 1,363,850 of record OW052046.1, read on the forward strand.
TAGATATTTTACTTGGCTGCACAACACAAATATTGCAGAATAAAAAATTAAAAAAAAAAACCGTATTAAATATTATAACGTGAGCATACATATATGTACAGTACATATGTATGTATTAAGAAAAATAAGAAAATATGTATAAAATTTGTGTTGAATTGCAATTGCAGCAGCAGCAGCAGCAACAGCTCTATAAAAATGATATCGTGAGCAAGGCCGTTCACTGACGGTGGCGGCGGCGGCGACGGTGGTGATGTGGTAAATGAGATTAAGAGAACCGTTGCGTTATTTTAATACAGTTGTAAACGAAAACGAATCAAAAGCGTTACTTTATACTGGAATCTCATTACATATTATTCAAAAGCAAAAAAAAAAAAAATTTTTTTTCTTCTAAGTGTTGCTTTTCTTACGTGTACTCTATTGCAGCATGATTTTCTTCTTAAATTGTTGTTCTTTTTTTTTTTTCTTTTTTTCTTTTTTTCAAAGGTATATAAACATATTTTGATTAAAATTGTATTTTGTTTTTCTTCTTTTTAGTGTATATTTTTTTTTTTTTTTTTTGTGTAACACATCAATTATGGATTCTATGAATATTATTAAGTTCACCCTACAATCAATGCCCGTAAGGCGAATTTAAATAACTGATATAATGCATACTTCATAATCATTTGTGCATTTATTTTTTATTTTTTTTTTTTATTTTTTGTTTATTTTTTGCTTTGCAAATGATTAATTGTATTTGCACACGATGTATACATATGTGATCTTATTTTCACAATTTTATTACATAAAAATTTAATATAATTTTTCTCTTTAAATCTGTTTTTATATATGCACACATGCCTTAATTTTTGGAATTTTTATTTCTAATTTTTGTATACATGAATTCAGTTTTAATTAATTTAATCCAAGGTTTTACTTACATTCTTTTCAATTGCTTCATATTACTATAAAGCCAATTATATATTTAAAAGAAGGTCGAAAGCAACTAATGAAAAAAAAAAAAAAAAATCAAAATTACAATTCAAAAATATTGAATAATCTATATTAAATAAATTTTTTTTTTTTTTAATTCCTTTATTTTATCTATTTTCAGGAACATATACAAGAAGTACTGGATAAATGGACACAAATTGATGATGAAATTTGGGCAAAAGTAATTGTATTTGAAAGAAATCGAAGAGTCGCCAAAGCATATGCTAGAGCACCAGTTCTAACAATAAATGGATCTGATGATGGCTTTGATGGAATGAGGTAAGTTTATTATTATTTTTTTTAACAATATCCTTAAATTTAAAATAAATAAATAAATAAAATGGACGTCAATATAAAATTTTAAATAATTTTACACAAACAATAAAAACAAAATTAGACATAAATTAACATTTATTTGTTTGCAAGAAAAAAAAAATCACTTATTGCTTCCTGTATAATGTATGGATAAAGAATAAATTTCTGTATCTTCACTTTAATTTCTTCAAAGAAAAAAATTTGTTTTTTTGCTGATTTTTTGTTTTTTTCTGCAGTATCTGTATAAAAATCAATCAATTATTTTTTTTTTCTTGTTGTTTTTTTTCGTTTTTTATTGACAGCTTAAAAATTTTATTTTGAAAAGTCATTCTATGTCGATGATTCTTTTTTAACATGTGTATGTTAAGAAAATGCGTTAGTCATTTTGTTAATGAAGTGCACACGTACATTAGTCAAAAGAAAATTTAAACCAAAAAAAAAAAAAAAAAAAAAACAGATGCAAGAAAAGACTCATATTTGGTTTTATGTTTTTTTTTTTCTTCTGAAATTTTTAAAATATTTTTTCTTTAAATTTCGCTAAAATATAAGGTGTACATCGAAAAAATCGTCGATATCAAAAAAACATCATCTCAAATTTATCAAAGAAATTAATTATGGAAATTTCAGAATAGGAAATTCTAAATTATTTTCTTTTTTCTATAGCTTTTGTAGGAGATTTGAATATCAATGTTTAGAAGTAGTAACTAAGAGCAGTGAACGGCATGACATTCGGTGGCGCATTGGTAAGCGCACTATCCCGGCAAGATAGAGGACTGTGGTTCGATTCCCAGTCGATTTGAATGTCGTTTTTTCTGTTCTTAGCTACTATACTTTGGTGTTTAAAATTCTATCCTAAAAGAAATGTGATTGAAAAAATCGATCGAGTAAAATGTTCAAATGTTTAACAAAATTTACACCCTGTATTTTATGATTTTTACTTTATATTTTAATATTCCTTATTATTATTTTTTTTTTTTTCTTAATGATATTCGCATGTTGTGATTATCTTGATGCATCGATCATTATTTTTTATGTATTCATATGTTTTTTTTTCTTTCTTTCTTTCTCAATTTTTTTGCGTTATTTTAGGTTTTTTTTTTTGTTTTGCAATTTTTTTTGTAGGTATTTCGATAAAAGTGATTTTGAATGATTGAAGATTTATTTAAAATCCACATATGAATCAGTTTTTTGTAATTTTTCATTTATTGTAAAAGAAATAAAGAAAAAATAAAACAAAAAAAACAAAAAATACATAATTTTAAAATAATTCTTTGAAAAAGATTAAATGAATTGATAAATTGATTTTAATTTTGGTTATAAACCATTGAAAAATAAAAAAAACAAAAGTTACTGCATGCAATGAAGATATGTGCTAATTTACATTAGCTTATACATAATATGTTATTTAGTATACTATATTCATCATTAAATTTTGTAATTTTTTTTCTTAAATTTTAAAAATTAATTGTGTTTTTTTTTCTCTTTTTTTTTTTTTTTAATGTTTTATGTTAAAAATTTCAAATTGCACGCATTTTGCATGTTTATTATTTTGGCATCTAATCTAATTTATTATTTTCTTCTATACTTTATGTTAAATAAATAATCTAAAAATGTTGTATTATGCTTGTACTATTGAAAAGTATTTAAAAGTTGAACGAAACAAAGTAAATACAAAAAAAAAATATATACATATGTATGTAATTACAAAAACAACAAGAAAAAAGCATAAAAAAACATGTATGTATAATGAATGCATATTTTCTTAAACTAATTAAAATCGAAAATTGAAAATAAAAAATGAAATTAAATAGAATCCTGATGATATAGCAATTTTCATACATTCATAGAGCACCATTTTATTCATTCGCATTTAAGCATTAGTGAAGACAATCTTTTGCATATTATGTACCTGTCTTGTATCCGTTGTATCCATGTAAAATACTTGTATAATATGTGTTATATAAATACATATTATACTAGTATATATATGTACATAATTGTTGATGGTAGTTTAATTTTATTATATTATATTTAACCCACTACACAATCATTATTATAATACGCGTTGTCCTAAATTGCCATCGACCTTCATCTTCTTACTATATTGTGTATATTCTCTTATATGTCCTATGTATCTTTTTCAACTACCTAGCTATTTTATTTTTTTATTTTTTATGTTCAATTAAATGATCGTTGTAGGTATATCCTTAATTTTATTTTATTTTATTTTGATTTTAGATTTTTTATTTTTTTTATTTTGAACATTTATTTATTTATAATTTTTGTTGTTGTTGATTTCTGAATGGTTTTTATATTATATTGTGTCGAATAATGGCAGTAGCAACATATTGACTGTATCTTTTGTGAAACTTTTTAATGAGTCCTTCTTTCATTTATATATACAGATTGAATATGTTGTAGGCATATGTATATCTTGTTGTTAAATATACAATTTACAAAAATAAAAAATTAACAAAAAAGAAGGAAAAGAAAGAAAAGAAATTTTATTCATATTCTTTAGTGGTATATGAAATAAATATGCGATTTACCATTTTTGTTGCGTTTAAATGGCATTAGGTAAGTATCATATAGTCATATAGGCCCCCTTAATAAAATCAAAATTAAAATTGGAGACACGTGCGATGTTTGACCATACAATAACTATATGTATGTATATGTAGATATTTATATACATAACATAACATATTCATATACATAAATTCCCTGTCGTGTCGTTTTATAACATACATATACCTTTAACAGTTCAACATTCAACAATTTATCTAGCTAATATATAAACTCTTTGCAATAGTAACAAAATATATCTACAATATAATATACGAATGAAAATATCTCTGAAAAAATAAAAAATAAATAAAAAAAACTATTCAACATAATATAATACATATAGATATCCGCTTTTTAACAAACATTTTGCAATCAGTTTTTTTTTTTTTTTTGTTTTGGTCACCATACCAATTTGATTGCACAATTCGATAGGTAAAAATGTCGTCTCTTTGGTCTTTTTCTTATAAAATTGAGTAGCTATTATTATTGTGGTGGAAGTTTATTGAGTTGATCGGTACCAGCCAACCTATAACCTATGTGTATCTTCATGGTTTATAAAAGTACAGATATAATATGTATGTATGTAGGTACATATTAAATCGAATTGGATTTGCAAAGATATTACTCGTAATTGTATACTTTTGCCATTGTTCTAGCACCAAATCGAAACACTTTCAACACTCGTGACACTCGATTTGTTTTTCTTAATTTTCTTCGTTGTTTTTTATTAATTTTTTTTTTTGTTATTTTGTTTTGTTTTTTTTTAATATTTTTAGTTTTGTGTGTTTTTTATATCTTTTCCATTTCTTTTTTTTTTATCTTCTATACTTTTTATTTTTGCTGTCTTTTATATCATTTATATTTATTTTGTAAATTCGTTTTACCTTTTGCTTATAACTTTCAATTATTGGAGTAATCAGTAAGTGTGAGTACTTGTTATATTTGATTTTTTGTTGTATTTTATTATTTTTCTTATATGTATGTATATATTTTCGTTTTTATATTTTCGTTAGTCACAAAATGTAAGTACTTATTATTATAAACGAGTATCTTTTAACATTCGTTTTATACAAATCTGATGGTAATAATGTTTGTTGTTATTGTAACATTATAAAAGTGGCAGACAAAAAGTAATTTTAACACCAAGTACCAACTAGTATGTCATGATTATTGTTGAATTTCTGTTTGTTTGTTTGTTTGTTTGTTACTACTACTGTCGTTTAATTCTATTTTAATAAAAGTAGGGATCAAAAACATACATAATATATGTATGTATGTATAAAAAACATTTGTATCGGCGCGACATTTTCGTTGTTACTGTTGGTGATCTGTTTTTTTGCTATTTAAAATATTATATCCAATTTATTCGATTTATAATAATTTTGAGCCTTTTAAAGTCCTTGAAATGTGGGCAAACTAGAATGTCACTAACAATTCAGTTTAATTCAATTCATTTTGAAAGTTGAAATTTTGTATCCGTGTACCTATGTATATGTTGTATATAAATTTAAAAAACAATTTCAATAGTTATATAGCTAATAAATAATATTTAACAATTCTAATATAGTACCACACATGAAAAAAAAAATTGTTTTTTTTCCAAATGTAACATTATAGGTAGTAACTTTTATTATTTTTTAAATATTATTATTGAAAGTATGTACATATATATTTGAAGGTAACAAACTTGTTGTAGAGGGTGTTTTTCAGAAATGACATTAATACTTTTTTACACTTTTCTTCTTGAACTCTAAATAGATTTATTCAATTTAAGAATATAATATACACCCTGTATCATATTTTAATAATCTTATATATTATGCGAGTGTAAATTTTATATATCACACCCAATTCTATTTTCTATGTAATAAAATATCACATACATATATTATTATCATCAATATTGTATTTTTACAGTGGGCTTTTTTGAAAAAAAAAAAAAAAACAAAATTTCATATGTGAAACTATAAAATTATCTTAATCAATATTATTACAAGTATAATGACGAGAAAAAAAAAAAACAAAGATAGATATTTTTATCAAGATAATCAAATCACATTAAATCTTGGTAATAAATCGTTACTTCGTTATTTAAATTCTTATATCTTGTCAAATGAAGAAAAGAAAAAAATGAAGTTGAAAATAGAAAAAATTTTCCAAAGACATTTAAAACACAAATACGTACATGTTATCATTGTAACTATATATATAGATATAGTATGTATCTGTAGCAGTAGCACACATCACACGTGCCTCTGTACATACATCTTATATATTTTTCAATATCTATTTCACTTTAATATTTTATATCTTTTGAATATAAATGTAAAATTAATTTCGCATATATGGTACACTAATATAAAATGAATGATAAATGTTGTAAACGCGAAATTTCAAGAAAAAGAGAAATAATTCAAGAAATTAAAAAACAAAACAAAAAAAAAAAAGAAAGAAAACCTCCCATCAGTCTGTATATTAAAGAACTGGTTCTATACATATGTATATTTGTATTTAAAACTTATGTGACATTATAAAATAATATTTTATTAATAAAAAAAACTGTAAAATTACATATATACATACATAAATATTTATATATAAATTTCAATATAACCATATTAATAATAAAATGTTAAGATAAATAGTACTATGGTAATGTAAATCATAATAGATATTACTATATGTATGTGAATACTTTATTTTATAGATCAATATAATCAACTATTCAGATTTAATACTTGTAATAGAGGTCTTTCAAAATATGTACATATATTTATTCTTTTATCTTTTGACTGGGTGTTAAGAAATTTTAATAAATTGTAACCTAGTTTCGTTTGATGGTGGTAAAATAGAAGGTATCACCATACAAAGCAATAATGTAACAAAGTTTGCTTTTTAATACAAAAAAGACATTTATAGTGAAGTCATGAATTAGTTGAAATTAGCAAGCATTTTCTAAAAAGTGATGAATGTAAAAAAATATTATTCACAAATTTACAAAAATAAATTCTTTTTAAAAATTTTCAAAATAGATTTCTTAGAGAAGAAAAAATCCAAAAGAAAAACAAACAAAACAAATATCCTTTCTTAGAAAAAAAAAAAAAAAAACAAAAAACAAAAAAAAAAACACTTCAAACTAACTGTATTAAATATAACAACATTATAGATTGTTTTATTTCTCCTTGAATAATTCTTATTAATTTATTATTTTTTTTTTTCTACATACATATAAATAATATGTAAATTAATTTTATATTTATAATACACAAAATCATGTTATTTTCACGTGCCTAACAGAATTATATAAATATATCAATTTATTATATCTTTGAAATACTGTGAAAATTATGTGACATTAATTAGTTGACAGCTTTGAAAGACACAACAACAAAAAAAAAAACAACAAAAAAATACCAACAGAAAGAAAAAAAATTAAATAATCCGAAAGTTAAAAGAATTTTTTTATTAATTAGTTTTTGTTTTCTTGACGTCAGTAAAAAAAAAAAAAAATAGTAGTCAATATGAGGAATTAAATCGAAATTATAATGGAATTTATATGTTTTGCGTAAATAAATTCCAATTTTAATAAGGAAAAGTATATTTTTCAAGTATTTTATTATTTTTTTTTTTCCTTTCCTTTTTTTTTTTTCAAATAAAATTAATAAAGAATAATTCTGACATGTGTGCTGATTAACCCATTATACTCATATAAAAACAAAAGATTTAAACAAGAAACCTATCGTTTAAAGATCTTTTAGTTTTTTTCTTCAACAAAATTAAAATTTTGTTCTTTAAACTTTCAAAAAAAAAAAAATAAAAAAAAATGAGAAGGCTTTTTATTTTTAATACATACATAATTATCCTGGAAAATCAACTAAATTTATAACTTTTCCAAAAATTAAATCAAAATTGGGTTTTCTTATACAATATAGTTGAGAAATTTATTTTGAAAAAATATTTTTTTGCTTAAAAAACTAAAAAAATTAGTCTTCTTTGATTAAATTACGAAAAAAATTAATTGCATGCTATCTTTAGGAATTAATTAAAGTAAACAAAAATTGAAAATAAAAAAAAAGATAAGACACACATACACACATACACACACAAAAGATCAATTAATCATAAATTTTTAATTGTAAATTATGTATATACCAGTTCCATTTGAAAAGTTTATCAACTTTTTTTTAAAAAAAATATTTTCTTTATACATAATTTATAATAATTAAATTTTGACTAATACCTTAATGGTACAACCATACAACTATATTTTGATGATTTTGTGTTGATGATGAAAAATCACCTGTTTAGTTTACTATACACACTGAAGTAAACATATGTGCATACATAGTATAAACATACTTGTTTATTTTGCTGCTGTAGGTAGGATGTTGATTATATTATTTTGGATATTTTGAAAATTTTTACGAAAAACAAAATAAATACAAACGCTTAAAAATAATAATAATTAACCTATTAATAATTTAGAAAGAAAAAAAAAAAAATTAAAAGTGAAAACAAAAATAACAGAAGAAGTAGCAATTATAAAAAAAAGAAGAAAAAAATGAAACAATTAGGAAAAAGAAAAAAAAAAACATTGTATGATATATAGATACGTGAATTTAAAGATACATATGTATATAATTCCGTTGTCTTCTCTTTTTTGTTAAAGGTATTTATTTTTTTTTTTTAAACAGTTATGATTATGACCTTGGATATTAATATCTCCCACAATTTTTTTGTTCAATTTTATTAATTTGATCCACTTGTTAAATAAGAAGAAGAAAAAAAACAATTTTTTTTTTTTTTAAATATCGTAAAAAAAAGAGAAAAATTTAAATTAAAAGCTTAACAATATAATTTTTTTTTTTTTTTCAAAAAAGGTATAAATTCACATCGTATGTTTTATAAAATACCGGTTATTTATTCTCATCATCATCATCATATCATACCTTACTTATGTATATTATATATTCGAATAAATAATTAAAATTAAGTATTAAAGAAAATAAAAATGTCTTATTTATCCATATCTAAAAATGTAAGGCTTTAAATGAAATACATAATGACAATATGATGATGTACTTTAAAAAAATATATGTATTTTATTTTTGGTTTGCTCCTTTTTTTTTTATACTTATTTATAAAAAGCTACATTGCTATAACATGTGTATATAGGTACAAGGATATACGAAAGAAAAATTTCAATTTAATATGAATTCCTTTTAACATGATATGGAATTTTAATTTACATTTTATTTCAAAAAAAAAAAAAAATTATAATAAAAAAAATGAAGATAAATTGTAAATGAAAAAAAAAAAAATAAAATTATATCTGAGTTTATTTTACATTATTTACATTTGACACAGTCAGTGCAGGATTTAGGCTTAGGCACGTGAGGCTTCAATCTTCCAGTCTTCAACTAGCAAGCAAAAAAAAAAAAAAAAACCTTTTAACCTCTTCTTATCCCATTGAACTAAAAATATAAAATATAAAAATCTCCGTGCTCAGGGAGCGGCAAAATCTTCAACTAGTATAAGCAAAACCTCCTCGAACTCTGCTGCCAAGGGGCGCCACTGGACACAGTATATCTTTATTTAAATATTTTGATTTGTCTTTAATCATTTATTAATCAAACCAATTAAAAAAAAAAAATTTAAATATGAAAAATAAAATATTGAAATCAGAAAAGAAAAAGAAAAAAATATTGTAAGTAGGTTTGTATATATGTACGTACATACATATATACGTATGCATTTTAAATAATTTATGATGATTATACGATTAAAATCTAACAGATTAATTATGAAAGGGACTATTCACAATACAATATAATCATGTTAGTCAATATATAATATATTAGTATGTACGTATGACGTATGAGCATATAATTATATTCATATATATGTTCACATGATATGATTGTTTTGTTGAATGTGCTTTTGAATGATTTTGGTACAAAGTGCATTATACCATGTAGTATATGATTATAATTTTATTAATTATTATAACACATATACATATGTACCTATATTGTATATATTATTTTTTTTTGTTTATTACCTAGCTCTATACACATTAACAATAACAAATTAAAAAAATTATTAAATGGTGCAATCATCGTTGAAATAATTTTTATCATATAATGAAATCGGAATTTTGTTTAATGAGCAATATAAAGGAAAAAATCGCCTTTAATTTGTTAATAATTTAACTTAACTTAATTTTTTTTGTTTTTTTTTTTTTTGATAAATTAGACAAATTAAAAACAAAGGAAAATATTTTGATTTGAGTTAACTCTACCTACTAATTTTTGTTTAAAGTCTTATAGGACGTACCGATATCTTTTCTTTTTTTTTTTGTTTCTTTTACTTTTTTTGTTGTTTTTTTATAAATAATTTCATAAATAAATACTTTAAGGTTTTATTTATTATAAATTTTTATTTTTACCCTATTTAAGTTTTACTATCATATATAACTTGTCGTTTTTTTTTCTTTTTTTTCTTTTAAATATATTTATTTTTTTTTATTATTATTAAATTCAATTTTAATATTCGAGTTTTTAAAGCAACTTTTACTTTTGCTCTGATATGAACCATGACAAGGCCAACAACTTAAGTAGATTGGCTTTGAGATTTCGAAACTTGGAAGTAATTTGCTCTCTTGGTAACGCCTTTATATAAATATACATAATAAATGTATATATATATTTATATACAATAAAACATAATATTAACAAGAGCTTGTATTTAAAGAAAGACAAAAAAAAAAATTAATTCAAGTTTTTTGATTACCGTAATCTTAAAAAAAAAAAAAATTTTTAAAAATACACACTTTTTTTTTCTTCTTTCAATTTTATAATTTACTGATATATTTGTCAGATTGCAGGCTTATTGATTTTAGCTTTTTTTTTTTTTTATTTCTGTTTGTCTTTAAAATCTTAGTTAATGAATAACATTTAAAAAAAAAAAAAAAATTCATTAAGAAAAAAAAAATGTTTGAGAAAAAAAAAATAGGTTTTTTGTTTTTCTTTGAAAATATTTCTGTCATATTTTGAAAGTTTAACACGAAAACAAAAAAACAAAAAAAAAAAAATCATTTGAAATATTAATTTAATGGTAGGATAAAATTTGACACAGATTTATTTGTAAATAAAGACAACTTTTAAATAAATTTAAAAAAAAAAAAAAATAGTTAAGAAAATTACTATTTTTATTGGTTTTATTTCTTGAAAATATTTAGTACATACTTGCTGAACAAAAAAACAAAATTAACTGTAAACTTTGTACGTTAGGTAATTAATTAAATATCTGATTTAATTTTCGTTTTTTTTTATTTTTTCTATTTCTTAAAAAACTCAATTTTTTAAGCTTTAATAGTATCAGCTAGTTTTTGTTGCAAAACAAAAAACAATCATCGTCAAAAAAGACAATTTTTTGTTTAAAAAATTCAATTAAGGTGATCCTTTCTGTTTCATAACATAAGATTTTTCACATAATGAACAATAAAATCGTTCAATTAAATTTATTTTTAAACAAATAATGGTATTAATATTCCTACTGTTTCCTTTGAAGTAAAAATTCAAAGAATAATACAAAATTCCAAGGTCCTAATTTATATACTTTACTTAGTTTGAAGGATTAAAATACTTTTTTTTTTTTTTTGATTTCTTTAATTCATAATAATAATATAAAAAAAAAAAAAATAGCCTTGTATTTTAGTAATTGAAGCACAAATAATTATGTACATTTTAAATCCAGCTAAAGTTTACATATACATTTGTTGACTTCTGTAGTAGTTGTACTTTGTCCAAATATAATGTTTATTTTAGGTAAAATTATTCTATCACGAAAATAAAGCAAACAATAATATTAAAAGTTTAACAAAAGCAGAATTATAAGTAGTAATGACAATAGTATTAAAAGAACAATAATAAGATGAAGAAGAAAAAGAAGAAAAAAAGCATTAATTTTATAATGGATCATTCAGGTCAACTACTTAAAGTACAATAATAATAATAATATGTACTCTCGTATTTTGCCCTACCTTATGTATTAATTATTGTATACTTTTGGATTAAATAGTAGCAAATTGTTAATGCCAATCTTTCAAAAAAAAAAAAAAAAATTTTTACATATTATCTACTTCTTGTTATTGTTATGATGTGTTTTTTTTTTTTTACTTCTTTCTTAAAAGACACACATAACAAAAAAAAAAAAAGTAATTTTTCAAATTCAAGGTAAAGGGCTTCAATGAAATTAATTAAATTGAATACGCCCATTCTATATCTTTTAAAAATCATTATTTCAATATAATTTATCTATAATATTATCATTGTATTTGTGAATATACATATGTATGTTTATTTAAGATGAACTTTTAGAAATGTAAAATATGTTATACTACATGCATGTCATTTCATACACATATAAGGTACCTATATCATGTTTTTTTTTTTTTTTTTTTTCGTAGTTATTTAGTATATTATCTATCTTTAATTTGTATTACAATTGATGTAAACAATTTTAGGATTATTTTTTTTTTATTTTTAACATTAAAATATAGACATATAAAATTTGTCAAAAATGGCATCATAAAAAATCAAAATAATCTGATGATCATTTTGATTAATCATTTTAAAAAAAAAAGACACATTTTATGAATATATTCGAATTATATTTTGTATATATAAGCGCCATTTAATCATGTTTTAAATTATTATTTATTTAAAAAAAAATATGTTTTTTTTTTCCATTTGTTTTTTTTTTTTTTTGTTCTTTATTATGCTTTTGTTACATTTCAATATTCAAGGATCTTCAAAGACATGAAAAAAAAAATATACATAATTTAAAAAAAAAAAAAAACGAGTATACAATATACAGTGCTGTAAACAAGTCACAAAAAATATAAATCCACCTATAGTAAAAGTGCACTTTTATGGGGTGCAATGGGGTAAAATGGAGTGGAAAACATGCAATTTATAAAAAATATTATGGACCAGTATTAAATATTGAATATTTAAAAAAAAAAAATTCACTTCAAAGTGCTAACAGTTGGATGTTGTTGATGACTTTTATTTTTATCAATATGAGGACCCAAAGCATAAAACTTGAAATTTTCGTTTATGATTTTTATATGTATAATTGTCTCCATGTTATTGAAACACCTCCACAGAGCCCTGACATAATCCCAAAAGAACGTTTTTAGGCGTTTCTGGAGAAAAAAACTCAGAAAAACCTAATAACAGACTAATGGGAAAAGGTTCCACAATATTCTGTTAAAAACCTTGTGGAATTAATATCAAAACGACCGCGGAGGTTTTTTTTTTAAAATAAAGGGATATCATACCAAGTATTAGAAACGTGAATACTACGTGAATATATTGTACTGTTTTCACTCAATTAATACAATATTCCGTTATTAATTGATAACATATTCCATCACTTTCTCACAGGTATTTCATGGCTTACTTATAACTTTGTGGATTTTGAAAGCAATTTAAGTTGAAATATCCATTTTTTTTTGTTTTTATTTGTTTGAGAATGATATGTAAGTTATTTATCATAAATAAAATAAGAAGTTTGTTTGGAAAATTTCGCTTTTTTTCTCAAATATTTAAAAAAATTATGTTTGTCCCATGACTTATTCACAGCACTGTATATACAAAAATATGTAGTTTGTTAAAATCTCTTTTTGATAAATATATACATACTTTTATTTCTTGTGTTGTTATTTTTTGCTTTCATTTTATGAGATATTTGTAAATAAGGAAAAAAAATTACATACATATATTTTTTGTACATTAAAGTATATTTATCTTTTTAAAAATCTAAAAATAAAGGAGGAAAAAAATTTTGTTCAAATTTAAACTTAGATATAGAATAATATTAAAATATGTACATACCGACCCGTACAAAAACCTTGACGCCATAGCACCCAATAGAATAATAACAAAAAAGCTTTAAAAATTGTTTTTCTTTTATAATGTGGCATTAGTATATGATATTATTAGACAAAGAGCATTCAAAATTTAAATTAAGAAAAAGAAAATTTGGTTTTTTTTTTTTTTTTTTTTTGAAATTTTAAAAATAATTTTTCCATTACAAGACTTTTATTTTTTTTTTTTTGTTTTTTAAATTATCAAATTTTCGTTTTTCTTTTTCCGTTATATCCTTTTTCAAATTTCACTTAAATACAGAATTTTAATTTTTTTTTTCAAAGAAGTACCTATATATTGTAATAATAATACGACTTAAAGTTCAACAACACATAATAACACATAATTGTTACGAAAAATTATTTGTACACTTATGTACATATGTATGTATATACGAACAATTTAATTACATTTCCATTGAAAGTGAAAAAAAAAATAAATAAACAAGAAAAACTATGACAACAAAACGAAAATAGTAATAAATATAATGAAGTTAATTAATTATACCTATCGTAATTAGTACCTAAACAACCACATTCAGGTGAACATTGTTGTTGTTATTTATACTGTATTGCGAATATCTCTGTATGTATGTATCAAATTATATGATCATGTATTTATTTTTTTTTCTTCTTCCAGTTAAGATCTTATACCGTAATTTGTATATATTTTTTTCTCTTATACTTTAAAAAAAAAAAAATAAAATAAAATAACACAAAAAATAAAAGAAAAAAACACATATGGTGTGTAGATTTATTATATATGCGTTTGTTTTTATAATGTGTGCATTCCTTGAAGAAATTCCCTTTGTGGTGGTGGTGGTGGTGCGTGCGAATAAATTAAAATGAAATCATAAATATAAACAACAACAAAAAATAACAATAAAATCGTAACTGTGTTGTTAAAGATATTTGGTAATCGCGAGCCAAATTCACTTTTTTTTTTTTTTTAAATTTGTTTTCCCTATTTTATCTTTTTTCTTTGTTATTGTTTTTATCCATAAGGTAATGTTTTTGTTTTTTTTTTTCTTATTACATAAAATTTGTTTTCATTTGATTTTTCTTTTGTTAAAGGGGGTGGTTGGGACAAAGCGCATAAAAGTATACATACATATATTTTTTTATGTGAACCAATACATACATATATTATTTTACACAGAATAATAAATAAATAAAGAGAAAAAATAACGACTTTTAGATTAAAAAAAAAAAAAAAAAAAGCTCTGTATAATTACGTAAGTTAACTTTTAGTTCCCATTTTGACAATAAAATTCAAAATAATAGTGTAATATAATATTTTTTTGTTAGTATTGCTCGTAGAATGCATATATGTATATGTAGATGTAATGTGTATCATCTATTTTGTAAAAGTAATATACATACATATAATCTTAGTGTTTTTATTAATAATGGTGGTTATTCTGTAGCAGTTAGCAGTTTCTGCTAATTTGACATTCTGATTCTGCTAACTTCATATAAAAATTTGACAGCTATCAAACTTTTATATGAAAGTTAGCAGATTGTCAAATTAGCAGAAACTGCTAACTGCTACAGAATAACCACCAATAATTCATAATTTAAAGTAATTTCTGTTTATTTTTTTTCTATTTGTTCTTTGATTACATTCTTTTTTTCAAGAAATTCAAAATTATTCGTTAAGGTTGCATTAGAAAAAATCTTACATTTTGATTTTATCTATATCCTTCAATTTAATTTAAATTTTTCAAATTACATACATATATTATTTCAATTAGATTAGAATTCTATGTAAATAAATAAAATTAATTTTACCAATAAGATTCTATAATATTATTATTTTATTATAATTAATTTGCAATAATTCACAATATGATCGCTTATTTTAATTTTGATTCCGTGAATTTATTATATGTAAAATCATATCAGTATAATATATGTACATACATATGTATAAATTAGTTGTACACCTTGTAACATGGAACAAATTAACGTAAGAATGTATTAATTTATCATGTTTAAGAATTTAAAAAATGCGACAAATGAACTGAACTGTTTCAAACAATTTGCGCAATTACACAATTAATATTCAATATGTTATGTGAAATGATATTGTTTTTGGTATTCAATAAAATTTTTACACAATTTTATTTGATTAATTGTTTATATTTTGTAATTATTTTTCTATATATTAATTGTATTTTTTTTTTCTCTAATACAAAATTTTTTTTTATTCCATTTACAGAATTGGCTTATGCGGATTCGATAATCCAATGCGTGATCAAAAAACTGATGAAGTTAAAAGACTTATTGGACAAGTAAGTACATTACGTTATAGAAAAAAAATATATGCTTACATTTTAAAAAAAATTTAAAGAATATTTTGCCTGGCTTTTTTTTTTTGTCTTTCAAGAAATCTGTCTTTCGAAAAACAAATATTTTTTTTAGCCCTTTAAAAACATACAAGAATATATGTGTCAGGAGTTTTTTGTTTTTTTTCGAACAAAAGACGATTAAATATTTTCAACAAAACACTAAAAAATGACATATTTCAAAACAGATTAATTTAAAATGAAAAAAAAAAAAAAATAATAATGATTATCTTTTTCTTTATTGATAAATTGATTTTTATTCTGATAAATCGACATTTAACATATCATAAATTCTTAAATCAACAATTTATATGATCAATTCGATCAGCTCACACCATCAGAATTCTTTGTTTCTTATTTTGTTTTTCCTTTTTTTTTTTTAAAGTTCATTTTTCGTTTAAAGTTTAACTGCAAAGAAATCCATCAAAAAATTTGCAGTCAATTTAATTTTTTTTTTTTGTATGTATGTAATATGTCCGTAAAATCTTTAAGATAGATTTATTTTCTTCATTATTACGTATTTTTTTTTTTTTTTGTTTTCATCTTCTTGTATTTTTCAACATTTTATTTTATTTTTTTTCAAGCTTCTCTTTGAAATTTATTAACTTTATATTCAAGTATAATTTCTTAAAAAATAAAAAATAAAAAAAAACAAAAAGATAGTTATTCTCTATTCATTATTACACATAATACATTTAAATAATTGCTTTATAAATAGATTGCATATAATATCTGACAGCATCAGGTAGTTTTATCTTTAGTTAAGATGAAACAAATGAATATTTTTATAAACATAAAATTCATGTTATTATATGGTGGTAAATGATCAATAATCTAATATGATGACCATGAAGATATATATACATATGTATGTATATGGTACGCATTAAAAATTTGAAAATATTCACACATGTAGTATATTTATGTATATATATATTGAAAATAGATATAAAAGTGCATATAAGTACATATTACATATATGATATTGATAACATATGTTGATTAAACTTTCAAAAATTTAAAATTTAAGAAACAAAAAAGACGAAAAACAACAAAAAAAAAAAATCATCAGTTAAATAAAAAAAAAATAAAACATGAGTAAAATTTACATATTAGATTAATTTATTTGTAAAATTCATATTACATATTTTACAATATATTTTTTGTTGTCAATCTATAAATGTTTATTCTATGAAATTTTTCTATCTAATATCTTAAAATTGCAGATACTTACTTATAAGCTTTTTCAATTTTTTCATAATATATACGTATAGATACAAATCCATATGTACATGCATGAATTTAAAATAGAGAAGAAAAAAACCAAAACAAAACTCCCTCAACCATTACCATTTTTTTTTTTTTTTTACATATTCGTTGAATCTAATATATTATGCTTTAATAGCATATGATTTTAATCACTTTACTGCTGGTGCAATAAGTATAAAACTATACAAAAAAACAAAAAAAAAAAACTAAAAAATATATGTATATGAAAATATACCTATATTTCATATGATATACGATGTGAAACATTTAATAAACTCATAGTCAGTGCCAAGAGGCTCAACAAAGGTATTATAATAATAAGTTTATATACACTTTACTTATAAAAATTTATATACTTATACCTACATATTTACATATATGTACGTACTATATGTATATATGTGCAACAATACTTTAGTTTAATCTGTCTCTATAGATATATAATACTGCACATATATCTAGTAAAATTTAAAATACACCATGATAGTTGGATCAAGGACGTCAATCGGTATTTAAAGAGTTGGAAACCCGAATCTGACAAGGTGTGCTATTTATATAAAATATATGTGTATTTATATAAATATATCTCTATATATATAATTTTGCTTTGCTACCTATAAATTTATATGTATTTACATATAATATATTTATATGTATAATATATACGTATAATGAATTTTATATGCAATTTAATGTAAATATCTAAATATAATATGATTGTTTTTTCTTTATTAAAAAATATCTTTTAGATATTTTACTATTAATATTTACACACACATACATATATGTAAATATGTACATCATATGATATATTTTATACTCATCATTTTTAGTTTTGATTTCATTTAATATACATATATATGTATGTACATATGTTGATGTTTTTTCTTTTATTCTTACTGTAAAATCCATGAAGATCGACCGATTCACCTTTTCAAAGTTTCATCTCTTCTATATACGTAAATACACTATAGTAGACATAAGTAGTTTGAATTTCATTTCCATTCCAAATTAAATATACAACAGGTAATTTTTAACTAATGTACGTATATATACAATATGATGTTTATGTACATATATGTACGTACAATTTTGTTGTTGTTATTATTATTATTATTTTCCTATCCAATTACATACATATGTATATATGTTTCTCTTCTTCATCACTACCAGCATCATCATCATCACAGTCGGTATTATCATTATTTTAACTATTTCTGTGATGATTGCAATTTGCAAATTTAAATATGGTCAGTTCAGTGTTGCGGGGATTTTCTTCCCACGACATGTACATATGTATGTATGTATGTAGCCATATCAAATCAATGAGCAAAGTAAGAAGCATCTCAGCATCTATAGTATCAAAAGCATCTATAATAGTAGTAGTAGTAGGTACACCTTACTATTGCTATTAGAGTCAGTTAAATTGAAATTGAAAGCGTTTTAATTTTTGTCTTAAAGAATTATTTGAATAGCTATCTTTATATGTATCTGGGATGGTATTACTATTTTCCCTTTTTTTTGGCTTTGCAAATTTAAATTGTAAGTTTTAAATTTAAAATAACAATAACATGGGAGTAAATGAAAAACAGATTTTTTTTCCCTACTTTTTTTTAATTTAAAGTGCAAAACTAATGCACCAATTAGTGAAGACTTTAAGATTGAATTTTGATTTTATTTTTTTTTTTTTCAACTCATTTGCATTATGTTATAGTTTATTTTGTATATCAAACCTTTTTTTTTGTTTTCTTGTTCAGTAGAAATTCTATTCTTTATTTCAATTTTTTAACTTTTTTTTTGTTCTTTTGTTTTATTTTTCAACTAACTTCAATTTTTTTATGTTCGTTTTTGTATAATAACAACAATAAATATACAAAATGATATTAAAAGAATGTGTACCTATATATCAAAACTATAATATGGAAAATAAAAAGATACACATATGGTGATATTAAATGATTCTTATTATATATGTTATGTTATGTTACTTATGCTATATTAAATTGACTGCTATTATTATATATATTATTAAATTACCTTCTATATGTATGTAATTCCGTCAGAGCTACTTAAAAAAGACTGTAACGTTGATCGCCCTTGGCCTTAATTCTTCGTCTCCAGTCAGTGCAGATATAGGTAGAGTATATAAGTGTTATTATTATATTACCTGTACTGTACTTAAACAGCATTTATACTTCTTTTTTTCTTCTTCTTCTTAGATATATATCACATATATGTACATATTTGAAGGTGTTATCAAACAATAGATTTTTGCCATTGAAATTATATACCTATATATTTTTTTAACTGTATTGTATTTGTATTTGAAAAAAAACGTTGAAAAAATGAAACTTTTTATTGCTTTTAAAAAAAAAAAAAAAATGGTACACGGTGATTATTGTTCTTCGTAAAATTTATTATTGAAATATAATTTTTTTTTTCTTTACAAAAATTTATGATATATGAAAATGTGATTTTTCAAGAAATTGAAAAGATATAAAATAAAAATAGAACAAAGTTTGTATAGGAATATCCAATTGGTATTTAACGCACAATAATTTGGTGTTTTTTTGTGACATAGTGATAATTTCTAATAATCTATAATTTTCATCGCGATACGATTTTTTAAACATATCAAAAGGATTACAAAAATTGTTCAGACTTTCTTTCCAAATAGATTTGTGGCTTTAAAAAAAAATTAGTAACTTTAATGATGAAATCCCTATATACACAAACAAAAGTTGTAAAATAACTTGGTCATAAGAATTCGACCTTCATTTTGGAATTTTCCTTAATATGTATGTATATACAATACAGTGAAACCTCTCTTAACGGACACCTCTTTTATGCGGACAACCTGGAAGCAAATGGTTGGTTTCTATTGACATAAATGTGTACTTTACCTCTATAAAGCGGATACCTCTTATATGCGGACAACGGACACTTTTTGACTAAAAATATGTATGAAAATCCTCTTTTGAACGGACATTGTCTAACAAAGTTGTTTTGGAAAAAATTAAAAACAAAATCAAAAGTTATAATATCTGCTATTTAAGTTCAAAGAATTTTTTCAGTGCTATATTCATAACAGTAAATATTTACACTTAGCTTAGCATATTTATGTATTATTTCTTCAGAGGTTCGGTATCAAACGAGACGAAATTATTTATTAGCGGACACCTCTCTATAAAACGGACAAACTTTTTGGTCCCAAGGCTGTCCGCATAAGAGAAGTTTCACTGTATATATGTTATATGATTTAATTTGTCAACAAATTAAAATGTAAATTTAACTTTTCTATTTTGTTTATTTTTTATTTTTAAAATATTTTCATTTTAAACATTTTCATTATAAAAATATTTTACACATAGGTAATTACAATTTAACATATTATATGAAAAGCGTAAGTTAATAAAAATAATAATTTACAGTTCATAAATTTATATATGAACCGGTTATACAAAGTTAATTTAATTTTTTTTTATTTTTTTTATTATTACAAAATTAAAATAGAGATTAAAAAAATTAAAAAAAAAAAGACTACATAAGTCAACATTATTTCAAAGTTGTTATAATTTAATTGGAAATTCTTTAAAGTGATTAATTATTGTAATGTAATTATCTCATACTTTCAAATAATTAAAAAATACAATAACAAAAAAAAAAAAGAGATCTAGTTTTTGCTTTTAAAATTTATTTGCTATTTTAATATTTTTTTTTTTTGTTCTTTTTAATTAATCAATTTTGATCTGATTATTATAGAAGCTGTTTTTTTAATTAATTGAACAAAATCAATCTATACTCTATTTAACAATTAAAGTCAGTATTGTGCTTATGGAGGCAGTACCCGATGAGTTTTTTGCCTTGGTAATATTTAATTTAAAAGATTTTTCTCGATTGAAATTGAGATCTGATCACCCCACACACGAGACAGATTTATACAAACGAAATGTAAAAGAGTATAGAAAAGTATGCCTATCTTGCCTGTACTGACTTTAATTGTTAAATAAAGTATAGGTTAATTTTTTTTTTCAGTCGTATTTTTTTGTTTTTCAAGATTTTTAAAATCTTTTGGAAAAAAAGACAGAATTTAAATTTTTCGACTCAATTCTGAACGTTATTTTCATTTGTTTAATTTTTTTTTTTTTGCAGGGTGTTAAAATAAAAATGGATGATGCTGGTAATATATTGGTTAGACGTTATGCAAAAAGTAATGTTTATGTTAAAAGTACTGCAAGTAGTCCAAATGAAGAGACAGCAATAGGTGCCGATATACTTAAATTGCCAGGTCAAGCATTAGAAAGTGAAAAAATAGTCAAGGTAAGTTTTTTTTTTATATACATTTATATAAATTTGTAAAATAAATAACAGAAGCTCAACAGCAGCCAAAAAATAAAAATAAAAAGTAGTTGTATAGTAAAAAAAATTAAAAAAAAAATAGTATAATCATATTTCCTTAATCATGAACATGATCATCTTCAACAATGATTAAACCATTGATCATATATGCTTTTTTTTATATAATATACTTTATAAGTATGTACATTCACTTTATCCCATTAATTCGTATTGTGTTATTTGTATATTTTTCATTTATTTATTTTTTTTACTATTTAAGAATGCATTATCATCATCATCATCATTGTCATCATTTTAATAAATCCATTCTATTTTTCTATTTTATGTATTTAATTTTAATTTTTACTTATTTTTAGTTTTTTTTTTTTTTTTCATATTTTTACCAAATTGTGTTTTCACGATTTATTTTATGTTTTTTTTTTTTTGCCAATCCACCGAAAACTTCAAAACATATCTACTCGTATTTTCCATTTTTCCCACATTTGTTTTTTCTTTATATCAAAATTTCCAATTTTATGCATAAATGTGTTCAACAATCTCCTTTTTTTTTTTTGTTTTTTTAACGATGCTGCTGCTGTAGTTTCTTACTGCAATTTTGTTTTTTTCTCATAATTTTATTTTTATTTATTTTTAATACTGTTTTTTTCTCGTTTTTGTTTTTGTAAATTTATTTTATGTATATTTATTATGAAGAAGTTTCTATATTTAACAGTTTAGTGACTTGTAAAATTCTACACAATTTTAATAATGATCACGATTATAAATTTTTAATCCTTTCACATTTTATTCACGTATTATGATGATGATAATTTTAGATAAAATAATACAAAAATGAATTGCAATTGATTGGTTTATTTTATTTTTTATTTTTGGCTCCTACTTTATTTTTAATCATCATTTAAACAATTTTCTAAATTTATTTAAAAAACAACAAAAAAAATATTTTCTTTTATTTTATTTTGATTTATCCGTATTTTCAATTTCCACTTTTATTTAATTTAATTTTTCTTTCTCTTGTTTTTTAATAAAAAAAAAAATAAAAAGCTATTCGACATGAAAAAATTTCAATCGAACGTTAATCGGGAACTTCGTAGAGGATATCCAGATCGTAAACGTTTAGAAACACAATGCCTTTCAGCAGTGGCCTTTGTCAAATCTGAAAATGATGTTTTAGATTGTCCAGTATGGGTTCTCATCATAAATGTCGTAGCCATGGACATGTTAAAAAGCAAATTACCACCAGGTAAGCAAGGTCACACATAAAAATATCTTTATATATATATTTTTTTTTTATTTAATTTTATTTATTTTTGTTTTTTTTTTTTAAGTAAAATATTGTATATAATTTATAGTTTTTTTTCTTTCTTTTTCGTAAAATTAAAAACAATAATAATAATTAACATTAAAATCAGTTAAATTAACGCTTTAATGGTTTATCATTTATATTGATGTTTGTTATACATTTTCATTCATGGTTTTTTTTTTCTTTTTTTTCTTCAAAATAATTGTTTTATTATTTTTCTCATGCCAAAAATAATAACAAAAAAAAAAAAAATTCCCAAAAACATATTAAAATCCACCAATTAAAGTTAAATGTGGATTGTTCATTCATTTTTAAATTAATAATTACTATTTGACCTTTTTAGGGGAAAACAAATTTTTTTGTTTCTTCTTCATCTGAATGCCACCATTGTAACTCATATGATGTAAATGAATAGTAATTCAAAAATGCTTTGCTTTCAATGGAATTTTATGAACCTTCGTTAAATTTGTTTTATCGTGTTTTTTTTCTTCTTCTTAAAATTGAAATTTTATTAAAATATTTTTTTTTTTTTTTTTGAATTAATTTCTTGAGAAATCGGGACGCACACGAGACACCACATCAAATTGATCTCAATTTCAAATAAAGTGAAATTTTATTTTAATTCAAAACAAATATTTTATGAAAAATTTCTTCTGCCTTAAGTCATGTAATATTCCAAATCAAATTGAAATAGTATATAAATAACTTATTTTTTTTTTTTTTTTTTAATTTTATTTATTTATTTTATTATTATTACTGATTTTTTTTTGGTTTTTTTATTGAACATTTATACACCAGAGCGTATGGTATTAAATGTGATATTTTTCTACCTACAAGAAATCATTATTATCGCAAATATGTGACATCATATATATACATATATGTACATATTATGTACATGTAAGTATATATTTGATGATATATCCTAGACATAACAAGCAATATCGTTGTCATCGTGTTGCTGTTTTATTATTATTATTTTTCTTAAAATTTGTTTTTTTTATTTTTTTTTATTTTTCCACTTACATTAAATGAAAAAGCAACAAAGTAAGTTCATCATCAGTTAACAGTGAGAATATAATACGGCATATGAGTAGGTGGTTTCATAAAAATAATGTCAATTTCAATTCCATTGATGGTTGTTAAGATTTCTGATAAAATATAAAAATAAAAATTACAATTTTTTTTTGCTCTTCCTTTTTAATTTTTAATTTTAGTTTGTTGTTTTTTTTTTTTTTTTTTTTTTTTTTTTTTTTGTCTTTTAAAAATGATTGTTATTCGTTTTTTTGTTTTCTTTATACTTAATATTTTCATTATATTATATCATTACCGTTTTTTTTTTTTTAATATTTAATATCAATTTTATTTATTGAATTTTATGATTATTATTATTTGTATAGGTATTTTGTTTTATTGTTTTCGTTTACAATTTTTTTTTTTTTTTTTTTTTTTTTTGAAAAAAAGTTCAACGACCATCAGTTGATATTAAAAATCGCCCGAGGATACCAATACCAGATGAAGATCCATATAGTGTTGCTGGTAATGGTGGTGGTAGTTCTGGTAGCTCAGGTTTTGGTGCAAGTGGTGGAACATCATCTGGTCACGTAGCAGCTACTAGAGAACAACTTCTATTACAAACACAGCAATTAGCACAGAGACGAAGTGAAAAACCACCAAAATTACCACCAAGAGATAATATTTATCCACATGATATTCCAAAGGTAATTTTTTTTTAATTTTATTTTATTCATTTATTTTATTTTATTTTAAATATGTAAAACAATCTTGTATTAATTAATTTCAAATATATTTACATGTACTTCATTTTGATTTAATTGAATAATTTTTTAATGTTATATATGGTAGAATGAAGTACAAAAATAAACTATTAGAAATATTTACATATTGATTACGATTATGCCTTGAAAAAAACAAAAAAAAATTCTTCTTTAAAATTATTCCCGTGGGTGTAACTAAGGGATAAATGATTTACTTTGAAAAAAAAAAAAGTTTAGGTTCTTTCAATTAGTTTTTGTTTATAATTGCTCTAAAATCTATTTCGATTTTCGATTTTTTTTCCACCTATATACAATTTAAGAATTTAAAAGACTTAAAACTTGTACGTGTACCTACATTCATTATGAGAAAGTAGAAAAGTTAAGCTTTTAAACTTTTACAATAAATTGTCATTAAGACTAAAAATTTTCAATAACAACATATTTGATTCTATGATTGAAAAATTTTATTTTTTAAATTGCATGAGTTTTCTCTTTGGATACTTGAATGAATACGTTTCAAGATTTTTATGTGGTTTTTTTTTTTTTTCAAACTTTTTATTGGAATAGTTGCTCAGTAAATGACCATTAGCAACTTTTATACACGAAAATTCTTCATATTCATTATATATGTACATTTGTGTGTATATGAATAGATGTATAAAAATAATTTTCAGATATATTTTAGAAGAATTTCGAAAGTATTTGAAAAAGAAAAGATATTTCATTCATGATTTCATAAGTTTTTTTTTTTAAATTTTATTTACAAAGTATTTTTCATATTAGTAGTAATTATACAAAATATACATATGTACATACATTCATATGTATATTTCCAATATTTTCATTTTTCTTTAATTAAATGTAATTTATTGTTTTTATTAATTTTTTTTTTCCTGTTTTGTGTTTTAATGTTTTTTTTTTTTCTTTTTCGTTTGTTCTTTTCTTTAATTTTTATTACATATTTTATTGTTCGATACTTACTATATAATATGTTTATATCACTCTTACTATATCTATAAACTATAAAACATACAAACATTATGTGTTGTATTCTAAATTCCACTTTACAGCCTGATTATGATGACATTGAGGCTGCTGAAAACAGACTTAAAACATTTGCCAGGGGCAAATCAGATAAGGGAAAGGACAATAAAAAGTATGGTAAGTGAAGAATTTATTTTAACTTACAATATATATTTCTATTCTTTATTTTCATTTTTTATTTTTTTTTTGTCTAAAGAGAACTGATGCTCCAATGGAGCAATAAATTAAACAACACTAAAAAGTACCATAATATATAAGTAATACAAACATACATATACATATTATATGCGTTCAATATACATAAATGCATATATGAAGTTAAAAAAAATAATAAAAAAAAGAACATACCTATATACATAATTCTTTTTTCTAACATATGTATGTATGTATAAATAAATTGTGTAATTGTTTTTCTTATTTGTTTGTTTTGTTTTTGTTTTCTATATTTAAAAAAAGCTCTTATTCTTCTATTATTTTTTTTTTCTTTTTTCTTTTAAAATTCTAATATAAATATATAGGTATAGGTATATGTATGTACATATATGTTATACAGAATAAGAGCCAAAAAAAAAAAAAAAAATCATATATGTATAATATATTCACATAGATAGTTTGGTATTTTATAAATATAAAGTTAAATCAAGGTATCTATTGAAGAGTGGGCCTATATTTACTGTATATATATGATACATATATCTATATATTCCTACATACATATATACGTCTTATAATATATAATGGGGAGGAAATAGTTGTATAGTTAAAAGTAGGATTATTACTATATTTACAGAAATTTTTAAAAGTTAAACATACGAGTATGACGTATGTATATATGTGTAAAGAATATATTTTTATTTCTCTCGTTATTATTATATTTGTATATTATGTACTACATACATATCTTTTAAAAAATAAAAAAAAATGTATTAGATAGAGAAAGGAAGCATCAAATAATAAACAAAAGAACAATTGAAATTGATCATCGTTTTATATACAAACTAACTAAAAATGTTTTTTTTTTTTGTCTTTTATATATTTTTTATCTTATTATTATTTTATATTATGTTTTTTTTTTTTATTGTTCTCAGTATACATTACAAACATATAAAGTACATACATATGTACCTATACATATATACATACCTTTTTTCTTCTTCTTTAATATACTTTATAAAATATTTAAAACGATCGATTTTACATCAATTGTTATTATTCAAGTCCATAAAACATTAAATTGCATCTATATGTATGAAATAATACTTCGATTTCATATCTTCAATGTCGACATAAAATAATACAAAGACGGCATTTAAGATGAAAAATAAATACATAAAAAAAAAAAAAAAAAAAAAAAATTATAATAATAATACTAATAATAATAAATATGAATCGAAGACTAAATAATATTATTAATAACAATATAAAAACATCAGTAATAAAGTAAGTATCTACTATATAGTATCTTCTTTTTTTTTTCTTTGTAAAAGTTTTAAAATTCTAAAAAATAGAAGTCCTTTTTTTTTTTTTTTGTTTTGATTTTTTTCTCTCTCTCTCTCTCTTTAAATATATCTGAAGTATTTTTTGTATATATTTTTGTTTTATCATTGAAATCTTTATATTTTTTTTCACTTTATATTTAATTCATAATTTTGTAGTAAATATATTAAAAATTGAACATAATTTTAATTTGGTCATAAGAAAAAAAATTTGTTTTCAATAGAAAAAGCATTCCCAATAAACATAATTACTATAGAGGTTTTTTTTTTTAAATTTTTTATTCTATACTTTTGTCCTTCCACAATATTGAATATAGCTGCTTTCGAATTGCCACTTTCAAGTATGTACTTGCAAGTAGATAAGGTGGAAGTCTGTGCTAAATCATCCACTCGTAGCTACTCATGTGAAATTTTTCATTATATTCTAGTTTCTTACTGTTTTTTTCAGATAGCTTTAATAAACAACATTAATTACATATTCAGGTGAAAAATTAAAATTACTTATGATTTTGATATTTGCTTCTAAATGAACACAATTTATCATAACAATAAAAATTATTTTTTAAATTTTGACACCACTATCAAAATTTTTGTATCGTTCGATTTACTCATTTTATCCAAGACACATTTTAGTACTCGCAAGTACCTACCTAGAAATGGCAAATCGAAAGCAGCTAATATTTTTTTCGTCATCAATTAAATACCTAGGTTTATTGCAGATTTGTTACTTTTCTATTGATCCTTGATTATAGCACCAAAAAAAAAAAAAAAAAAAAAAATGAAAAATTTACGAAAAAAAAAATACATATTATGTACTCGTATATTCAAAATGTTTAGATACTTTTATAAATAAAGTGTTTTTCAAAATAATTCGACCACATTTTCATGTTTTCAAAAATCAAATAAAACAAAAGTGAATTTACAAAAAAAAAAAAAAATAAATAAAATAAAATTAACAAATAAATCAACCTAAATAATTGAATACCATATTATCGTAAATTTATAGGACGAAAAAAAAAAAAACAAAAAGAAAATTTTGTCAACATCATGAATGATGCATAAAATCATTTAAAAATGAAAAAAAAAAAAATCGACACATTAAAAAAGAATAAAAATAAAAATTTAAAACAATGCAGTAGCACAGTATGTACAAATTTTTATACGATTTTTTTTTTTTTTTTTCAAATATGTATGTACATATGTAAGTATGTATGTCGGTAAAAAGATAAAAGAAAGAGATTAAGAAAAATCAAGAGAAGAAAAACAAAAAATTTTCCACACAGGTACAGCATACATATTTATATTCAACTGAAGAAGGTTTCAAAGATTTCGAAATTGATTTCAAATTCACCTGATGATGATGATGATGATGATATAAAGTTAACAACAAAGTATTAAATAACTATAAAAATGATATTAAATGAAGAAATTTTTTTTTTTAATCCCATATCATCTCTCTTTTTTTTTTTTTTTTGTCTTCTGTTTTCATTTTTATATTCAATTCAATGTCTTTCTTGTTTAGTTCAGTAAGGTGATTTTAGATTTAAGTAAGACTTAAATACTACTTTATATTACAACAGTATAGATAGATGTAATAATTATGATGATGATGATGAGGACGATGAAGATGATCATATCATTATAATTATTATTATTGGGTATGGTATGGTGGTTGAATTTCTTTGATACAAACACCATATTCAATTACATACATACATACATACCTATATATGTACATATGTTTATATATTGAATTTTTCTAAAAACATACATATATGCACATTCATGCAATTTCAATTGCAATTATTTTATTTATTTATTTAATTTTTTTTTTTTTCTAAATGCATATTAAACAAAAATGGTATACAAATTTCATATGTATGTGTGGATAATCTCTTTTGACACGTTACATTTATTGTAGGAGTTGTGGTGGAGGGGGGTGTGGGGTACCTGTTAAAAATGTAAACAACATCAGTTAACGGTTTATCTTATTTGGTATAGATATAAATATAAAAATAAAAATAAAAAAAAAAAATAACAGAAAATGGATTTTATATCAATATAACGTTTTACATCGTGTTATAAAAAAGTAAAATATCTTCTTTGGAAGCAACCTCCTTTTTTGAAGGTTGTTTACGATAATAAGCACTTAAAATATATTATATCTTTACACAAATTTGGCGGTGACTATTTTAAAATACTGTATATACGTTACACACAAGCTATACACAAGAAAAGAAAATTTTAAATCGATTAATTCACAACTTGGATTGGATTTTTGCTTGTTTTTTTTTTTTTGTGCTGTAAAATACATAATCGCACAGATTTTTTTTTTTTCAAAGATATTTACTAATTTTGTGTAATTATTGTCATCATTTTAGCTACTACTACATATATGTACAATATAATTTCATCAGTATATACATACCTACGACTTACGAGTATAGTAGCGTTATTATAATAATTTCTTATGTACACATAATCTATACTTGTATCCATATTTACCATATGCATTTTATATTGCGAAAAAAATCAACATAATATAATATAATATAATATTTATTTACCCATAGAAGTATATTTTTTGCGACAAAAAATAAAACACGACATTATTGTCATCAATTTCAACGTAATTTTATCGAAATAAACATTTTAATAGGAAAATAGGAAGAAAAAAAAAATAAATAAATAAACAAAACAAAAGTAAGGTGAAAATAAAACAGATAAAAAGCTAAGTGCAATGACTTTAAAACAAACATTATAACAATTTCAGAAGTGAATATTTAAGGAAAAAAAAAACAACAAGAAATTTTAAAGACAACAATAATGGAAATTTCTCTTTTCGTTTATTTTTTTTTAAATTTTTTTACCTTTTTTTTTTTTTGCTTCTTCTTTCAATCAATAGAAAGCCATAATGACATGGTTATAGGTGTTTAACATCATGAATATCTTTGAAATAAAAAAAATATAGGTATATCTACCATAAAATGCGGTAAATTTCAATTTTCACACAGAACTGTTAGGTTTTATATACAATTAAGTGAATTACCTTAAATAAATAAACATTTTTGTTTCTTAAAGAACTTCTTTTTTTGTCTATATATGTATGTTGTAAAAATTTACTTAAGAAATTAAGAAGATTTTAAGGTGCATTTAAAGGATTAAGATTTTAAAAAAAAAACTGCCAATTTTTTTAAGATTTTTATAGAAAATACAAATTTTTAAACCTGTAATTCCAGTATATTTCTTTCAAAAAGAAAAAAAAGAAAAACAGAGCAAAATTTAAATTTACTTCATTTTTTTTTATTTTTTTAACACAAATGAAAAATAAGGTACATTATTGTATTCTTGTTACCTCTGATGTGTATACGAACATATTTACATAAATATTCATCTTAGAATTCTCAATCAATTTATCTTGAAATTTATGTCCATTAAACGTGAATTCTTATGATTATAAAAATAAATTCTTTAAATAGTAAAAAAAAAGAAGTTAAAAATGTTTTTTTTATGATTTGATGACACCTTCATGTTCACATCCTTTTTCTTTTGTCGATTTTTTTTTTAAAGTTTTAGTTTTATTGAATTTTTACAATACATACATATGTACGAGTATGTTTGTATATTCGTTTTTTAGCTTGTTTATTTTACTACAGTTTAAAACTTTATCACTCTCTAGATTCAGGGAATGACCACCCTGACACATTTCTTGGAACTAGGGTATAAACAGAAAAAAATTAACAGAAAACAGAAAAGAAAAAAATCACAGATTTCGCAACAATTTTTTATCTAAAAGAAGAAAAAGGAACTTGTTTTCTGTTTTAACAACTTGCACTTTGTTTTTTTTCCATTTTTTTATGTGTTTTATTTATTTTTTTTAAATTTCATTTTATTTGTTTTGTTGATACATCACATATAAACCGAAAACGAAAGGTTAATTAACGATCCTAGTAAATTGATTGTTGTTGGTATATATATAGTTTTATTATCTATCTTTATATAATGTACATATATGTATACAATATATATTTTTCGTTTTTGGTAGATTCACCATAAAATGGAATTTTATTTTTTCTATATGTCATTCGAGAATTGATGATGATGATTGTTACGTGTGTACATGGGTTTGTTTTATTTTATTTATTTATTTTTATTTTTTAATGTAGCAATCGAATACATACATTGTTGTTGATAAAATGACCTTCATAATCTTTTTTTCTCTTAAGATACGTTTCTTTTTTTATGTTGTTAATATTATATCCTGTTCAGTGATGTCATATGAGCACAATTTGTGCTATTTCGGAACATATTTTCAACAGAAGCACATTTTTTTAAATAAAATTATTCTAGCACATTTTCAGCACATTTAACTGAAAAAAAAAGAATAATCTTAGCACATTTGTTAATTTTCGTATTCTGTAATGTATAACGGAGCACTTGTTAAATGACAATTAAAAGTGACAGCTGTTAAAAAAAATATTAAAATATTTAAAAAAAAAAAATCAAAAAATGCTGTTGATGTTGCTGTTGAAAACATTTTTTTTTCTTACCTTTTAAACTACATACTTTAACCTCACCAAATGGTAAAAATAATAAAAAATTAATGTTTTCTTAAAGTCTGATTATGTCCGATCACCGTTAATCATAGTTTTAATTTAATTTTGATAATCTTTTGACGTACGTTGTTCTTGTTGGTACTCTTGTACGTTGTATTTTTGAATGGAAATACATAAAAAGAATTTTCAATTTAATTTATGTTTCTGATCCTTTTTCCTTTGCGCGCACAATAAAAGCACAAATTTATATTACTTGAAATAAAATTGGCACATTTTATCATCAAAATAGCATTTTTTTTTCAAATAGTACTGGCATCACTGATCCTGTTTTACTGTTTCAAAAGATGAGAATTTTTCTATTTTATATGGAGAACAGAGAAAAAAATATAAACGTGGTGAACTGGTGAATTCTTAAATTTATAGTTAACTTTGACAAATATTTTCTAATGAGAAAAGAACATTTAAATTATGGCTATTTCAATATAATATGTATTTTATTATGAGAGGTATGTACCTATATTCATTCATATGGTAATTAACATATTCATTAAATCAAACCATATACCAATTTTCTATCGTGATAGAAAATGAATACAGATTATAGAAATTACGAAAATTTTGAAGTTCTTTAAAGTTTTTACAAATATTTTGCGTATTTTTTGGCATTATATAACGGTATATTTTATAATTACATCTTTTATTTTGATTCTAAATGAATCATTAGATACTTTAAGTATGATTACAAAATTGCTACCAAAATATGTAGTTATACATACGTCGTTTTCGGTAATTGAGATATTGTTTTGAAACCTGAATAAAAAACTTGTTAGTTATATGTTTTTTTTACCTTTATCATTATTAGATATACATATATGTATATTATGAAATATTTAAATTATGATTAATAAAAAAAAAATTATTTTAATTTCAATAAATATAACTGTAAAACAAAAATTGAATATATGTATAGCTGTATACATATATTTGATATTTCTATAGAAATTATAATATGTCGTAATTTAATAAAATTAAAGAAGAAACAAAGAACTTTTTTTTTTTGTTCTTCAAAGAGAGGGTGTTTTAAAATGATATGTATGCTATTTTTATTCTATTCTTTTTTTTTTTTTTTTTTTTCAAATTTACTTTTAAAAAAAAACGAAGAGTCGCATGAATTTCTGGTTTCTATATATTAATTCTTTTGATAATTATGACGATTTTATCATACCATTAGGATGATAACATGTACAAGTATATAATATAAGCTAAAAAAAAAACGTAATCATTTTTTTTTTCTTTCTATTTTGCATGAATATTGCTGCTTATTATAATATTAGGTCTTCAGTATTTTATTAAACATGAACAAGAAT
The DNA here is from genome assembly GCA_932526495.1 of Bombylius major. NCBI lineage: Eukaryota > Metazoa > Arthropoda > Insecta > Diptera > Bombyliidae > Bombylius > Bombylius major. The sequence continues at coordinate 1,397,159 of OW052046.1, forward strand.
TTACTTATAAAACTGATTAGCATAAAATTTTGACTATATTACGAAATCGTTTTATATTAATAAATAATTTAATATTATTATCCAATGCTGTGTTTAATACATAATGAAAAAAAAATTATATATGTATATGTATATAAAACAAAAGAAAAAAAAACAATGAAGAAGATGAAAATAAAATATATGTAGCTATATATATTTTTTAAATCAACCAAAAAGATACAATCAAAAGATAAAGATTCTTCAGAATATTATTCTGTTCCTTTTTTTTTGTTTTTTTTTTTTAAATTTGACCTGTGATCTGCATTACTTGTTCTTTTTTTTTTTTGATACTTAAAAAAAAACATATATACTAAACCATAAGGTGGTTGATCTTAAAAAATTGAGAAATTAAGCAAGAAAAATGCGCCTATATATAAAGAAAAACTCAATAAATTCTTATTCAATTTTTTTTTTTGTTTGTTTCTTATTTTGTTTCATCTTAAATATAAAAAAAAAACAAAATTGTATTATCTTAATCTTTATCTTAATTTCTTATTTTGGCGACTAAAACTCTAAAGAATAACGACACACACATGAAAAAAGACATTTAGTCTTAATCTTTGAGGCCTTTTTTTTTTCTCCCCTTTAGTCTTTTTGCCTCGTTTAATATTTATTAATCGATTAATCGTTGCATTGTGGTTGCAATTTTAGCGGTCCGATCCTCTGGTATCATCAATTGTTTTCGTTATTTTATGGACTTACTAATTTTTTTTTTTTGAATACTTTTTTTTTATGTATGTATCTTTCGTGCAATAAAAAATTTGGTAGATTACAAGTTTTAAGTGTATTTTTTAACAAAATTTTTGTTTTTATTGGCGTTGTTTTTTTTTTTTTTTTCACATTACACATTATAGTAAAACTTGTATAATATGTTCAAGTATACTTGACAATGTTTAAAGGTGAGATTTAAAAAAATAAATATGTAATATACAACAAAAAGATTTTTTTAAAAAAAAAATTTATAAAAATAACAAATACAAAAAAAATAAAACAAAAAATGAGAAAATTCTTCAGAGAAAGTATATGAAATGCTATTGAGAAGATAAAACTTTAAAAAAAGAATATACATACATGTATATCTGAAGATGTTTGCCAATGATGTTGATAACCGCTTAATGTGATTCCAAAAACCGGATGACGTAAACTTTCGATTTTTTCAAAAATATCTTCATATTTTTTTTCTTCTGATTTTTTTTATTTTTTTTTTATTTAACTTTTTTAAACAAATTTATATACAGTGCAATCGCGCTAAGATGAACCTCGATAACATGAAAAATCTAGTAACATGAACACCCTAAAATGTTGTATGAGCTATTATGTAACATGAACTCGTGCTCTATAACATGAACTTAAATCAATATTATATGTATGTACATTGTACATATTTTAATTTTTTTTAAAGAGTGCATGTATATATGTATTATACGTGTTGCATATTTGTTATGTTCGTTCATATTTGAATACATCCCGTTACCTATTTACAGCTATGTATCAATAACTATCAATAACTTTGAAATTCAAGTGTTGCAAAAGCTGAGAGAAAATGCCGTCTTGGAATCTATTTCCAAGACAAAGCAAAAAACTATAACTGATTATTTTAAAAAAATATATAAACTGAAATAAATTTATTACAATAAAAATTTCATTCCAAAACGAGATACCCCAAAACGAATTATTCCTAACATGAACACAGGCGAACATTTGATTAGTTCATCTTAGCGTGATTACACTGTATTTTAATTTTTATTTTTTTATTTTTTTGTGTTTTGTGTTTTAAAATAAATTTGTTTTATATGTAAATATCGAAATGTGCATAATATTTATATTTAAAATATTGAAAATGATAGTGATTTTTTATTATTATTATTATTTATTTTTTTTTAATTTAAAATGCCATTTGTTAATAATGTTAAAAATAAAAAGTACAAGGTCCCAAAAATAAAATCGATAAATGTGATGGCACAAATTTAAGAATAATCATTTATATTGTTTTTTGATATCTGCATTTTGCGGTAGATACATTTTTATACTGTATACGTAGATGTTTGTATTTTAACAGGATTCAAATTTATTATATTGATTTGATATAATCGTATACATATTTGAAAGAATTAAATTAAACAAATTTTTGTTTTTTTTTTCTCGTTAACGAAAAGGGTGTGCTGAGGATTTTGGAATTTCAAGAAAAATTAAGACATTAATTCCTGTACGATCATATTAAGTATACATATATGTATATAGAAGATTTTTAAGGAAAAAAAAAAATATATATCTGAACAAATATTTCAGAATTTATAAGGAAATTTGAAAAAAAATAAAATAAAATAATAATAATAAAAGAACTTTTTTCTTATGTTTTTTTTGTTCTTTTAAATAAAATTTATTGAAAACTTTTAAATTTTGTTTATTCTTAGTGCTGTTTTTTCTTTTTCTTTGTTTAAAGAGAAATTCACAAATTTTATGTAAATTTTAAGTATTCGATTTTTCTTTTAGTTTTTTGTTGTTGTTGTCGTTTTTTTTGTTTTTTTACATGAAAAATGTATTTAATTTTGAAATTCTACTATTAATACTCAATTTGAATTCGTATATATCATGATCCAATGACAGGCAATATACTCGTATGTATGTCTATGTACCTATAGATAGATAGATAGATGTGTATATGGCTATAATTGCACTTCGACGATCTTTTGTACAGCCGGTGCTTCTTATAGATTTAGGCTATTGATAAATCCTAAAATTCTATTAGAAGGTGCACACCAGATTTCCCCTGGTTTGAGAAAAGGCTGATGCATGTAGCACATTCTTTTAGAGGACAACGCCTCGCATTCATACAGAATGTGTTTTGAGGTTTCTGTGGCCTCCTTGCAGAATCTGCACTTGTCTTCCTCCTGTAGTCCTATCCTGCTTAGATGGTAATTTAGTGGACAGTGTCCAGTTAAGAAACCTGTAATAGTTCTTAGCTCTTTCCTACTGAGGTTGAGTAGTTTTCTGGAAATGCTAGCTGAAAGTAAGATGAATTCTTTTGCCTGTAGATTTCCAGGGGTTTTCTTCCATCGGGAGATGCATTTTTCCATTTCCCATTTTTTGATGTTGTTTTTTGTGTGGCTTCTGAGCAAGCCGCAGAAAAGTTCTGGACCAAGGAAATTGGAGTTGGCACCTTTTTTTGCTATAGGGAGTCTGCCAGCTCGTTGCCCTTGAATCCTTCATGTCCCGGAATCCACATTAGATATACTTTGTTTGTCCTAGCTGTCTATGTACTTATGTAACACATGTTAATTTTTGAGTATTACAATTTGATTAAAAAAAATAATGCTAGATGATATTTTTGAATGTTTTGAATATTGAGAATTGCAGCATAATAATAAAATATAGTATAATGTTACATGAGTAGATCCAAATTATTGCCATTAGGTCATCATTTAAATCGTTTTTACTTGTATAAATCTATATAATGAACATTAAAAAAAATTAAATTTTATTTAAAAAACAAGGTTGCTCATGGTCAATTTCAATGACGAATTTTTTGACAATATCATATTGTTTTGTTATTTATTTATTTTTTTTTTTAATTTTGCTAGTTTGAATATTTTATACATTTTATGAATATGATCTTTTTTTTTTTTACGATTCGATTGATATTCAGCTGTTAAAAATTAAGGTTAAATATTGCAACAAATCATTTGGTTATACCTTTTTTTTTAAACACTATAAGTTTGTTTTTTCTAATTTTTCAGTTCAAATATGGTGTGATGGTCATATTAAAAGATGTATTACGAATTTTATTGAGATAAAAAAAAACAAATTAATATATTTTATTTTTAAAGTTAAAGTTATATACTAAACTGGTAAAATTAGATACTTTCTTGCTTTAGATACTTAGGAACACGTTAGCACTTAAAGGGAGTTTAAATTATTATTATTTTTTTTTCTTCTATAAATTCCGTGAATTTTCAATAAAAAAATTATTCTAATTTATCATTTTCCATTCCATTTTCCATTTTGATATAATCTAAACAAAAAGGATACAAATTTATCTATGTATAAGATTATAATTTTTTCATTTTTATCGTATTATCATCATCGTGATTGTAAAAGGAAAAGCTATAGCTATATCTTATTTAAATGAAAAATATTCATTTTAGATTTTTTTTTTTTGTGTAATACGATAAAATATTTCAAGGTAAATTTTTCGGTGTGTATATACATTTAAAACATAATTAGAAACATTTTACACACATATAAACATTAAACTTTCGCACCTTAAAAATTATTATTGTTGTTGATTATCATTTAAAAAAAAAAAAAAAAACCTATTTTTTAGATATTTTATAACCTCTCACCAAAAAGATGCAGATTTTAATGACTGAATGATAATTTTTCATAAAAATTTATCATAGAAGACATTTCGGGGTCATAAAAGGTTATACACATTAAAATTATATTTATTGATGTTTTTTTTTTCTCTCTTTTTTTCTTTTCTTTCTTTTCATAAATTAAACGGATTTAAGAAATTATAATTTTATTTTATTTTTTCGTTACTTTGTGTTGATTTCATTTTTTTTTTTTTTTTTTTAAATAACTTTTGAATTTAATATAGAAAAAAAATAAAATTAAGGAAGAAAGAGAAAAAGAAAGAATAGTTTTAAATTTCATAATAAAATTGTATATTATGATTTATGATTGATATGTTTGTGACTTAGTTTATAATACATATATTCATGAAAACAAAAACAAAACAAACCAAAAAAAAAAAACTGAAAAATAAAATATGTGTGTGTGCTATTTATGTATGTATGTTGTATTGATATTTATTTATATTCATATACATATATGAAATAGAGGAAATAAAAATTGAATATTTTTTTAATTAAATACCAAAAAATTTATAATTTTTAAAGGTCAAAATCAATTATTAAAATTCACGAATTAACAAAATTTTTTAAACATACATGTGTGTTTCAAAAATAAATGCGGTCTTAATTAAGATAAATTAAATTTTTAACATTAAACAAAATATTAAAACGAGAAATAAAAGAAGAAAAAAAAAAAAACTAAAAACTTTCAAAATTTTATTAACAGTTTCTTATTTTTTATTTTTTTTCTCGTTAGTTTCTTGTTTAAACTTTAAAGTTCAAACATACATTGTATATCAATTTTTCATATTCATATACCTATATTTTTTATGAATATTTTTAATATATATATATATTTTTTTTTCGTTTCTTTTAAAATATCTTACAGATGATCCTTATTATTGTGGATTACGTGCTCGTGTTCCTAATTTTGTAAAAACATCAAAATCTAAAAAGGATATTATTGAACCAACAATTCCAATAACAACAAATACAATGTCACAAAAGAAGACTTCAATTTCATCACATATGCCTGTTGCATCAATACATCCATTATATCAGCATCAGCATTCACATCCTTCAGTACATCCTCATATTATGGCAGCACATCAGCATCATCATCAACAAATGATGTGGCATGCAAGGAGTTTTGAAAGCGGTATAGGTATTTACAGTCATATGAATTACATGCTTGATCATCCATATAATTGCCCATACCGAGACTATTTACATAATCATCAACAATGTACGAATACTGTAACAACAGGAACAGGAATAGGACAAAAATCTTCAAGAACAATAATTGACAATAATAACTATGACATTAATAATAAAATTAATAACAATAATAATAATAATAATACAACAACAACAGAATCAGCTACAATTAACGCCGGACATGGACTTATTGGACATAATACTACTACTGCTACTGCTGCTAATCATGCAAATTTAATGATTCTACGAAATCATCCTTGCTTACGAAATACAAACAGTAATCCAATTAGTAATTGTAATAAAAATTATCATTTAGATAATAATGGATTAAATCATCAAATTAAAATGTTACCATACGGTTTACAACGTGCCAATAAATGGCGTAGTGAAAGTGACATATTTGACATGGACAAAAATGATACTGATACAACAAATCAAATTTATCATATTCATAATTTCATTAAGGATAATATTGATAATAATAATAATAATAATACTTCGAATATACATCAAAATAATGAAAATCATCGAAATCATAATATAATACAAAATAGCATTCCAAGACCAAATTTTATTAATTCAAATAAATTACCAATTTCCATTACTACTATTACATCAGATAATAATAATATTGATAATAATTTAAAACGACCAATACAAGTAATTAGTCAAAGAAAAAAAATTCTATCAAATTATTTAGAAAAATCACAAATCAATAATGATATAATAAATTCAAATTATCATAAAAATCATTATAATAATTTAAAATTTGAAAAATCCCGTAAAAAATCAATATCATCTGATAGCTTTTTTAAAGATCAATTAAATCAAATCTATTCTGATCAAGAATTATATGATAAAATTAATAATCATAATACTAATTACATTTATGATTATCATCGTAATAAGATATTATTAAATAATGGAATTGATAATATAACTGGTAGTAGTAGTGGTGGTATTGGTGGTGGTGTTAATGTTGTTAGTGTTGATGATAATGAAAGAGATACTATAAATCAAGATATTTATTCATCATATAATGCATATATTCCAATTATGAGAAATAATCGTTCACATACAAGAAATTATCATAAAAATATTAAACGTGATCAATCATTATATGATTATAGATCATCACCATTATTAATTATAAATCAAAATAAAATTGAAAGTGATATGGAATCAATTTATGATTATTTAAAACCAAGAAAATCACGTAATCATGGATTTAAACCAATTCATAAACAATAATATTGTAATTTGAAAAAAATTTAAAACAAAAAAAGGACATTTTAATACAAATTTTCTTCTTTTTTTTTTTTCATTTTTATTCAATTTATTTTTCATATATCATCACAAATTCATTCACATATAATCATTTATTGACGTACATACTGCTATATACTATATACATATGTATATATATAACATAAAACAGAAGTAATAGAAGTTTGTGTAATACAGGTCTGTATCGTAATACTAATTGAAAATTATTTTCTATTTTTTTTTTAAATTATAATCTATAGAATTATTATATACCTCATAGTTAAATTTTTTTTAATTTTTTCAATCAAGAGAGAATAGTTGAGACTATTAAAAGCAAAAGTTGATCTTTTCCACTTTTTGAAAAAATCGAGTTAATGATGGCAAAATGTTCATTATGTTAAGGGCTTTTTTATTCTGAAAAATTTCAATTTTGAAAACTGTATTGATGCCCCTGAAAAATGGTTGTAAAATTTGGCATTGGTTGCAAAACTTAAACTATTCCAACATGATGTTGGTATAGCAAAAGTGTTACTATTCCATTGAAGTTTAAAAACGCCCTCTACAGGCAACCAAATGTTTCACGAGTGGTCTACAAAACATAAGTAGATATAGAAAGGAAATAAATTGTATGGCAAGGTAGGGTCTATGTTCACCCCCTCCCCGTTACGAGCGTTTGAAAATTTTCAGCTGGGCAAGTTTCCATTACGGCTATTATATGTATGATAACTACTGAACCATGTCAAATATTTAAAAGTTGTTGATACTAAATTAAAAGGAACTAATTGCTCTTACAGCAATGTGAATTTAATTGCCCTATACGACAAACCATTCAAAAATTATTAGCATTCAAAGTTCAACTGCAAAATTTGCGAAATTGTAAAATTTTCGCTTCGAAGCACAAAATATGTCGAGAATTTACTTTAGCTATATTTATTTTGTTATATTTTATATTTCAAAATAGAAGATTATTCTCTTCTCTTTGTATTTGCCTTTGACCGCATTCAAAAATCTTCAACTGCTTCCAAGTTATTGCACAATTAACATAAGTATACCTTCTTCCAATTTACACATTCATAAAAAATCAGAGTGAGTGCTGTTATGTGATAAAATGAAATTTGAATTTTATGTTAGATATTCTTCAAGCTTCCTTTTTTCCTAAAATAAATATTTTAAATTCTATACCTCATATCAAAACTTAATAACTGGCGACAAATAGACACGAGTTATCGAACAATTGGAAAAAAAAATGTTTTTTTCTTAGTAAGACAACATTTGTTGCAAAACTACGTTATTTCACTTCAGTGAGATGCAAAACTTGATCTTTTCCATAGTTTGGTTGTAAAACTAAAACTATTCCAAAATTTGTTTACTAATATTTACTAAATTATAAGCATTGATTTTTTAAAATCCATGTTTGAATTAAATTCAGAGGCTTAAGGTTTTCATATAAAATAAAAAAATTATTAAAATTGCATTCAATTTAAATGTTATATGTTTTTCCTGTTTTTCTCGAAACCATCTAACATGGAATAAGTCAACTTTTGCTTTTAATAGTCTCTCAGCTTCAAAATTTATAACTTTTCACAAGACAATTTTTAATTTCACATACATATACACAGTACACACGAAAAAAAAGAATTTTTTTTCTTTTCTTTTGATAGCCATTTTGTCGCAAATCACCTTCATAAAAATTAATGACAATTTAATTTATTTATTAGAGCTAACATTTTAGCTTCTTGGTGATAATTAATACTTTTATGTTTTTATTTAAATATTAGTTTTTTTAATTTTTTAATTATTAAAATTCTTTTGTACACGGTTCTCATTCAGTTTGTAACATGTTGTCTTTTTTTTTAAATTTCAATGAATCATGCAAGAAATTTTATACAGTTTGAAAAAAATTCGTTTATTAAAACAAAATTTAAAGGACATGCAAAAAATTGTACATATGTACATATATATAAATAAAATTAAAACAAAATAAATAAGATGATTTTGAAAATATATATTTACATATGTGTACAAAATGAAATGTAGGTACCTACGATAAATATATATATGTACTTAAAACTTTTAAAAATAAACACTTACATAAAAATCTCGTAAATCTTATAGAATTAAAAATCATGCGTCATTTCCGTGTGATTAAATTTCGAAGTCATGAATTAAATTAAAAATCAGAATTTCAAAATAAATATGTACCTATACCTATAATAAATATCAAAAACAAAAAAAAACAAAAAACCGAAAAAAGAAAGAAAGAAGAAGAACAAAAATTAAAAAAAGGAAAACAGAAATTTTGAAATTATTTAAGAATTAAAAGTTTAAAGAAAAAAAAAACAAAAATTCTATATATGTAGAAATATAATAATATGTATGCTCATCTTTTATATTTTATTTTAAAAAAGTATACATGTGGTGATATGCTATCTACAAATATTGTAAAAAATCCAGTTGGAAAAGTCAGAAGGCCTTCCTTAGGAAGGCATGTAGAAGTTTTAAAAATATAAAGTAAATTATAAAAAATTCCTGGGAAGGTATAAATGATGCGGTATTAGAAGTTTTAAAAATTTTTTCTCATCCATTTTTTTCATTTTTGCTTCTCTAAGAGCTGTTTGGAAGGTTTCTTTTTACCTCCTGTAGAACGTAATGAGAAGAAAACGAAGAAAAACCGAACATATATACCTTCCAAGCGTATAGGACATATGCCCATGTAAAAAAGATATTATGTGGGATACGGAAAGGAAGACTTCCAACCGTTTTTAAACTTACAAAGGGACTTCTGCATGCATGGTGGAAGGCTTCCATTTCCAACTGGGAAGATATTCATATCTACATAAATATGTAAATATTAATTTTTTTTTTTTTTAACATAAAAGAAATTTGCAAATCTTTTGTATCTTATGAGAACGTGTCATATTATGTATGTATGTACCTACATCTAAAAAAAATTCATACATAAGTATATAGATATGTATGCATACATAATATAGTGTATTTACTTTTTGAGTTAACTATATAATCTGAATAAGAAAGATATTGTAAAGATACCATCATCCAATGGCCTTTTTGACTGAAATACAACGCGGAAAAGTAAACAGATATGCCACGAACTCTTCCAAACACGAAATTTATGCAATGATTGCAAAGGTACCAATCTGTTTTTTTTTTTTTTCTTCTCTTCTTATTATGATTTTTTTTTTTTTTTTTTTTTTAAATGTATAAGAAGTATGTACATACCTACATCTTTTCACAATTTTCACAGTAAAAACTAAAACATGATATTAACTTTATGAAATATCTATATAGAAAAAAAAAAAAAAAGCTTCCCAATTGAATTTAGTGGAAAATATGACAGAAGAAAGACGATGAAAAAATTGATTATGTGTGAGTTTGGGATTTAAAATGCAAGTTGATTCATTTCAAATTATATGATGAGAATATACGCAATAAGGCAGTAGTTAAACTCCCCATTATTATTATTATTATTAGTTACTTTGTTTAAATATCCCAGTAGAGTAAAAAAAATAATGGAATTCTTTAGTCGATTTTTGAAAATTAATTCTGTGAAAAAAGATACAAATTACTTTTAATGTTTGTTGATTTTGTGTGAAAGTTTCTGTATATCAATGATGATTATTCTTGCAAAAGTCATTCAAATATTTGTGAGTTATTAGATTAAATTAGATTGAAGTAGGGCTATTGTTGCACTTCGACCTTTGCAGATCTTTTGTATAGCCCGTGCTTCTCATAGATTTAGGCTTTTTATAAATCCTAAGATTCTATTCGAAGGTTCGCACCAGACTTCCTCAGGCTTGAGGAAAAACTGGTGCAGGTATCGCACTCTTTTTGAGACCAAAGCCTCGCATTCACACAGAATGTGTTTTGAGGTCTCTCTGGCCTCTTTGCAGAACCTGCATTTGTCATCCTCTTTGAGCCCTATCTTGCTCAGGTGGTAGCTGAGCGGACAGTGCCCAGTGATAAGTCCCGTGATTGTCATTAATTCGTTCCTTGTGAGTTATTAAATATTTGATTAAAAATTCTTAAATGTCTGTTTTACTTTTGCAAAAAAAAAAAAAAATCATCAACGACAGAAACTATTTCTGATAATTTACACAACTTACAAAATTCCATTACATATGTAATGTGATCTGATGAAAAATATAATATCAATATAATATTATAAAAGCTATACAGAATCAATTTCAAGGGTAATAACATTAAAATTCTTGACTGGAATAATATTGCTCTTGTTATATACTTTATGACAATGATGATGATGGCATAAGAAGTTGCTTCCTTTAAGCAAAAGCACACTATAAACCCATAGAGATCATACTCATCATCATCATCATCATCATCAATGGTAATGCAACAGCAGCAGCAGCAGCAGCATTATTGTTGTCTTCATCGTTTTTATCGTCATTATTTCATTGTTGATACTGAATAAATAAAAAATATATACTGTATATATATCCATAGATATGTTATATGAGTATAAGAAAAAAAAAATAATAAAGAAGGATCGTAAAGTAATGAACTGTAATATCTTAAGATATTCTTTAAGTTAAACATGAATTTACGTGTTCAAATATATCATATCTAAGCGGAATCCATAAAGGTGATACAATATTCACTTTCATATTTTATTATTCATATGTACATTATAGTACATATATGCGTATAGTATTATAGAATCCCTTAATATAGAAGGACAGAAGTGAATATAGGTATCATATAATGTGCAAAATCCATGATCATATAAAGTATTTGTATAAGAAGATAATATAAAAGGTATGTTGATTTGAGTCCAACACTAGGCAATAATAATAAAGTGAAGAAAAAAAAACAACAATAATAATAATAATGATAGTAAAAAATGCATATAATAGGTATAATATAAAGTATGAATTGAATCTACATACATATACATATGTATATATGAAATTGCAACGTTGTTGTATTTTATAACACATATATAATATAATGATTGCACATTAATGTATAAAGGCTACTGTTTATATTGTTTATTTTATTTAGATTCTTTTTAACATATTTTCTTTAATAGTTATCTCTTTAAAAATTGATCCTTATATAATTCGATATGATGGTGGGCCACCATTATATACATATCATCATCATCATCATCATCATCTTCATGATTATAATATACCATAAAGTACTTATAAGTATTTTCTATATAGAAGATATAGTAATTGTTATAAGTGAAGTGACCCTTAGAATGAATGGGGAAAAAAAAAGATACATATATACGAAATTCTTTTTTGTGTTCTTTTAAAGATTTTATATTATTTATGCGTGAATAGTCACCATGAATACAAAAAAAAAAAAATAGTTAAAAAGATGTTACATATTATTTTTTTATTTTTTATACATATTATATTATCAGTTAACATTCCGATCTATGAGAGCACGTTTTAGTACAAAATCAGATTTCCAAATGGAATATCTCAGGACCTTGTGATCCGAATAACTTGAAATTTCTGCGAGGCGTTTTTCTCGTTATTCGCTACAGATTTTTCTTTTAAATAAAAAACATCCCTGCAACAGGGAGCGAGCTACAAGGCTCCAAAGAAAAAAACTCCTTTCATCTATGTTAAGGAAATAGACCTTTTCGTCCCCTTTAAAAAAGTATGTTCCCGTAGGAGTAGGAAGTTGAGTTGTGGCCAGGATATTTCTTGAAGGATTCTCTTCTAAACAAACTTTAAACGAAAAAAAAAAATTGAAAAATTTATATGGAAAATTGAAAATATTGACTAGAAAACACTTCAGTTTAATCGTAAACTTCTAAAATACTGAAAAATTGCAAAAGTAAGATTGGTTGCAGTAGAGGGAAAAAAACGTTAATTTTTCGAAAAATGACGCTTTTGTGCATTTTACTCTATAAATTTTGCCCTAGTCGACAGATTTTGTTGGTTTAAAGTTTGTTTAGAAGAGAACCCTTCAAGAAACATCCTGGCCAAATTTCAACTTCCTACTCCTACAGGAACATACTTTTTTAAAGGGACGAAAAGGTATACAAAAATTTCCTTAACATAGATGGGAGGTAGTAAAATTTAACATAGATCGGAGTTTTAAAGTCGTATTTAATGGATAAAAGAGATTTGAAGAAAAAATAAAATATAAAAAAATATGAACAGTAAGACATTATAAATATGCTGTACATATGTAATATACATAGGTATATGAGGTGTATAAAATATGTACATATAGATGTAAAAAAAAAAACACGCGAATAATGTACTATTTTTGCTTCTTTGTATAAATATTCATCCTATTTTTTTTTTTTTTAACAGTAGAAAAAAAATTTTTTAAATAGAAAAATATTTCATGATCCTTTTGTTTTTTTATTGTATCAAAAAATTTTAGAATATAAAAGGATTTATGGAAGAAAAAAACTATAAGAATACAAAATGAGAACACCACACAGTATCTAAAAGACTATAAATGTATGTACATTATGTATTATATTTGATTGTTTTCAATCTTGTAGATTTTATATGTTTTACAATACTTTTTTAATAAAAATTTTATTGATTTCATTGATTTAAGAAGATTCAAGAAGTTATACTTAATAATATCGAGGGCCGGCCCAATCTAATTTTTCGCCCTGTTCGAAGAACAAAATTTCGCCCTTATTTTGTTCAAATTTTTAATGAATATTTAAAATGTTCAAGCCGTTTCCACACCACCCTTGACTTTGACCTTTAATTTGAATATGATCTTTTTGAGCTAGGACCTTGAAACTTCATCAATTCCTCCATTGAAGGGTCCTCCCTATACACCTAAATTCGATTCAAGGTCCTAACTGAAAATCGGTGGAACAAAATATCCTTTTTTGTGCAAAAACACAAAATTGGCCGTGAGTATACAAATACCTATATACCATACAATTTATATGAAAATTTTAAAATTTTTTTTTTTCAAGAAACGATATCTCAGCAACAATCTATTAGTCATATCATCAACTGCATACTTTGAAATAAAATATAAAAAATATTAGAACATTCCGAAAAAAAAAATCGACAAAAAAATAAATCAAATTTGGCATGTAACACACAATAATGAAGTCATGAACTTTTTTTATTATAAAACGGTTTCTTCTCATTTATTTTATTCTCAATTAAAATATGGTACCTATATAGATACATATATATATTATATGAATATACTATATGTATACATACATAATACATTTAACGGAACGTTATGCCATATGTAAAAAAAAAAAAAAGGAAAAGAAAATACCGAATAGAAAAAAAAAAATCAGAAATTTATTTATTTTTTATGTCAATACTCATATGTCATATGTATAAAAGAAAAAATTGTTACAAACACACGACTATACTACTTAGTATATATATTTAAAAAAAAAAAAAAAAGACAAACATAGATGTAACGATGTAAAACCTATAATAAAATAAAAACTGAATGAGAGACTCAATTAAAAAACGTGACCGCAATAAAACATATATTACATTTTTTTACTGACATTTAACTACCGTGTATATACCATATCGTATTTTTCTACATTACATTATATACATACATATGATATTATTTGAATATATGTACATACATATGAGAATGTATGAACAGAAAATATAAAAATTATTTAGAACGACATACTAAAAATAATACTAAAATGTCTATTTAGAAAAATAAAAAAAAACATACAGAAAGTACCGAACGACAAACAAACATACATACATTCATTATCATTCATTTAAACAGTAAAACAAAATAGCAAAAAAAAAAAAAAAAATGATAATCATAATAATCAAAAATAATATAAAGTAAGACTAAGATTTTGTATAATAATAACACGATAAATGAATAAAAATCACAAAGAATATAAAATATAACTCTTTTTTATTTTTTTTTTTTTTTCACATAAATTTTACCAAACATGATACCTAACATTTAAAATGATAAGCAGATATTTTATAATTTTTTTCATTTTTTTGTTTTGTTTTTTTTTTTTCAGATTCTGATGCAATTGAATCACCATATAATCATATTTATGGTCGTGTGCCACTACCAACAAGAGGTTACGTTCCAGCTCCCAGGACAATGTATATTAGTGATTGGGATTGAAAAAATATATAAAAAAAAATTTTTTTTTTGTGAAAGAAAAGACAAAAAAGAAAATATATAATTGTATTTTTTTTTTTTTTCAATTAAATTAATATTAAATAAGAAAATCATTGACGAGAGCAAGAAAAAAAAAAAAAGAAAGTTAAGATTTAAATAAAAAAAAATAAATAAATAAATAAATTAATAAAATAAAATAAAATAAATAATAATCAGTTGTAGGTAAAATAAATAAACAAATTTAAATAAATTAAAAAACAAAAAATAAAGAATTGAATTGAAATAATGCTTTTATCGTACATACATATCGTCGGTTTGCAAGAAAAGTGATACAACTCAAAATTGAAATTTTTCACAATCGAAGTTTTCAAATAATGATTCAGTTCAATATTATACGTAGGTCACTCTATAAGTTTTAAGATACAGAATATCAGCAATACTTACAATTGGCTACCATGCATAAATAGGAACGTTAGTCTTTGCCCTTTGGTAACATGTGTTTTGTATTCAGTTCTTGTTTTAACTTGTTACAAGTAAAGTTATAAATAATTATTCAAAGTGAACAATTGAATTGTCACGTGAGCATTAGTGAGCATGAGTGCATCGGACGACTGCAATAAGCATTTCGAAAAGAAGCTCCATCCAGGGTGAGTGTGTTTAGATGGTATGCCGAATTCAAAAGAGGCCGTAATTCATTAAGTGGTGAAGCACGTCCGGGAAGACCGTGTTCAAGCGTCACCCATGAGAATATTGCAAAAGTTCAGAGACTAATTGAAGAAGATCCGCGATGCACATACCAAATGATAGAGGAAACACTCGGAGTAGGATCCGCAACGGTACATACTATATCTTACACGAACACCTTCATTTAAAAGAAGGTTGTTATGAGATGGGTACCACATTATCTTACTGATTTTCAAAAGTCAGAACGTTTAGACGTTCTAAAGAGCGACTGACTAGAGGCACTCCACTTACTTGTGGAAAATTAGAATGCAGAAGTGCTTTGATGTTGGAAGGGAGTATTATGAACATCAATAAAGTTTGTTTTTCAAAATCATTAGTAGTTTTTCTGTATCTCAAAACTTATAGAGTGACCTACTTATAATAATATATAATATATATATTGTGTTCAATTTAACCAGATACAATGCCTCTTTTTCTTTAGCATCCTTGAAAATTCACGTTTTTGAGTTGTGCCACTTTTCTTGCAAACCGACGATTTATATGAAAAACTATTAAATAAAAGAAGAAATTCAATCGGAATATACATATTATTATACATATATATAAATATTATTTATTAGTTATAAGTATGTAAAAGTTTAATAAATTTCACACATATAGACAAACAAAAAAAAAATATTGAAAAAATAATAATAATAACTGAAATATTGAATATAATGTATTTTGAATTTGAATATTAGAAAAATATAATACATATTTAAGATCAGCTTCCCTTTTTTTTTATCTAAAAATTTGTTTTGTTTTTTTATTTTTCATTTTCTTTTTCTTCTTCTTTGTTTCGCTTGAAAAATAATCGATTTTTTATTAGATTTTTTTCTCTCTCTATAAGTTATAATTAATAAAATAAAAAATCCAATAAAATAATTTAGAAATACATACTTTATTTTTTGTAGAATTTTTTTTTTATTATTAAGTAATTAAAAATCACATTTATGTATGTTGTATTTTTTTTTTTTTTTTTTTTTGTATAATCGATGATAATTTAAAATAAAATAAGTAGGGACAAAAATATTGGTGACATTGGCATTGTAGTATCGGAAGAAATAAAATAATTAACTTAACGTTTTTTTTTTTTTTAAATTTTTTTAGTCAATATTAATTTTTATTTTTTTATTTTTTTTTTTTTTTATAATACACTGCCTACATAATATCCGTTTTTTTTTTTAAGAAGATACAAAAATTATGAATGAAGATAATTTTTTTACTTTAAAAAAATATATATACATATATCATAATATACATATAAGTGGATAAAAAAGGACCGTAGCACCAGACCGTATTCGATGGCTTCGTTAATTATTATAAAAAATTTGGACGTATTTACATAATATACTCGTACATTATATATACATATGTATGTAGCTTAATAAATAGGTTTTATTTTCTCAATTCTTTTTATTTTTAATTTTTTTTTTTTTGTTATATGTATAAATTTTAATATTAAATAAATTAGCTATATTCTTGAATTCAGTTTAATTAAAAAACAGCAAACCGAAAAAAAGAAATAAATTTATTATCTTCAAAATAGACTTAACTCAAAAAAAAACAAAAAAAAAAATGAATGAATTAATTTTTCAGTTAATCCAATTTAAAAAATGAAAATTTGTTAATTAACTTTCATTTTTTATTAAAAATAAAATGAAATAATATAAATAATTATTATACTATTATGTATTTTTTTTTTTTTTATATACAAAAAATGAAATTATTAAAATCAACAGAAAAAGTGAATAATAAACATGCACAATTTTATAATTTTAGCTTATTCTTTTTTTTTTCTTTTTTTCTTTTAATTATAATCTTGTCTCAAAATTTTAATAAAAATCATTTTTAAAATAGAAAATTCATATATATTTTTTTTTTTTTCATTTTTTCGAATTATAATTTTGATAAAAATTGTAAACAAAAAAAAAAAAAAAATTTCTTATATTTTTTTTTTTTTTTGAAATGTAGTTCTAATTTTTTATGCTTAATTCAAAATTAATAATAATAATTTTATACATGTTATATAAAATATATAAAAATAAATATATATTTGTATAAAAATACACATATACTTATATATATACATATGTATAATTAAAAATTCATAATTAGAATTATTGATGATATAATTTTATGTAAATTAAAAAAAAAAAAACAAACAATAAGTAGAAGAAAGAAAAAAAATTACAAAAAAAAAAAAAAAAATCTGTTTTCTTAGCAAATTGAATGAAATATATTTTTTCTCTTTTATTTTATTTTTTTGTCAATTAAAATATGAGAATCTATATACATATATAATATATATTATGTTATATACTCTATTCTATAGTATATACATATACATAATTATATAATAATGATAATTATAATAAATAATAAAAATTTAAATTACTCTTTAAATTAAATAATAATAAAATAATTACAAAAAATACACATTCATCTCTTTTTTCAAAATAAAGGACTCGTTACTGGCGAAAATGGGGGGGGGGGGGGGGGCTCATTACTGGTCCTCACGAATTTTGAGTTATTTTCTTAATATTTAATAATTTTATTGAAATAAAAACATATTTTTTTGCGTTAAATTGCAAATCTAGAACCCTTCAGAAAGTTTATTTTGCTCTTGGTTGGAATTATTAATCAAATAACTTAACCCGTGGTATAAGGAAAAAGTCAAAAATTTTCCTTAAGTGGGCTCATTACTGGGTATTCTCTCCTCCTACTCTTTTTTTTTCTAATATAATTGTGATTCTTTATAGTATTTTTCTTTTTGTAAGTCAGTATTGTGCTTATGGAGGCAGTACCCGATGAATTTTTTGCCTTGGTAAGATTTAATTTAAAAGATTCACCTCAATTGAAATTGAAATCTGATCACCCCACGAGACAGATTTATTCAAACAATTTGTGAAAGAATATAGAAAAGTATGCCTATCTTGCCTGTACTGACATACAAAAAGAAAAATAGTATAGATATAAATTTCAAATTGAAAATTTTCTAAAATGTTTAAAAAAAAAAAAACGAAAAACGATAAATAAATTTTATTGTTTTTGTTTTATATTTAATTTACAAATAACGGAAATAAATCTTTAAAAAAAACAACACACACAAATAAAATAAAACAAAATAGGAAATGCAACATCGATAAGTATCTAAAAAAGAGTCATCATAAATTTAAAAATAACAAAATTTTATTAAGAATTCATCCCTTATATGGGATAGCAAACATTTAGTACACATTTTAATTCAACAATAAAAGAAAAAAAAATTTTTTTTACTACATATATGCAAAATATGATCTGCAATTCAAAATTTATTTATTTATTTTTTTTTTTCTCTTTTAGATAGAGTATAATGTACCACGCATGTGACGCATTATTATATAAAAAAAAAAAATAATAATAATTTTGCGTAGGTATTACATAGTGTACTATATTCTTGTGCATGTACTGTATCTCATTTAAGTTTTATACAAAAATATAACAATGATGATGATGATGATTTCATGCAAAGATTCAAAGATATGAATGGCCAATGTAATAATTTTCTGATATTCAACTAGCAAAATTATTCATAAAATTCAAATAAATCTCTTTTTTTCTTTTTCAACGTTCGTTCGGTATTTATTATTATTTTAATATAAATTGCAAATATTTCGAAATACATAATTGAAATTGTTATGAAAAGGATACATAGTTGAAATTGTTATTTAGAGTCACTGTAAAATCCTTAGAAAGCCTAAGAGTCCATGATTAAGGTTCTCAATTTGAAATTAAAAAAAAAAATAAATAAATAAATAAAAACTTCAATTATAATTTTTTATTTTTTTTTTTTGTTTCAAAAATAATTTATTAAAAATCAGTTTTAACTAAATTTATTTTCTCCCTTAATGCAATCTCTTTATCTTGTAGTGCTATCATACGATCACCTTTTGATTTCTTTCCTATACCTAATTTTGGTAATCCTCTATTTAATCCTTCTAAAAGTACACAAGCCTTACATGGTTGCTGTGATGATATAAAACCACATCTTGAACATATACCACGTTTTGGTTTTTTTATTGTATCTTTGAAATTTAATTGTTCACCAGAATGTATAATATCCATTATAACAGATGAACGAACTTTTTCTAAATTTTTAAGAAAAGCTCTAGCATGACCTCGATATGCATTCGGTGCAAAAATGCATTCAGTTGAAAAATAAATAAGTTTTTTAAAATGTGCATACATAACAATTTCTTTTTCATATGTATATTTTAATGGTTTAACTCTAGGTATACTATCTTCATCACCTGTACCAGTTTTAATATCAGTACATCGTCTTAAACGTGCTGTATCACCACGTAATATATTCATAAGAACTGTTTCAGCAATATCATCAGCATTATGACCTGTTGCTATACTATCAACTTTTAATAATTTTGCACCACGATCCAATGCCTGACGACGAAATACACCACAAAATGTACAATTATTTTTACGTCCAATCTGTTCAACAATTTTATCCATTGTCCAACCATATAATTGTTCATATGATAGAATTGTTAATGGCATATCATAATCTTCTTGATTTTTTTTAACTGTTTCTAAACTATCATCACGATATCCAGTTATACCTTCATCAATTGATAATAAAATCATATCAAGACCATAATTATATTTTTCATTAAGATGTTTCATTATATATGCTAGAACAGTTGAATCTTTACCACCACTTGCAGCTATTGCAACTTTTTCTCCCTTTTTAAAAAGTTTATTTCGTTGAATTGTAAAATGAATTTCGGTTTCGAATGCATTAAAAAAGCATTCTTTACAAAGTGCATCACCAGTTTTTGGACGCTATAAATAAGTTTAGTCAGTCAGAAAATTAAATTTAATTAAAATAATAAATTACCTTCAATACAGCTCTATTGCCACAATTTGTTTTACAAAGTATCACCATTTTAATTGATTTAGCCTCTTGAATTTTAAAGAAAATTTTGAAAACCAACAAAAAAACCAGCACATGTTTACTTTTTTTGACATATTATTTTTTGACAGTTCATAATTATGTAATTTCAGAATTCGGAGTATTCGGACTCAAACTGAGAATAAAAATCAATGCTACCGTTGTATCTTTAAATCTCAGAATAATGAGATTTTTCACTTCCTCACATGAAAAGAGCATTTTTTTCCGTAATGATTATCTCTACTGAAAAACACACTTGCTACTGAGCAAGAAGAATATAAAAAATGTGCTACTAAAGTGAGGTACACATTATCATTTAAACTGACAGTATTTTGCATAACTGTCAGTTGAAATGATAATGTGTATGTGTATCTGATGGTAAAACTGATACGGTCTTTCTGTCGCTGAAATTGATGCTGACGCTGACGCCGAAATAGATTCTATTATATTTTTCAGCGTCATGAAACCCTTCACAACTTCGATTTTGCAGTAGTATTCTTTTTTTCATGAAGCATTTTTTGACAGCCTTGACATTTCTGTCGCTGATGCTGTCGCCCGAACTGTGCGAACTCTCGACGCTACGCTGATGCTGACGCCCCAATTGTACGATGGCTGTTAGTTTAAATGATAATGTGTACCTCACTTAAGCTGAAGTGATGTGAGCCCATATCACTTCCTCAGTAAAAAAATGAATTAGAATTTTTTTCCAATGGTTTGAATTGAACCTCATTTTTAACCCTGAAATACTAACGTGAAATTTGGTAGATATTTTACCAACAGATAGAATTTGAATTTTCATTCTGGCTTATACAAATGATTCAAACTAAATTTACAAACAAAATTATCGCAACGATTATGTATGTAACGATTAGGATAAACTATTGCAGTTTTTTGTGTACGTAGAGGTATACGTGGACTACATATTTCAGGGTTAAGAACTTTTTAATTATTTTTATTCCGAAAATAGAGAACACAATAAATGTTTCACAATCCACAGTAACACTGGATTATAAGAACTATCGTTCTCGTTACTTGTGAAGTTGTGATTTGTGAATTGTGATGTGATGTCAGGTGTGACATGTGATGTGACTTGTGGTTGTGACTTGTGAGTTCTGTTCTGACAGTTGTGTTGTGACAGCTGTACACCATACCAATAGGGTAATAGATTTTCAGTAGGACGTCATTTTTTCTCTTTTGTTTCTTCCATAAATTTTCAGTAATTAGAAATATTTAAAAACTATGTATATAGAACTTTACTTTGGAAAATTTTTACTTTTCAAATAAGTGACGTAATAAATAAACTCGTTTAATTTTTCTCAAATTATGGACAGTCAGGTATGAACTTATTTATGTTTGTATGTTTTTTTTTTTTTTTTTTTGTTTAAGATAAGGAAGTTCTATGAAGTATGAATGTTATTCGTGTGTACCAGATTTTTAAGGAAAGATTTTTTTTTTTTTTCATTTATCACATAGCCTCCAGGAGAAGCTTTTCTAATTGAAATTGTGGATAACGACTGGCGTGAAGATATATTACCATACGATCATATTTTGGTTCCAGCTGATAAGCTACCAGATCCAGAAGCAGACAGTGGCGATTCACATTTAACTTTGGCTGAACAGGTAAAATAATTATATAAAAAATAAAAATAAAAAAAAAAAGTAAATATGTACCTATTAGATAAATATTTACAAAACTAATTAATAATAAATATTACTATACAATATATAGTTTATATCATTACAACAATTACAATATACATAATATGTTTGTGTTACATTTTTATTATCATTTTTTTTAAAGGTTTTAGAGGAAATGATTGAATAAATAAATTGTCCATATATCGATGATAATAATGACATGTGCATAAGAAAATTTTTATTTTATTCGTTTTCTTTTTTAATTTTTGTTAGAATGTATAATTAATCTGAATCATAAGAGTTTGAGATAAATAATAGAAGACTCACTCATCTGTAATGAGAGAATATTAAAAAAGTAATTCATTTTTAATTAATTTAATTTTCTTTGTTCTTTAATAGATATACCTATATGAAATTACTTTTTTTTTTTTTTTTTTTTTATAGGAACAACGTTGGACCGATCTTGCATTAAGTTCATTAGCACCAGAATTTGGAGGATTAAATGAACAACTAAATATTTCAAATCCATAAAATTAAAATTTATAAATTCCATTTGTGTTTTACCTTTTTTTTTCTTTTTTTCATTCTTTCCATAGAAAAAATTTAACAGTAAATTAATATCCTTTTTTTCTTTTTAATTGTTTATATTTGTATAATTTTAAATTTAATTGAATTAACTATATTATTTTAATAAAAAAAAAAAATCTAGCTATATAAATTTAGTACTTACTTAATTAAAAAATTTAGGGAATATACAAATTCCTTATAATGAATCGTCATCTTCATTCACCGACTAAATTAACAGAATTTGCTCGTGATTTTGAAGAAGAGCCAGAAACATTTTTTACAAAATTTGTTAATAAAATTACAAATGCATATAATACAAGTTATAATACGGTAAATGAATTACCAATTGCAACATCATCATCATCTTCATCTTTTATTACTTCGGGAAATATAATAAATACAAATAATTTATCAGTTCCAAATAATATAAATGTTAATAATAATGAAACTCAATTAAATATTTCACGTACAAATTCATCGTCAAGTGTTAATTCATCTAAACAAAGCGCTAGCAGTGGAAATGGTAGTAATGGAGGACATTTAAAAATTTCTAATATATCTCCAAATACTGTTAATGCAGATAAATCTACTTCAGATAGTTTAGGCTCAACGAGTGAAGATACAAGTGAATCTACTGAAAAGGTATAGTTCATGAAATATATATAAATCTACTTAAAAAGAAAAAAAAAATAAGTAAATAATGAATTCTATTTATAGTATGATGATTTACCAATTGAAAATAATGAAGGTCGTACTATGGTTAATGTTTTAAAAAGAATTAGCAGTATTGTTGCTGCAAAAAATAATGTAATGGTTTTTTTTTTAGTATTAAGACTGCTTGTTTAAAAACACCAAGTTAGTTAATAATTTTTGTTTTCATAATAGAATCTCAGAAATTACAAAGATACTGAATTACATCGTTATTGGATGCCAGATTCAACAGCAAAAGAATGTTATGATTGTTGTCAAAAATTTTCAGCATTTCGTCGTAAACATCATTGTCGTTTATGTGGTCAAATATTTTGTTCAAAATGTTGTAATCAAGTTGTACCAGGAAAAATAATTATGTGTTCAGGTATGTATTATTATTATTATTTTTTTTTTGAAAGTTAATAAGATGAATAATTTTTATTTTTTATTTTTAGGAAATTTGAAAGTTTGTACATATTGTTCAAAAATCGTTTTAAGCTATTTAAAATCATCAGATATAACAATTGATTTGAAATCTGATTTACAAGCATTACAAGATGATTTAACATCAAAATTTTCACAAAATGATGAACATGAAAATTATCAACAAAATTCAAATGAACAAAGATATAATACAAATACATCATTATCATCATCATATTCATCACGTAATGGACAACAACGTAAAATTTCAGTTGGTTATCAAGAAGAACGTTTAGTATCAAATCAGCCACCAGCTAGTTTTTCAGTAATTGATCGTCGTAATATTTTACAACAATCAAATTCATTAAAAGCATTACATGATGAAATGATACAATTATTACCAATACAAAATTGTGGTTCAGAATTAATAATATTTTTAATAAAAAATCAAAAATCATCAAATAAAATTCAAGCAATTGCAATATTGAATGCAATGTTAGAGGCTGGTTTCTTAAATCCAATTGTACCTGATTCAGATAATATTGAATTTGATGAGAATTTACATTATAAACTTGTTAGAAAAAATGATATATTAAGACAAAGTGGTAATATACAATTAGATGTTGATTATGAATCATCATCAGTTCATATGAGTCGTTCTATGCAAGATGATATTGGTGTAATGGCATGTGAAAATGGTAATTATAATTTTTTTTTAAAATTTTGTATAATAACATTTTTAATATTTCTCTTAGATTTTCAACCATTTAAATCCATTGAAGAAAGTATAAGTTTTCAATCAGTTAAAGAAATTGAAATGGAAGATTCAATACGTTCAACAACAACAACAGCTAAACAATTAGTTAAAGCGTATTGTGAACATGAAGAATTATTATTAAGTCAAATGTTAAGAAATTTAAATTTAGATCAAATATGGTCAAAAATTTTAATAACATTATGTGCACGTACAGTTAATCAATTTCGACCAGAATATTGTACAAATGATTTAATGGATATAAGAAATTATGTTAATTTCAAAAAAGTACCTGGTGGTTTACGTAATGATTGTACAATAATAAATGGTGTTGTATTTTCAAAAAATGTTGCACATAAAGAAATGGCTAAAAAAATTGATAGACCAAAAATATTATTATTACAATGTCCAATTGTATATGAACGTGTTGAAGGTAAATTTGTTAGTATTGAAACATTAATGTTACAAGAAAAAGAATATTTAAAAAATGTTACAACACGTATTTTAAGTTTAAAACCAAATGTAGTTTTAGTTCATAAAAATGTTGCTGGAATTGCACAAGAAATGTTACGTGCAAATGGTATAACACTTGTATTAGATGTTAAAATATCTGTAATGGAACGTTTAGCAAGATGTATGCAATGTGATATTGTAACATCAATTGAATCAAATATTGGTAAACCAAAACTTGGTTTATGTGATATGTTTTATATAAAAAATTTCGATGATGGTAATGGTTCAAGTAAAACATTAATGTTTTTTGAAATGTTATCTAGTCCAAGAGGATGTTGTTGTTTATTACGTGGTACAAGTAATAGTGAATTAGCACGAGTTAAAAAAGTTGCATCGATGCTGGTTTATGCAAGGTATTTTTTTCTTATTATAAAATTTGAAATTTTCATCTACCGTTTTATATTAATTTTGTCTTTTTTCTGAAGATATAACTGGCGTTTAGAAATGTCATTTTTATTAGATGAATTTGCCCGTCCGCCATCACCAAAACCATTAATTTTCGATTCTAAAGAGCATTCACCATTATCTGACAATGGAGAAATAACAGTTAATAAATTTGAAAAAGTTTCAGATGATCAACAAAAATCGCAATCATTGAATAAAATCAATGCTAGTACATCTGCAACTCTATCAAAAACATATCAGGATAATCAACAAAATACTCCTGTTTCTAATCCTCTTTCAACTGTTCAAAGTACAACAACACCATCAACAGATCTACCAAATTTACATAATAAAAAATTAATTGAACGTAAATCTGAAGAGAAATTAATTACAATTGAAGATGTTAAAGATTTTACAGATCCATTACGTGCTCCAGAATTATCACCAACGAAATTATTAGATTCTGAACAAACAGTTGTTGAATTTGCTGTACAAACTCCATATGATAATCGTTTTCGTACAGCATTAAGTTCAACTGTATTATCAATAAGTCCATTTGTATCATTCCCTTTACCATATTTAGAAACAGAACAAGGTCGTAAATGCCCTTTAAGATCATTATTTCCAATTGAATTATATTTTTCAAAACAATGGTCAACAATGATATCATCAACAGCAACAACAATAAATTATGAAAAAACATCTCATACAAATGATTATTATGATGATGATAATAATAAATTTCAACAACAAATAACCAATTTAAAACCACCTCATAAATTTATTAAATATAAAATTACTGAACCAATTGATAATTTAGAATTACAAGGACTTTTAGCTGAATTTCGTGCAAATGGTGGTCGTTATCCGAAAACGAATAAAAGTACGTTTTTTTGGTTTATTTTCGATATTTTTTCTCTGTTAATTTTAATGATTAATTAAATAAAAAATCAAATTTAACATTATATTATTTATAGTGAAAAAAGTTGTTAAAAAATCAGAACGATACCAGCAACCACAAAAAGCAACAGAAGATTTCTTATATAAAGATGCATTAAATTTAGAAAATCATCAAAGGCTTCCAGTTTTATTTTGTAGCTTTTATTACAATCCGAAAGCAGCATCATCGTTTTGTGCTCAACCAACATTATTAGAAATGAAATTCTATGGGCAACATGATATTATGTTAGGACAGTTTTTACAACGTTATTGTTTTCGTAGTTCATACATATGCCAATCGTGTAATTTACCAATGATGGATCATGTTAGGAGGTATTTCAAATTTCTTTTTTTTTTTTTCTTTAGTTGGGTTATTTTATTAAGTATATATATTCTTCAGATATGTTCATTCATTGGGTTGTGTTCAAGTTATTTTAACTGAAGAAAATACAAAAAATGATTCTGATAAAATATTTTTAACATCACGTTGTTCAATTTGTAATGAAATGACACCAAATGTTCCAATATCATCAGATACAAGTTGTTTATCATTTGCAAAATATTTAGAATTACGATTTCATGGTCATGTATATAAAAAAAGGATTATTGATTCATCAGAAAATGAAGAACAACATCAACAACTTGAACAACAACAAAATTCACAAAAATGTACCCATTCATTGCATCGTGATTATATTCATTATTTTTCATATAAAGGTATCGGAGCAAAATTTATTTATACACCAATTGAAGTATGGGAAATTAGTATACCGCCATTGATTTTAAATTTAAAAAAACCAAAACCATTTGATACAAAACTGGTATTAGAAGATATTAAAAATTTTTCAGTTAAAGGACATGAAGTATATTCAAAAATTTATGAAAGAATTGCTGAATTAGCAACTGAAGATGAAACACCAATGTTAAGTAGTTTAAAATCAATTTTAAATCGTGATCAATTTTTATTTCGTCAACATGTTGAAATAGTTCAAACATTATTAACTGAAAAGAATGCTAATTCATATGATATTAATGATGCAATGTTAATGTCAAAACGTGCATTAGCCGATAGTATTGAATTATGGGGTCCAAGATTACATGAAGCTGCTAAAAATATACAAAAACAAGAATCAAATTCACATATTGATGCTGGTACAATTTGTACAGAAGATTTAATATCAGATGTAGTATCAGATTCATCAATACTTGAACGTAAATCATATCATCAAACAACACCATTATCAGGAACAGTAATAACATCAGCTATAACTGGTACTCCGTTGTCAGCAACGACAACAATTCCTACAGCAGCAGCATCATCAAATGTAATTTTTACTCCCGGTTTAAATGATACTCCTACTTGGACCGGAAATGATGATTCTCCCCGACGACATGATTCTGTATCATCAACATTGTCTAGTAATGAAATGTATAGCAGCGGTCAAGAGAGTTCACCTTCTCCATTAATAAAAACAAAAGAAAATATCGGTCAACGATCAAATCAAGATCATATTGCATCTGATAAAAAATCCATAAAACAATTACTTAGTCAATTACTTCCATCAACTGGACAAGTAAATTCACTTCAATCACCATTATCAACAAATGAGCATCTTACATTGCCACTCGGTTCATTTCCTATTTTAGTTCATGATCATGATTTGAGTTCTTTGATTGCTTACAGTTTAGTTTCGAATGAATACAAAAGAGCAATTGAAAATCTTAATAGTTATCAGCATTCATCAAGTGGTATTACAGTTAATGAAAACATTAGTAATAGCAGTCCAAATGTTAAACGTAAATCTCATGATGGGTATGAGGATTAAACATTGATTTATAGATGCATTTTGTTTTCATGAATATTTCAAAACTTTTTTCATTGCTTTTACAGATCAATTGATGGTAGTGATGAAAAGGAAACAAATAATAAAAATGAAGAAGATAAAAAATCAAAAGCAAATCATCATATCGAATTATATTTTCAAGTAAATTTTTTTATGATTTTTTTTTTTTTAATTTCTCATTCTATATTACTAATTTCTGTTATGTATTTCTTAAATTTTCAAGGATTTAACTACACAGTTTACATGTAAAATATATTTTGCCAAAGAATTTGATACAATGCGTGCAAATGTATTAAAACCGGCACGTATAGAAAAAAGTATGTATAAAGAATTAGAATTAAGTAAAAAACGTGAAGATATTAGATTAATGCAAAAGAATTCATCACCTGCTGTTGAATCACTTGAATCTCATCGTAAGCTTAATATTATAATTCATCATTCTTATATCAAATAGAATAATAAAATTGTGATTATATTCTATTAGGATCTACACCAAAGGATACATCAGGTTTATTACATCAACAACAATCTGATGTTGATGAAACAAGAATCGCTTTAGCCCGTTCATTGTGTCGTAGTATACAATGGGAAGCAAGAGGTGGAAAAAGTGGTTCGAAATTTAGTAAAACACTTGGTAAGATTATTATTTTTTTTTTGTTTTCTTTTTTAACCCTAGGATCGTTTGATCGACAATGTCCAAATTTTAGTCGTGCGTATCTCAGCATCCCAAAAGTTTTCAGACATGCTGCTGAGATACAGATCTTTAAAGTTGAAATTTAAGTCAAATTTGTGTTTGGTCTTGAAAATTTATGGGAATTTTTCGTCTTTTTACCTTGTTTTGCACTTTATCTCAAAAAGTAAAATTACTAGAAAAAAAATCGTACGAGTTAATCAAAGAGAACACTTCAATTAATAAATAATTAGGTCAAAGAATTATGGTTTTTTAGTCCACGGGATGCTGAGATATCGTTTCTTAAAAAAAACTTTAAAATTTTCATATAAAATGTATGGTATATACATTTGCATACTCACGGCCAAATTTGTGTTTTTGCACAAAAAAGGATATTTTGTTCTACTAATTTTGAGCTAGAACCTTGAAAATTGGTATGTATAAGGAGAAACCCTTCAATGAGGAATTGGTGAAGTTTCAAGGTCCTAACTCAAAAGGATCATGTTCAAATTAAGGCTTAAAGTCCGAATGTATACATTTTTATACCATTAGGCAATCCTAGGGTTAACTAATTTCTACTGGATTTTTTAGACTTTTATTTGAAGAAAAAAAAAAAAAAAAACTATTTATTTATTTTTTTTGATCAGATGATCGTTTCATTTTGAAAGAAATGACTAAAAATGATGTAACAAAATTTGAAGAGGACATTGCACCAAACTATTTTGATTATATTAATAAATGTTTACAACAAAATCAACCAACACTTTTAGTTAAAATTTTAGGTGTATTTCGTGTAGCTGTTAAAAAGAAAGAGTAAGTATACATTTTTTTTATTCTTTTTCCTGCTTTTTTTTTTTTTGATTTTAAAAGTACATGGTGCCCGCCAATTCGCATTGATTAAATTTGAAAATATTTTCGACTACAATATTTTTGTTTTTTTTCTTCTAAATTTTTTCAGTTCTGTTATTGAAAAATCATTACTTGTTATGGAGAATTTATTTTATAATTGTGATATTAAGAATAAATTTGATTTAAAAGGATCAGAAAGGAATCGTTTAGTTGATCCAACAAATCAAACTGGAGAAATTGTTTTATTAGATGAGAATCTTATACAAAGTAAGTGTAAATTACATAGTTTTAATCTGAAATCTTCTTCTTTAAAGTACCTTTACACTACTTGATTTGTCATATCACTTTATGTATGTTATTACGAAGTCAAATCAAATGTCATACGAAAATAGAAAAAATCTATTTTCATGATATGTCGAGTGTAAAGTCGTACCACAAAGTTTCTCAACAAAATCAGACAGTATAAACGCTGTTAAACTTTTACCAGTGACATATAGTATGTAAAGTGATATGAGAATCAAGTAGTGTAAAGCTACTTTGAGCATTTATTTAAAAAAGTGGCTGAAGAAATTGAAATTAAGAATTAGAAATGCTTTTAATTATTTCTGAATTAATTTTTAAAAATTTATCATTGTTTTTTTTTTTGTTTTTTGTTTTTTTCTAGTGTCATGGTCAAATCCATTGTATATTTTGTCGTATAGCAAAACAATTTTACGAGAAGCAATAAATAGGGATGCATCATTTTTAGAACGTAATGATGTTATGGATTATTCATTATTAGTTGGATTGGACAATAAGGATAAAGTTCTTGTTTTAGGAATAATTGGTTAGTTCAAGTTTTTTGTCATTTTTTGTTTTTTTTTTTGTTTTACTTTTTATCAGACTTTTTTTTTTTTTTTAAATGAAATGTTTCTTTTTTTGTTTTTTCAGACTATATACGCACATACACAATTGATAAACGAATTGAATCAATTGTTAAACAATCTGGATTATTAGGAGGACAAGGTAAATTACCAACTGTTATATCACCCACACGTTATAAACAAAGATTCATTGAAGCAATGGATCGTTATTTTTATTCAGTACCAGATAGATGGGAAGGTTTATCAAAAAAATAATAATAATAATAATCGATAAGATAAATAAGTAAATTTATAATATATTTTATAAATAAAAATAATACATAGGAGTAATTTATAATTAATTAAAAAAAAGTTCAGTTAAAGTTGTTGGTTTTTTTTTTTTTAAATTGTAGTAAAATTAATTATTAATATGCTAAATTAAAATTGTAAATACGAATTACAGTGTCGAATGTATGCATATTTTTATTATACGAGTATAAGTAAGTTTGTTTTCTTAATTTACAAAATGTTATAAAAATCTATTTATATACATATAACTTTCAATAATAAATTAATTGTTCTATAAAACACACACACACACGCAATTTAATTATTATTATTATTAATTATTAAGAAAAATTTTATATTTTAATTTGAAATTAATTTTTATGATTTTTTTTTTTAAATTAAAATCTAAAATTTTTTAAATTTTTCATCATATAAAGGGGATTCACTCTTTGGTGCAAATAGGTATTGCATCGTTGCATTCGGTGTATCGTAGCACGAATTTTTGTTGTATCGTTGCAAATTGTTGTTGTATCGTTGTAAATTCGTGCTACGATACACCGAATGCAACGATGCAATACCTATTTGCACCAAAGAGTGAATCCCCTTATAGAGTGCGTAGGAGTGTGGTGGTAAGTCAAGTGTTCGTTAATATGGGAAACTGTGTATTTCATGTTATTTCCAAAAATGTTAAAAGGGGTGAAATTCAATGGAATTTTTGTATTTTTCTAACTTTTACGTTTAACAGATGAAAAATAAAGAATTTTCTATTTTAGAATATTATAGAATATATTTTTTAGAAAAAGAGATTTTATTTAATATTTCTAATATTGTTTATTTTATTTATTTATTTTCATTTTAGAATACACCAAATTTGAATTTCACATTAAATATTTCGGCCAAGAGGCCATTTTTTTTTTTTTTGTTTTGTTTAAAAGTGCTAAATATATAATTGTTGCCAAGATCTTTAAAGAACAAACTATATACATACATATACTTATATACAATCCAAAATAACGATAAGAAATAAAAGATTCAAAAATATTAAAATATAGACTTGAAAAACAAAAACAAAAAAAAAATATTAAACTTAATAATATCAGCCGGTCAAAACTTTATGGGTGGTGAAATGGTATATAGAAGAAATCTTATATTATGGAAATTTAAGTTGATTTTGCAAAATATATTTTATATGTGCATGCATACATTGCTTATTACTCATTCAACAAAAACAAAAAAACAAAAAAAAAATCTTAAATGTTGAAAAAATAAAATAAAAAAAATAAAATAAAAATAAAAATAAAAGCACTTGATTGTAGCTGTCGATTATGTGTGAGAGACTCCTTCAATTTTTTTAAACAGTGGCAGCATTTTTTTGTAGACAATAATTTTCAAGACGACAAACAAAAAAAACAAAAATAAATTATTTTTTTTTTTCTCAAATATCGATAATTAAAAGATTTAAAATATATATATTCTTACCGTTTGATATACTCGTATGATATATATTATAGCCAATAGGGTTTGTTTATTGAGTTTTTGTTTATAAATGAACTAATAAAAAAAAAAATGTGAAGTAGAAAACTAAAAAGATATTATATTACTACAATAAGAGTGTGACTTGATCGTTTAAGTGATCTGAACACACATTACCAACAAATACCGGAATACGATAATATATATAGCGAAATAAAGTTAAATTTTTTTCAATATTATGATGACTCGTACGTTTCATATTTATTTATTTTTTTATTACTTTTTTTTTTTTTTTTTTTATAGTTTTTTATTTTATTTCTTTTAGGATATATTTTTTTTTTATTCATACATATTTCATAATAATCATACATATATTTTGATCAGTTCTTTAATAGCAATCGACATCGATATCAGTTCTAACGGTTCTAATTGTAATTTGTGATATTTTCAAATAAAATTAATTTGTGTAATTAATTAAATATATCTAAATACATAATATGCTAATTAAATAAATAGTTAATGTGTTAATTATGTAATTTTGTGATTGTTGTTTGAATGCAATTTATATAGTGAAGTGAACTGTGACATATGTGTAACATATAATATTTTATTTATTTATTTTTTGGTGAATTTTGTAGTAAAACAATTTTTAAATTAAAAATTTAGAAAAAAGACAGTTATCTAAAGGATATATACATATATATATATATATTTTTCTCCTGATATTTGTATAGAAAAAAAAAATTTTTTTTAATTAAAAATGGATGATTATGAATTAATGGAATTACTTGGTAATGGAAGTTATGGATTTGTATATAAAGCTAAAAAATTAATAAGTGAAGAACCAGAATGTTATGTTGCATTAAAAAAAATAAAATATGGTAAAAAAATAGCATTAGAAACTGAAGTTGTATTTTTAAAACAATTACAACATGATAATATTATAAAATTTGAAAAATATTTTTATGAAGATCAATATACATTATATTTAGTATTTGAATTAATGGATACTGATTTACGTTCATATTTAAATCATAATTATTCAATTGATATTAAAACAAATATTATTAAACAATTTTTATTTCAAATAATGAAAGCAATTAATTATTGTCATAATAAATTAATTATTCATCGTGATTTAAAACCAGAAAATATATTAATTAATAATAATTCAATTTTAAAAATTGCTGATTTTGGACTTGCAATGTCACTTGAAAATAAAAATAATATATTTGCAATTGATTGTGGTACAATATCATATAGAGCACCAGAAATAAGTTTAAAAAAACGTCCATATGGTTTATATATTGATATTTGGTCAATTGGTTGTATATTTGCTGAATTATTAACACGTCGTGTATTATTTAAAAGTCGAAGTGTATATGATCAATTAAAAAGTATATTTGAAATATTGGGTTCAC
The DNA here is from genome assembly GCA_932526495.1 of Bombylius major. Taxonomy (NCBI): domain Eukaryota; kingdom Metazoa; phylum Arthropoda; class Insecta; order Diptera; family Bombyliidae; genus Bombylius; species Bombylius major. Next base: position 1,431,118 of record OW052046.1, read on the forward strand.
CAAATGAAAATACATGGCCAGAATTTAATAAATTACCAGGATATTTAGAAATATATTCTATTTATAAAGAATCTGCATTAGATGTTGTTATACCAAATTTAGATGATTTAAGTAATGATCTTCTATTAAAAATGTTCACATTTAATCCAGAAAAACGAATTACAGCTATTGAAATATTAAATCATGCTTATTTCAATGATGTTGATATCTAAAAACTGCTGTACAAAAGATCTGCAAAGGTCGAAGTGCGACAATAGTCCTGTTTTAAATCTAAAAACTGAAAAAATATTTTTTTTTTCTCTCTCTGTTAAAGTGATTTAATGGATTTGTTATAAGTTTTAAAGTATATTAATTAACTATAATAAGTATATAAAATATTTTTAAATTTGAGTAATTGATATAAAAATACAAGCATACACTTCATACATACATATATACCTACATTTATTTTTTAATCGCGAGTATTAAATTTCATAGCTTCAAAAAAGTTCAGTTTGGTTGTTTGAAAAAAATAGAAAAAAAAAGTGTATGGCAGATGGGACCGAAATCCCAAAGGCCACAACTTTGTCTACGCCACGGTAGCAAAAACCAAAAGGCGGAGAAAAAATACCTGCAAATGCATTATTTTTATATACATATAAATCACTTAATAAATCAATTATTTTAAATTTTCATAATTTCCAATAAGTAAAATCTAAGAAAGAAAACATATAATGAAAAAAAATGATAAAATTGTAATAAAAAATTAAATGTATTTTTTCTTTAAAAATAAATTAGAAAAATATTACAAAATCAGTGACAAATACAAAAAAAAAAAAAAACGCAAAATTAAATTAAAAACAACGTAATTTTTTAATTTTTTTGAATTGTACAACTGAAAATGATTAACAAAAATGAAAAAAAATTCATAATCTGGCAGCGCTGTTGTAAATGTTTTTTAATTTTTCAAGGATTTCATTTCGAAATTAAGGTAAGATTATATTTTTTGGAATTTTTTGTTTGTTTTTTAATTCAAATCAAATGAAAATGAAATTTTAAAGTTAAAAAAAAATTCCTCTTTAAACATTTTTTTTTTTTTATAATGAACTTTTTTCTTTTGTTGTTGGCCACGTAAATAAATTTTCTCATAAGAAAATTAATTTTTTTTACCTTTATAAATTCTTATTTAATTTGAAACTGTTTAATATTTTATTTTATCCTTGTGAATTCATTCAATTTTGGTATACAGTAATACAAAAAAAAAAAACAAAATCTATATTAATGATTCTTCTTTATATATTTATTTGTGTTTTTTCCCTTTTATTTTTAAAAAAAGTACATAAACCAAAATAAATATTTAATCTATAAGTACAATTACAGGGTATTCTACAATTCGAAAACTACAGATAGGCTCTATCTGTACTATAGTAATTTTTTTTTATTACCTCAACAATAAGTCCTGTTAAGTATTAAGATTCAGCGACGAATATACATGGTTGACATGGCGGTCTGAAGACCCAAAGGCCAAAGCACTAACCGTGCCGTTTGGATAGACGAATAAACATATGTATGTATGCGTATGAAAATGAAAAAATTGCGTTGACTTTACGAGTAAGCCTTCATAATAAAACTTGCAATAACTCAAGAAACATGCGTTTCCCAAAAAAAATGCTCATAAGCAAATCGATGCAAAATTATACATAAGCACATACATACAAATGATAAAATGTAGTTAATATCGAGGACTTTTTGAAAAAAAGATTTTTTTTTTGTTACTGAGATTAAAAATTAAATTTAGAGTTTGGCAAATCGTAAGCCTTTTGAGTTAAAGGCTTGAAAGAAATATCGAAGGATTCTTTACATTCCTTTAGAAGATATATAGTAGAGTGATTTACGAAAAAAGTGCCTAAAATCATTCTCCTCTTTCCCATAGATTCAAACCTTCTGAGGTTGACCTCACTCGCATCCCTTTCACCATACAATTTTTTTTGTTTGTTTCAACGAGAGCTATTTTGTATAGTTTTTGGGTTGAATACCTTGTAAAAAAAAACAACCTGTAGTTATAACAATTATTTATGATTTGGATTCAAGGATATCCTAAACACACACGTGAATTTTGTTTATCGCATAGACGACCTAAAAATTAAAATTTTGATCATTAAACCTTATATTGTTTTAATAATTTGTATAGGTTAATTTAGTACCTTGTTATCTAAATGGGTTTTTAGCAAAAAAAATGTTAATTAATTGTATTTTACTTAAAATATACACTAGCTTAGCTTTTATAAATTCGAATAATGAAATATTTATTTTCAGAAGTATACAGAGAAAACTAAAACGTACATATGTATGTATACTCTATTGGGCAATCAACGTGTATTATTTCCTTTTAAAAAAAATTAAATTCTAATCGAATTAAGTATAAATTAAATTTTCAAACATTTTTATCTTTCACAATACAAATTGAATTAAGTTATACCTGACCTTATTGTATTTTAAATATACTTACGAAGTAGGTACATAAAAAAAAAAAATTAAATTAAATTCTATTTTCACACCATATAATAATAAATTGATGATTAAATGTATACTACATACATACATACTTGTTTTATTTCTTCTTTATTTTATTTTTAAAGCTCATTCAAAAAAACTTTAACGTACCTGTAGTTCTGTTATAAGGTGTAATTGCTTCCTGAATTCCTTAACTTCATGACTTACCATTCATTTTCTTTTATTTAACGTCGTCCTCGACGTCAATAATTGTTATACATTCGTTTAGAGGTGGCCTAGGTTAGTATACATGTACATATTCACAGTATGTAATATACCACCCAGAATTCATGAGGTAGGTAATATCTACAAAAACAAAAAACAAAAAAATTATACAACTTATATACTATATTACTTACTTATGTCTTGCAATAACCTAACACATCATCATCAACATTACATATGTACATATATATACATATACATTTAATATGCCATGCAAGAAATTTGACTTTGAATAGCTCTATACACAGTACCGTTGAACGATAACTTACTATACATACACCTACTTATTAAATAAATAGTTGATTATATATAGTTTTTGATATATCAGTAGTAGGTACATGTGTATGTATGTATATGGTCAACAAAAAGGAAAATTTCTCTAGTTTTTCTTTCTTTTTTTTTTTTTTAAATAAAACAACAACAAAAAAACAACAACAGACTTTGTATAAAAAAAAAAAAAACATATTCATGATGATGGTAAAATAACAGTCAACAGTCTTAAATCGCGTTCGGTATCGTGAGGAACACGTATAAAAAGGATTTAATCAAAGGAATCAGAATAAAAAATTTATATTTTTTTTTTTTGTTATTATTTTTTAATCATTTCTTTTGTTTTATTGCATTAATTTCATATCTTAAATGAAATTTGAAAGTACACATACATAATATTAGGATTAGGACTGTAGTATAGAGTCGTTAGAATTTGAAAATAATAATTGAAAAAAACGTATTCCATATTAGAAAATTTAAATTACTAAAGTGCCTTAGAATTGTAACATAACGTCTTCCAAATTTTTTTTTTTTTTTCAATTTTTATTTTATTATTTATTTATTTATTTTTTTTTTTTTTGATAGATATTTTTACGTCATAATTACAATATAATTATAATTTCATAATTTCGTGAAAGGGAAACAGGAAATACAAAAAAAACACAATAACAAAAAAAAAAAAAAAAACAAAATAAAAAGGAAACTCGTGAACACGTGTAATTTCGTTTCGTTCGTTTTTTTATTTTATTTTTTTGCAAAATTTCTTTTTTTAATTTGATTAGATATCCTTTAGTATGAAATGACGGAAGACTGGAATATACTTGATTTAAATAAATCAACACAAAGGTAAGAATTGAGAAATTTATTTTAAAAAAATTTAAAAAAAAAAATTCACATCCTTTTGAATTTGCCAGTATGTACGTTTTTTTTTTTTTAAATACTTATCTTTTAAGACGGATCATGTAAACTTACATTTCAGAAAAAGTTCAAAATGTTTCGGACTTCAGTATATATGTATATAAGTTTTATAAGTTTTTCTCTGTAACACTAAAGGGTTTTCCATTACGAACGTCAGAACTTTAAAAGAAAACACAATAATAATTATAAGTGAAAATCAAGTGATCTTTATTTTATTTTAAAGAGTAGTTATTTACATTATATTTTAAAAATACTATCATTCAAATGTCCCCCTCGGCTTTGTTTGGTTAGTTGTATTCTTTTGATCCAATTTTTAACCACTTGTTCACATATATCTTGTGGTAAAGCTTCGATATTGCGTTGAATGTTCTGTTTAAGGTCATCATCAATTGTTCGTGGCTTATTCTCGTAGACCAGAGATTTTACGTAACCCCATAAGAAAAAGTCCAAAGGTGTCAGGTCGCACAATCTTGGTGGCCAGTTAACATTACCATTTCTGGAAATAACTCGCCCAGGAAAATTTTCTCGCAAGAAATCAATTGTTTGTTGAGATGTGTGATAAGTTGCGCCGTCTTGTTGAAAAAAAAAACATTGTTTGTGTCAATATCTCTAAGTTTAGGCCAAAAGTATCCGGTTATCATATTCCTATAGCGTTCGCCATTAATAGTTACGTGGTTTCCTCGTTCGTCTTCAAAAAAATATGGACCGATCACACCTTGAGCCCAAAGACCGCACCAAACTGTGAATTCTGTGGGTGAAGAGGTAATTCTTGAATCATACTTGAGGATTTTTCTCACTCCAAATTTGACAGTTTTGCTTATTTACGAATCCATTGAGCCTGAAATGCGCTTTGTCATGAATTTCTCGTAATGCACAAAACGTCTGTCGAACCGAACACGAATTTTGATAATAAATTTTAATAATTTCTACGCGTTGTTGAACTGTATATCTTTCCATGATAATTTGCCATCAGACAATACTACTGAGCATAACTGTAAAGTTTGAGTTTCAGATTCAATTCAGTGTTGCCGTTGTAATATTTGAAAGTTCTGACGTTTCTGATGGAAAACCCTTTATATTGTTTGTTTCCGCGTTTAATTTTTTTAAAAAAACTTTCTTAGAAGGCCGAAACAAAGAAAAAATAATAAAAAAACAAACCCATCCGTTAAGTGTTAACATAAAGAAAATATTATATCTTCCCTTCAAACTTCAATTTTAATTTAAAATAAATTTATATACATACTATTTATGGTAAAAAGAACAAACTTCTTATGTTCTTATAAAAGGTTTTTGTGTTTGTTCTTATTTTATTCTTTAAAATATAAAAGCTTTTCAAGAACACATTAAAAATGTTCATGACTGAAACTGAAATTAATTATTATTTTTAAATTTAAATAAATTATGGTTGATGGGGTGGTATTTTTTTTTTTTTTTTTTACCTTTTGATATTTAAAGTTACATACCTACATAAAATTTAAATATCAATTAAAAATAAAATTGAACTAAGTAAGTAAAACTAAAAACATGCTGTTCTTGTAGTTTTAAAAATAGAAATTGAATGGCCATTGAGTTGTTATATGTATGTATATCTCGTTATAGTGTGGGGTAAAATGATGTTTATCATATGTAGAATATTTTAACACATGAATATAAAAGAAAAGAAAAGAAAAGTAAGTAGGTATATCTAAGGATATACATATATTATGTATTTCATATTCATATTGTGATATACATATTACATTATTAACCTGTTAACATAATATACCAGACGACAGACGGTATTTCTTTTTCTTTTTTTCTATTATCAAATAAAGGAAATAATATATGACCCTGACCTTTCTCATATTAAAGATCAAAGTCATTCATATGCCAGGTTATAAATTATTTTCATTTCTTTTTTTTTTTATATTGGAACATTTTTTTCACTTACGTTATTGTGAGTATTTAAAAGTCACGTTTCATTTTTTATAAAATTATTTATTGTTTCTAAAAGAAAAATATATAAAAAAAAAAGTAATTGTTTCTTTTGTTTTTTAAATTAAAAGATGATTATCAGGATTTATTTGTGTACGTAGTGTGTGTTCTTATTACTTTTGTTTTTTTGTTTTTTTTGTTTTCAGAATCTTTATCACGCCATGCAATTCGATTGTTATAATTAAAGATTAAAGAAAAATAAAAATAAAATAAAAGATTTCTCATTCATGAATTTTGATAGTTTATTTACAAATTTATCATTTAATTAGTGACATTGAATGACACAAAACGAAACAAAAGTTTACAAAATTACCAATTATTACCAATTGAAATTAGCAATAATAATTGAATAATTATTATTATTTCTAAAATCTGTCTTTGAAATCTTCTTTATATTTATAGTATATAGATACTATCTTTTTAAAAATATATATATACACGAGGGTCGTTTGATAAGTCCGTGCAAAAATAATAAGAACAAAAGTTTTTTGGGAATTTTTTTTTTTTATTTTTCAACATAGTCATCCTTGAGCGTTTTTTTCAAGCTTTTTGATTCCATCGCTATAATAAGATTTGTCCAACTCCTCAAAATACACGTTTGTTTCACTTATTATTTCAGTTTCGAATGATATCTTTTTCCACCAAGCCATTTTTTTCATATTTGAGAATAAATAGTAGTCACACGGGTCTAAATCTGGAGAATAGGGTGGATGTGGAAGAACTTCGTACCGTAATTCTACCAATTTTGCTATCGCAATTGCACTGGCGCATTGTCGCGGTTTTGATCAATTGTGAGCAAACGCGGCAACCATCTTTCAGATAGCTTCTTCATTCCCAAATGTTCGTGTAAAATATAATGTATCCGTTCACTTGAGATGCCTACAGAATTAGCAATTTCCCGCATCTTTAGTCTTCTGTCACTCATCACCATATCGTGGATTTTTTCCACATTTTCTTCAATGGTAACCTAAACAAGTCGTCCAGATCGTTCAGCTTCACAAGTGATCATTTGGTCACATCGAAAATTAGCAAACCACTTATTGATCATTCTAATAGAAGGCGAAGAGTCCCCGTAATGTTTGTCCAGTCTAGCTTTCGTTTCCATCATGATTTACCTTTCAGAAAATAATGTTTGATCAACGCACGAAACTCGTTTTGGTTCATTTTTTAAAAAAAAACCCTTAAGTCACCTGCTTCTGATCGCTGTCAATCACAAACTACTTGATTTAACTACATGAAAATTTGCATGTAATTTTTTTAGACTTGCCAGATACTAAAAATAATAACAATATTTATTACATTAAACCAACCAGTTTGCACGGACTTATCAAACGACCCTCGTATACGTACAAGTATGTAAATTATTTAAAAATTTGTAAAAGAATACAACATGAAAACAATTTAAATTTATAGTACATACCACTTTTCTATAATTCGACTGTTAAATATTCTTTGACTTCGTCCTATATGAATTATCTATGTATTATTTATACATTTTATTTATTCCACCTAAATACGAGTATACCTACATAAAAGTAAAATTTGTTTTTTTTTTTTTTTTTTTTTTTTGACATTTTTAATAATAAACCCTTTTTCTTCTTTTAAATTTTAATCTTAATCTAATTTTCGTTTTTCAAATTTTTGTTCTTATATGTATAAATTAAAAATGATTAATGTGTCTGAATTATTTTTTTATATAAATACATATAATTGTATATCATTCGTGTAAAAAATAAATTTTTCAACAATTTTTTTTTTTTTTTCCAAAATAAAATCCTTGAAATTAAAAAAAAAAAAATCTTTCTTTTTCACATAAAATATTCTGATTATGTATATGTATTATAAAAATGCATCAGTCACGCAAAATTTTACACGATTTTAATAAAAATGTTCTAGTGCTTTTTTTCGAACTATATGTATGTACAATATTTTTAAATATAAATAAATGAATTATAATAAAAAAAAAAAACTAAATAAATAAACAAAAATTATGTAAATATGAATTTTATGTTAATTATATACAACTCATCTAATCAAATACCACAGTTTAACAAAATTTCTGTATACAAAAAATACAAAATAGTGTCATGGTTCTTTTATCATTTTATTTTCTTCTAAGTATTTTTTGTTGTCAACTTTGTTTTTTGTTTTTTTGTTTTGTTTTTCTTTAACTGTTTAATAATTAAAATCTGTCGTATATACATATATACATATTATATAAAATTTGCTTATACAAACTGTAAACATACATACATATAATATAATAGGTAGGGTCAGTGTTCGTTTAAAAGCAAATGAAAAATTTTCAAAGTAAAAACAATTTATATATTATACAACAAGTAATCTCTTTTTATCTTATATCTTAGATATCATTAAATTCCACAAATAAAGTTAGAGTTAATTTAAGCTAACTTGAATTTTAATCACTTTTTTTTTTTCAATTCCCAATCATACTCAATTGATCCTTTTATTTACCTTTTAAAACTCAATTAATGAATTTTGAAAATAAGAACTCGGTCACTGACCGCCTACATAACTAATTTATAATTAATTTTATGGACTACTACATATACCTACCATTTGAAAAAAAATATATATATATATACAAATATATAGTATATACATGTATTAGAGAGTATATATAGATATACCATCCTAAATTCAAAGAATCTAAATCAGAATCTAGGTCAAAACTTTTTTTTTCTATACCCCAACTCAGGTCCTTACTGATATATGTATTTGGTTTATAAAGAGTACATGTAATAAGATAGATTCATAAAATAATATATATTTTATGTTAAAGAAAATTTTATGTAATATTTTTATACACACATACATATATAAATATATACATATAGTTATATAGATACATTTAACAATTTTACAAGGATGTAAAAATTATTGCGTGACCGGAAAACTATTTAAGAACATATAATTCGATGTCTTCTTTTTTTTTTTTTTTATGTACATACAATAAATTTCTTATGTGTATGGATTTGTATATAAAAAGATACATTTGTTGTTGTTTTTTTTTTTTTTTTTTTGTATATCAAATATAACACGTTTTTTGTCCAAAAATCATAAAAAAATAAAAAAAAAAAATAAATAAAAAATGATAACAGTACTGAAAAAATTTTATAGTATTCCCTTAACAAACATATTGTATATATTATATTTTTTGATTTTGTTATTTTTCTATTTTTCTTTTATTATTAAACACTCCCTTATATTGTACACAATTACAATTATGATTACAATCACACTAACCATTTAATTTGTATATACATACCTATACATATGTATATGTATGTATGTATACAAACACATATATTATTATGTCAAGGACTTTGCAAAAAATTTGTTTAGCACTTTTTTCTCGAATTATTTTAACATAAAAAATAAAAATAAAAATGTGTATTATTATAGACGATTTAATTGAATTATACAATATTAACAATTATGTTAACCAAATAATAAAATCTGTGTGGTGATAAAAAATAACAATACAACATGATTTTAAAAAATTTGTTTTTTTGTTTTTTTTTTTTACAGTAAAACAATGAATCTTGAAAGGAATTATTATACAGGGTGTTTCCGTTATCACCGACCAAAAGGATACCATAGATACATAGGTCTCATAAAGACAAACAAAAAATCGTATGTGAGGTGGGACGTAAATCCCAATGGTTTGGCCGCTAGAAGGCGTTGAAGTTTTTTTACTCTTAATTCACAGTATATCCTATAAAACTTTTTACAGAGGCACTCAAGGGTCACTTTGTGTTAAGTAAAAATGTAGAGGACCCTTTGCCTTTTTAAACGATACCTTAAATTTAAATTTTCTATCTTGTGAAAAATTTAATTCTTTCAAACGTTGTACCTTTTTTTTTTTTACCTTAAAAAAAATGTCCTATTATATAGACAAATTTATTTTCTCCTATTTACATACATATATACAAACTTAACAAATACACTAAACCCCCGACATTCGCGAGGGATACGTTCCGTAAAAACCTAACATATGTTGAATTCGCATATGTGGGGGACCCAAACACAATACAAAATAAGGAGATAGGTTCCAAATTTTCTAAAAAATGTATTAATTTATTCATAAAAAATAGAAAATAATTTTAAAAAATTAACAAAAGTAATTAAATTAACATTAAAAAACCGATCACATTAAAAAGAAAATTCAAAAAACAATTTAATAAAATAGGAACAAATAAATTCATTGCTGGTTTTAAATAATATTTTACGGCTATTTTGTTTTGTGTTGTTGTTGGCGAAAAAAAAAAGCTGGGCTGTTTTTTTCTCTTTTTGTTTTTCATCTTAAATTTGCTTGTACAGAGCAATCAAACTTTGCATTTCTGCTTTGAAAATCGAAACTCTTTTATCATTTGAATCGATCGACACAACAAAACAAACCAATTTTTGGATCTTTTCTAACAATCAATCGCATACAAATTCGCAGATGTTATGAAGGATAAGTTCAGAAAAATCCATTCACGAATAAGCGAATCCGCGAATACCAGGATGCGCGGATTTCGGGGGTTCAGTGTATACACTTTTTTTTCATTCATCAGGGTTATTTACACTAATTTTTAAAGAGAAATTTAATTAAAATTTAAAATATGTAAATATTTAATTTTATCATAAAAAATTACTCTTATAGTATTTTTCTCATAATATAAAAAACAAAAGTGGCACGTTTTATAAAAAAAAATTAATTCTTTTAATTTTTTTTTTTTTTGTATTTTTTATTATATTCACAAGTGTTAAATTCTGATGCCTAATACAGAATGTACTTTATATACCTACCTATTTATTATAATTTTTCTTTTAAAAATCTTTTTCTTAAGAAATTCTTTAAATTTAGAAAAGCTACAGCAACAAAACACAAATGTATGTATACATTATTCTTATTTTAAATATATTTTATTACCAGTTGGAAACATAAATTTTCATACAAATTCATATACATACACATACATACCACAAATTAGTAACTTGTATTCTAATTTTATATATTTTTAAAATATATAAAAGAAAAAAAAATGAATAAAACTTTTTAATTAAATAATACTCCTAATAATTTTGGTTATTGTTGTTTTTTTTTACATTGAAAATAATATTAATTTGAAAAAAAAAAAAAAAAAAAAAAAAAAACAAGGATTTTCTTTTGCATATACTGTATAAAGGTCGATTCACACATTTCAGGTCAGTCTCAGTTCAGTTTTTGTTCCGTCACGTCAGTCACAGTTCAGTTTCAGTCGATTTATATTCACACATATCAGTTCAATCAGTTGTATTTTATTATCAATTGAAAAAGTGTGAGTTACAATATTGTGTAAAGTTGTGACTTAAAAAATGGATAAATTTACAGTAAAAGAGTTGTGTATGATTGCAATTTTGTTGAATGAAATGGTATCTTTAAATTTGCTATCCATATATTTTTGTATTCGATAAATCGTACAACACAGTATTTTTCCGTACTTTTTCAAATAATTTTTCGTCACTAGACATTTTGTTCAAATAAAAAAATACAACCTACCTCAACAATGTACAAAAAAAAAAGGACTGAAAGCTATCAGAACTCCGTCAGTCATTTCAAAAAATAACGTTGACGACGATATCGAAAATCTTTGACACCGAGAAATTCTGACTGATCGGTGACTGAACTGAGACGGAACAGACATGTGTGAATAGACCTTAAGTGTATATTCTTCCTTAATAAAATATTAACAACAACAACAACGACAAAAAAAAGTAAAACGAATCAACATAAAATTTACATTAATAAATAATAATATGTATTTTATTTTTTTTTCTTACCGAAAACTTTTTCTTCACATCTAAAAAAAAAACATTTATGTAAGTAAGTAAGTATTTTTGTACTTTTTTTTCCCTTCAAAAATTTTATATTGTCAACAAATTGTTAACTTCCTTAAGATATTTAATTCTAAAAAAAAAAAAAAGAAATTGTTGAAAAGCTTATACAATATTTAGATACTGTATATATAGATACTACCTACATTAAATTATACATCCAAATATTGGTAGTATTTTGTCAGAGAGACTGACATAATAAGATAGAATTCATGAAAATTAGAAAATAAATTATTAAAAAGAGAAAATAAGAACACAAAATTTAAAAAAAAAATAAAAAAAAATAAATAAAAAATAAACAGCATACAAAGCATATATGAGGAGCTACTTTTCAAAAAGCGACATGTCACAATTACATGATTTTGAGAAAAAGTCGAAAAACTGCTGCTCAGTATTGAAGGCTGTGAATAAAAAACTTTTGATTGGTTTGAGTTATTGATTCATTAGAAAGAGTAAATTCCTTTCATTCGCTGATCCTGTGTTCCTAATCTAAAAGTTATTCAATATTTCTTTTTGGACTTGTGAAGTTTTGTCGTGAATCAAGGGACATGTTTCTTTTTAAAGCAAATTTAAAAAATAATACTGAAATAATTTTTACAAAATTCGTTTTTTTATTTCACATTTTTTACAGAGTTAATTAACAGTTATATTGAACCGTTCCTATCACGTTAAACAAGAGTGATAGCAATAAAAAAAAAACACTTTAAAATACACGAAAACTAGGTTTTGTTTCGTTTGAAACAAACGATGGACATGTCTCTATTTGATTCAACCGTTCTAAGTGACATGTATTTGAAACAAAAACTTGATTACAATCCACAAAATAAGTCCAATACAATGCTATTTTAAGCCAGCTTGAATGTTCATATCATAGCTATCCTCATTTTCAAAAAAATTCTGCAGCTATTTCAAAATGGATTGCAATGGACATGTTGCCTTTTGAAAAATAGCTCCTCATATGTACATGTATTCTATGGTTTTATACATATATTCATGTTTTTCATACATGTGGAACAGATTACAATTATTATTTTCATAAAAAATTTATAATAATTATATGTATTGAGATGTGTGTATATTATTATTTTTTTTTTCTTTTTTTTTCTCAAGAAAAAAATTTACATTCAAATACGCAAATATTCGCGTATAATATGTATATTTTCCATGTAATCTTCTATAACAAAAAAAAAAAAAAAACATTGAATAAAAAATAAATCTTATTTTATAAATTGAAAATTTTTGAACTGAAAAATATAATAAATACGATACCACATTATATTCAAATTTGTATTTCCTGAATATTTGTTCAAATAATAATCAAGAATATATGCGAGAATTTTCTTCTTTTTTTTTTTTTTTTGTGGTTGAAAAAAATTTTCCACAGAAATTAAATTATGTTTGTTAGCTAGTATATGTACATTGTTTGAAATTTTAAAAATTAGGGGAAAAAAAATTATTAATCATTTATCTCCAAGATTATTTTTATAAAAATTCTCAAAATAAAACTTTAACTGAAGAAGGATACAATTTTTTTTTGTTTTTTTTTTTTTTTTTCGAATAAAATCTGACATTTAATTAATTAATAATTAATTTCATTTGAATAGAAAAATGTGGGACATATGAAACTTTAATTAAATACCTTTAATGTTATCCTTACATTGTATTTTTCTTCTTGAACTTTTAAATTTAATTAAAAAACAAAAACAAGTAACAGAAATGAAAAAACAAAAAATATATTGCATAAATTTTCATCGCATTTAGCTGTAAATCAATTTTTTTTATTTTCTCCACAATCTTCAATTTTTTTTCTTTTTTTTTTTTTGTGATTTTTATTTAAAATAAATTACTGCATAATTTAACCATTAAACATGTCTCGCACCTTTGAAATTTTAATTCAATTCGTATTTTTAAAAAATGTTTACACATTAACCATTTTTTTCTTCTCTCTCTAATCTAGATTAAGTAAAAAAAAAAAAAAAAAAAAAAAAAAAACCACAACAGCAAAAAGAAAAATTCAAGGAAAATTTTGAAAACAACAAAAATTAGAAGAAAAAAAAAAAACTTGAAAAATCAATCAGAATGAGTAAATCGTTAACTTATTTTTTTTTTAAATATTCGCATTTTATCTGGCACAGCTTGAAATACCTATTACATGATTTTGTATTGTAATCGTACCAGTTAGTACCTATGTATCTTGCATATGTATACATATAGTGTATTGTAATATTTAATTTGAATGAAATATATTTTGTGAATAGATGGGGGGTGGTGGTGGTGTATATATTAGGGTGTGATTATTATATAATGATAGTCTGGTATGTACAATATATACCATATTACATACATTAATGGTTAGGTTTTTGTGTACAAGAATTTCACATTTTTTATTTTTGTTTTTATTAAATCGTGTTTTTTTACCTTTTTAAATCAATAACGTATAAAAAAAAAATGTTAAAAGACTGAAAATAAAATAAAACAGAAAAAAAAATGAAACAAATAACAAAGTTTATTTTGCATATACCTATACAATTACAATCAAAATAAATCAGGTTAAAAACTGAGGTCAAAAAGAAAAAAAAAATTAAAATAAACTCATGCTGAATTGAAAAATTAACTGCCAAATATTTTGCAAATATCCTTAACAAAAAAAAAAAATACCACTAATTAATTTTGTGTTAGTTTTAAAGGACACCTGGACACACATACCATATAATTTATTTATTTATTTTTTTTTGTTTTCATTTTTGTATGTTCTGTTATAATTAATTTTGTACTAATTATATCAATCCACAGCAGGAAACATGAAAAAATTTAATTAAAACAAAAAAAAAAAATATATAATAATATACATTTTTACCACTTTATGGTCGTCTATTCAGTCTACTGTATATTCAAATTGTAGGATAGTTTTGATCAATTAATAAGACGAATAAATTTTAATTCAATTATCACATGAATATTAACTATAACTATACTAATATTATACTTATATACATATATTACACATGAATACCCAACAATTACAGGTAGATTATTCATTTTATTTTTATACATTATCTATAATAGTCAAAATATTTTATATAGGTACTATAGTTTCCTATATCGCAAATATAAAACTTTGTAGTACTTAATTCAAAGACTAAGTTGTACAACGAAAGAATTTCCTTTCTTGTTATTTTATTTTGTTTTTTAAAAGAAACATTTTTTTTTATTTAATTTTTAACTTTTCTTCTTTTTATCAAGAAATGATAAATACCTACGTAGAGTAAAAAAAAAATGAACGACAAAAAGGAACGATAAAATGAATATATGAACAGAATTTTGTAAAAATTATGTTTTAAAATCACGCGATTGTATAATTGTTATGATGATTATAAGATTTTATTAAAAAGGTAAAAAAAGGATTATAAGAGAGTTTCAAAAAGGATGTTATTATGCAATATACATAATACATAATAAATGTTTTAAAACTTTAAAAAAGAAGAAAAAAAATTTATGTAGTTTAATAAAAGTTGAAATATTTTTTTATGATAATCAAGAAAAAATTTACTAATATTATTTATTATTACATGATAATTGAAATATTTAAATAATTCGAGTATAATTAATTTTATTTTTAATTTTTTAATTACTTTAGATTTGTAAAATTTCCAATTGAATATATACTTTGAATCAGGGCTTCGAACCGCACTTACTTTCGCTTCGGTTCAGGTTCGCAAAAATTAATTTGTATATGAGTTCGGGTTCGGTTCAGGTACAAGGAAAACAATTTTCGAGGGTTCGATTCGGGTTTCGGTTCAAGTTCAGGTTCAAATTCGAATTTAGATTTAATAAATTTTAAATCAGCAAAACAAACATATGCATGTTGCTTAATGTTCTATGTTCAATGTTTAACTGAGATACTTGAATTGAATAGTTAATATATATTCATCTAACTAATAACGCTATATTCATATAGATAATTTTTTTTAGATAATTCATGAACAAGTTATATGTATAGGTATACATAACTCAAACCCGAACCTGTCGATATTTTAAACAGGTTCAGGTTCGGTTAGGGTTTAGAAAGAAAAACTATTTTCGGTTCGGGTTCATCAACAAAATCACTGTTCTGGAGCGGTTTTTGGGTACAGGTTCGGTTCGGTTCGAAGCCCTGCATTGAATAAAATTAATAAAACTTAAATGTTCTAATTAAATTGCATTCTCGAAAAAAAGAAAAAAAAAACAAATCATTTTTGATGATGACAAATTTAATTTCATCGAATGAATACTCAATTCTTTTGAAATAAATATTTAAATTATAAATACATACATAAGTATATGATTTTGTTTGAAAATAATATAAGATTTCTTTGAAAATTTATTAGAGCATGCATTGAAATATGTATATACAATCAATATTTTATTAATATATGTATATGTATAACTTCTATAGTTCTATTATTAGTTCTATATAGAACTTTTAAATTGTGAAAAAAGCTCTGCCATTTCGTTTGTTTTCATTAAGTTTAAATTTCGTATTTATCGACACTTACATATTTTACTTTAATTACATAACATTCTTCGTCTTTATTTTGTTCTATATATGCATCAACACTGACTGTGCTAAAAAGTAATTAAATAATACAGAAAAAGGACATCCTAACGATGTGGTTCATTTGTAAATATTTAATTTAAATTTAAGCATCAGGTTCTGAAGAGACAAAAATAAAGAAACTTTTACTTTAGGAATTTTCTTTATTTCTTTATTTATTCTAGAATATTTTAAATTCTTTGAATTACATTAAAAATTCGAAAAAGAAAAAAAAAACTATTTTAAGAAGTATATGTGTATCTTCAAAAATGAATCGCTGCTTTGGTGATGCTAATGTTCTTCTGTTCGTGATGCGTAAACATTACTTATTGCTATGACAACGCAAAGTTTTTAGTTGGCGATGCAATACTATTACATGACAGCTGAATATTACAAGGAATTTCGAATATTTGATTTGATCCGATGCTTTTTTGAATATGTGACAACGCATCATAAAAGTTGCGTTGCATTTTTGAATTTGTGACAAGCATCAGCATCGCATCAACAAAGCAACGATTCATTTTTGAAGATACACTATACTATTTACTTTCATAAAAATTTTTCTTTTGAAGAACTTAATCATAGTAAAACATAAAAAAAAAATAAAAATAAACAAAATATGTAAATTTTATAAATTCTAAAATAATTCATCCGAAATTTTAGATTTTCTTATTAACACTTTGAATGAATGCATTCCATTCTAAATGAATACGCAATTTGAAAAACAATAAAATATATAATACGAAATTTATGTAGAACAAATATGTATGTATATTTTGTTGTTGTTTTTCTTTCAATAATTCCTCTCTTATGCGATTTAAATTGTGAAATTATTATTATTTTTTCTTTATTTTTATTTTATTAAGTTCTATGAACGTGACTTTCATGAAGTAAAAATATATCGAACAGAAAATTATTAAGATTTGTATGTATAATTTTTTTTTTATTTTTATTTTTTTTTATTTCTTATTTGACTTACATTTTATGTGAAAAATAAAATATTATCAATTTTATGTTATATGAATATTAATTAATTAAAGAATGACCTAATAATAATAATAACATAGAAATAAAAATGTTAAAATGGATTTTAAAAGATTTTTTTAGAATGAATATTTATAAATTATTATGCTATTTCATGTTTTATTTACAATTAAATTGAAATTATATTCATAAGGCGTTCCATATCAAAACTTGTCTTATTCACTTTTTATCAAAATTTAAGCTAAAAGCAATAACGGTTTCTTGTGAAAAGAACTTAAATAAATACCAAAATATTATCACATTAAAATCTTTTGTCTAATCCTTCAGAATCATTCAATTAAAAATTACTTTTCTTGCAAAACTTGCCTTATCCATGAGTTATGTCGTTTCAAAACTCGGCTTATCCATTTTTAATAAGAATTACATCAAATGAAGCGATATTTCTTGTTATAACGGTAGTTTTTATGGAAAACTGTTTGATAACAAAATGTGTTACAAAAAAAAATCTAAATTAAAAGTTAAGCATTCAGAACTAAAAGATTAATTCTTAGAAAAACCAAAAATAAAAAACAAGTTCAAATTCGTAGAAAACCTAACTTTGTTGCGGTAATAGGTGTTGAAAAAACTGTATCTAAAAGAGGAAAAAAAATGCAGGAGGTATCTTATCAATGAAGGAGTTCCTGTAAATTCTGAAAAGAAAAAAGACGTTTCACAACTTCTAAAAAAATATTTCAGGCAAAATTTGAATGGAAAAAGAATCCTTACGACTATACAGGGTAATTCCGTTACGGTGTCCGACAGGGAAACTCCGGATAGGTTTCGGCGAGACGAACAAAAAATCGTATTGGTAGTCTCAACCGTTACAGAGTTAGAAGGGGGGAAATATTTTTGGTACTTTTTCCTTATTCTACCCTATAACTTTCTACAGGTGCACGTTAGGCTCATCTAACCTATGCAAAATTATAGAAGACACCGGTGTCATTTTATCAACATATTACATGCCGCTGTTTTGAAATTAAATTACTTTAATTGAATTTTTAAAAAAACAAAAATTAGATAAAATATACGAGTAATAAAATTGAAAATTGATAATTCTAACAACTTATACCCTTCTTAAGTATTGAATTCTTTTATTTTTATGACAATTAAAAAATAATTATAAAAAAAATAAAAACAAATTTAATTTTAAATCAGAGTTAAAATTACATACATCATAGACGTCATAAAATATTTCAGTACCTACATTTTTGTTTCATTTTATTATTTTTTATATTATTATTTGATTTTATGTTATATACTATATTATATTTTATGAAATGTATACACTATACCTATATAAAAGTAATTTTGTTTCTTATGGTAACGTTAAATTATTTGGTAACGATAGAAACATGCGAATATTCTTGAAAAAAAAAATAAGCAATTTTTTGATAAAAAAAATTCAAAAAAAAAAAAACAAAAATAAATAAAAGGAAGAAAGGATGATAAAAACGAAAAAAAAAAAAATAAATAAATAAATAACAGCAGCGATAATAAAAAAATGCTTTAATGTGAGAAAAAAGGATTTTTTTTATTTTTTTTGAATGCTTTACGTATTGTTCAGTTGAACTGAACTGAACTGAACTGAATACACGTTTAGTTATTCGTGTGCTTTCACTTATGATAGTACATCATAATTTATATTAATATTAAAATATTTTGTTTTCTATTATTTTTTTTTGATATTGAAATTTTATCACAGAAGGTGTTTAAAAAAGAAAGTATTTTTTTTTGTCTTGTTATTGTAATCACAGACAATATAATTAAGTAAAAAAAAAAAAATTCTATAAAAACAAAATTAATAAATAAATGTTATGTTAATTAATAAATGCTTATATCTAAGAAAAATAATTTAGAACAAAAAACCAACAAAAAAAAAATATATATAGGGTAAAATACCCAGTGATCAGCACTGTTAAGAGATGTGTTGCTTTAAATTGTTTATATTAAGTTATTGTACAACACGAAATGTTACAGAAATACATAGTGTGATAGATAAGAATATTATTTCATTAAATTAAATGACAAAAAGTAATTGGAAAGTCAAAAATTTTTAAAAAAGACAAAAAATTAAACATACATATGTCTATTTTTCAGTTATCGGCACAATCTTTTTTGTTAATGGCACATTTATAATTCAGTTATCGGCACTAGATTTAAAGTAAATTTAAACAAAATATTTTTAGTTCAGTAATCGACATAGTTTTTAGAAGCTAGTGATCGGCATAGAGCCGATGACTAACATTGAAAAAAATAAATTTTAATTCAATTATCAGCACCAAGGCCGATAATGAAAGAATGATAGATTTTACAAGTTAGTTATTGACACATTTGAAATACATCGTTTAAATTAAAATATCGTTTAGAAATACTGTTATTTGTTAAATTTAAATGGTCTTTAGACAAAAAAAATTAAATTTTTGAAAAGATTTTATCCAAGATAGCATGAAAGTACAGAATTTACTTATGTTTTCTTCTAGTTATTGCACACTTGACGTTACCATTTAAAACACTTCCGAATTATTACGCTTAAGCAGAGCAACTGACGAGTCTGTTCATTGCTTAATTATATAAGTCTTTTTTTTAAGAGGTGCCGATCATTGCGTATAGTGCTGACCATTAGATACTTTACCCTATATATATAAAGTTCATATTTTTTTTGATTACCATTAAATTTAATCATGTATTGGTATCATGTTCGTTTTTTCAATTATGTACATAGATTTTATTAATTCTCCTTAAAACACGTTTGTGTTTTGCACATATGGAAGAAATAATTAATATCGTACATAACATATGTACATACATATATGTATTTTATAATTAATTGCAGGCTGGAGGCCTGAAATTGTGATTGTGATTTTTCTTTTTTCAAATGGGTTGTCACAGAGATTAAATAAAAAATATAAAAAAAACGAAAAATGTATATGAACATATTTGTGGAAAAATATTTCCAATTAATTTAACAAAAAGAAAATAATTATAATCAACAACAACAAAAAATATGATAATTTTTAAACTTTTTTCTACAATTAAACCTAATTTATTTTATTTTAAATTTTTATTTTTTTTTATTTTCAGACATTCAGATTTCAAATGGGATAGATCATTATCAGAACCGAATTTATCAGGTTAATTTACTGGAAAATTTGCTTTTGCTAAATAATATTCCAAAAGCAGATTTATTTTATTTTTTATTTTATTTTTTTTTTTTGTTTCTTTGTGTACAGATTCAAATCCAATTTTAGAAAGATGGTCAAAAAAATTTCTTCATGAATACATTTCTATAGATGAATTAAAATTTTATCGCCGAAGAAATCCCATAGGTAAGGATTTAAAAAAAAAGAAGGTTACAATTTTGAGTAAATTTCACAGAGAAAAAAAAATGATATGTACATACGAATATTTGTTTTTTTGGGTTGGATTTTTTTTTTATTTTTTACTTTCAGATTTTCACACTAGAAGTAATATATGCTTATACAATAAAAATGAACCGATTACACCATTTGGTTCATTAAAAACCGAATATAAAAGAAGATTTAAACAACCTCTTCTACTTTTAAGACCTAGCCTTCTAAGGAAGCATACAACATTAAAATTAGAAGGTCGAATGGATACAGAGACTGAACATAAAGCAAATTATTTACCATATGCAGAAGAAGAAATTTTAAAGTTAGTATATCCCTTTTTAATTTATTTTTTTCTTTCTTCAACTAAAACAATTTTGATTTTTCTCTTTATATTTTATATTTATCCATCTTTTTTTTTTTTTTTGTTCGCAATAATAATAACATATGATGAAGATGTCGTCCATTACCTACTAAAAATTCAGAACATTTAAAATTATGTGGTGATATTGAATTTTTTCCTGAATATAGAACATCATTTATTGAACATCCATTAACTGAACGTTCAATTATAATTCCACCAAAAGAAACATTTAAAATGGATAATATATTTGATAATATTAATATAAATAAAAAAAATATTACATCAACAGAACATATATTAGATAAAACGAAAAAAAGTACATCTGAATCAATATTAACAATTGATAAATCAACATCAGAAAAAATATCAAATTTTAAACATAAATTAGATTCACAAAAATTTCATTTAAAATTAGAAGATGAAATTAATAATTATAATATGCCATCAGAATATCGTAGTAAATTTATTGAATTTCCAATTGAAAAATCACATTCAATACCACAATTAAGTAGTATTAAATTTAATGGTAAATTTAATTGTATACCAGAATATCGTGAAAATTATAAATTTTATGATTGTTATTCAAAAAGTGCACCAATTAAAAAAGATGATAATATAAATTTTTTTTATGATAAAAATTATATTACAGTACCTGAATATAAAGAAAAATATAAAATACCAGATAAGACTGTTGTTATTAATAAAATTGTATCATTAAAAAATGATGATAATTTAAATGATACAATTAAAGGTGATTATAATAATATTATACCAGAATATTATGAAAATTTTAAAGATCCACAAATAAAAGATAAACCAGAACGTGGTAAATGTCGTGAATCATATTTACGTTTAAAAGGTAAAATTGAATTTAATCCAGAATATCGTAGTACATATTTAAATTATCCACGTTCACGACCAATTACTAAAAAATCAACATCATCAATACGTTTATCAAATATTAATAATAATAAAGTATCTGAATCACAATTATCACCACATAGAAAATTTAGTAAATCATTAACAACATCACCAAATAAATATATTGATAATAATATATTTGATTCAACAATTAATCAAGAACTGCCATTTCAATGCCAACCAGAATATCGTAAAGCAAAACGTGAATATTTAATTAAAGAACGTTCAATAACACGTAAAATAACTGAAAATGATGGTAATATTAAAACAATTAATAAAAATTTTAATGATCCTAATAAAAAAGGTTTATTAGATAAAAAAAATCAACAACAACAACAATTAAATAAAAATAAATTTTCAACAAAAATTTTAACATCATCAACAAAAAGAAATGATAAAAATTTAAATCGAACAAAAGATGATATATCACCACAATATCGTTTAAATATTGATAATATTGATGATTTTAATGATAAATTTCATAAATCATCACCAAAATTTGGTAGACGTGCATCAATACGTACAACAAATCATAATTTAGCTAGAGATAAAATAAAAATAATTGAATGTAATCCAAAATATTCTTCATCATTAACAAAAATACAAAATAAAAAGGATAATAATAATCAAATAACAAATAAACAAAAAATTTTACCACCGTCAAAATTATCACATAATAAACATAATATTATTAATAGTAATATTAATAATAATAATAATACAATTACAGTTACAAATAATGATGATTCGTCCTTTATCATACTTGAAGAACCATGTAAAAAAAGTGCATGGATGAAAAAATCATGGTATGAACCATAAAAAAACAAAAAAAAAAAAACAAAAAATATGTAATAAATCAAATTTAATTCTGATATTTAGTAATTGATAAAAAAAAATTAAATAAAAATATTAATTAATTTAGAATTTAAAAGTAAATTGTGTTTATTTTTTTTTTTTTTTTTTTTTTGAAAAATATTTCCTTTTGACCATGACCATTGACCATACCACAATTAATGATAAAATTACATAGTAAATACATACAGGGGTTTCCGTTATCACAGACTAAAAGGATACCATAGAAAGGGCTCATCGAGACAAACAAAAAATCGTATTGGAGGAGGGAGGGAAATCTCAACCGTTTGGCCGCTAGAGGGCATTGAAATTGTTTTGCTATTATTTCACGATCTGTACCCCATAACTTTTTACAAGGGCACTCAAGGGTCACTTTGTGTTTAGGAAAAATGTAGAGGACCCTTTGCCTTTTTCAACGATATCTGATTTGTACCTCTAATCTTAACTGTTAAAAAGTGAGATGCGTTCAAAGTAAAAATTTTGTGAATTTTTCTCAAATTTTTATGTTTAATCCTGTTTTTCTCAAAAAAGACTTAAATTAACCCAAATATTTCATACTTAAGCTTAAGTGTTGAAAAAAACAATCTTGTTAAGAAAAATAACAACGAGAGTAAATAATATACAGGGTGTTTCCGTTATCACCGACCAAAAGGATACCATAGATAAGGCTCATTGAGACAAACAAAAAATCGTATTGGAGGGGGGAGGAAAATTGCACCCATTTTTTGTGTTTAACCCTGCTTTGCTCAAAAAATAAAATACTTTGAATTCCTTCTACATTCAATTAAAAAAGTTAAATCAATTTAATTTATTTTTATTTAATTTATAAGTTTTCTTATTTTATTGAAAAATGATATCGTATATAAGAAAAAATTATATATTTTTCTTTGACATTATGAAAACTCATCTTTATTTAGTTAACTCAAATTCAAGTTCATTGTTATATGAATGCCATGTATACATATGTATACTTACATATACACATTTTTTTTTTTTTAATTTTCTATGGTTTCAAATTCAATTATTCTTATGAAATATTGTTTTCATCTCCATTTTAAATTTTTTGCGTGTGTTGGTGTTATGTGTTTTATTTTTTTTTCTTTGAAGAATTTCAAATGCAATTATTAAAAACGAGGCATTAGCACGTGAAAATTGTAGAAGTGCAAATATTCAATAATACATACATATACATACATATACCTATACTTTAATAACTTGTTGAATAACAATTTATTTTTCTTCACATTTTCTAAAAATTAATATCACAAATCACAATTTTGTTTGTTCTTTTTTTTTCAATTTTGTAAAAGGATATTCTTTACAAAAAAAAAAAAAAAAAAAAAAAAACTCGCAATAGAAATATGAAATTTAACAGAAATTAATTATGTAATCGTATAAAATTTTCTTTGAAAATGTATAACATTTTTTGTACATTAAATAATGCAAAATTTTTTTGTTTTTTCTTATTCTTTTTTTCATTTTCTTTACTTGCTACATTATGTTAATTTCTGTGTTTATAGAGAAAAAAAAAAAAAGGAATAAAGAATACCTACATGTATTAGGAATGAATGTGAATAAATATTTTTTGTAATCTTGATTTTTTTTTCAGTATAATTTGCTCTTACCCGTATCTTTTACATTATATTTTCGTGTACTTTAATACAAACATATATCCCGTGCAACCAAGCTATAAAGTTAGCTTTTTAAAGAATTATAAAGATTTTCGTGAAGCTCTTTATAGAAAAAACCAAGGTTTTGATTAAGATTGACATCGATTTTATTCACGAAATTCGACGTCAGCCATAGAAGATTTCGATTAAGAGCTTTATCGAATTTTGTTTCAACATCTGTATAGAGCGTTATAGGAATCTTTAAAGACCGATAACGATTCTTGACGATTCTTTATAGATCGTTGTCCGTCTTTGAAATACTTTGAAAATCGATAACGATCAATATAGATTTTGTCGTTGGCTTTCGTTATCGTCGATATCTGCGTAAATCGATATAGATATTTAAAGATTTTTTCGTCATTAATCGAGAGCAATGTTTATCTTTATTCCTCGTTATTGTTCTATGTTCCCCTTTAATCTTCGTTAAGGATCGATATATAGATCTATATCATAATATTTTTATAATTCTCTTCTCTCTCTGAAATAATTCTCTTGAGAGCAGGATTTAGATATCGATAAAGAACGTGAAGCTTCTTTGTATATCTTTGAATAACGTTAAATATCGTGCAATATATCTATAAACATCTATATAGTTGGACAAAGTTACTTCACGACTGGCTGCACGGGATATACCTACCTTTAATTTATTTATTTTTGCCAATATTCCTAAAGTCTATTTTCTTTTAATATAAAATTAGAAAGTTTTTTTTTTCAGATACTTTTTAGGTATACATCAAATATTACTACATAATTTATAAAGCAAAAATGTTATGTATACACAGGTATGTTTACTGTGTAGTAAATATTTTGAAAAAAATAAAAAAAAAAAACAATCTGTTTATTCAAAATTAAATGGTGAAAAAATTGTAAAAAATGGTAAAAAAAAATTAAAATAACAAAAGCAAACATATAATATGTGTATGTAGATAAACAATATAATTTGAAAAAAAAAATGAGTATAAAAGAATAAAAGTTTGGGGAAAATAAAAGTATCCATCAAACAGCATTGTAATCATTTATTTATTTTTTTTTTTTTTTTGATGAATGAGTGTTTTTGATATTTTTCATATTTTCTTTTTATAAATACTCGTATGTTATTTTTTTTTTTCCAAAAAAGAAAAAAAGAAAGAATATAAATAGTAAAAAATAATAAAATGGAAATTACCAAACAGAAAATATTCTTATTTTGAAAAAAAAAAAAAAGAAAAAAAAAAGGAAAGTTTTATCTTATAAATTTCAATTGATTGTTTTCTACTCAAAAACACATATACATACATACGTATATGTATACATACTACAGAATATATTTAAGTTTTTTTTTTCTCGGATAATTATTTCATAGAAAGAAAATAAAATATTTTTAATTGATGGATTAAGGAGATACAAAAAAAAAAAGCGTATTTCAGATGCAATTACGCATGAATAAATTAGTTATATCATGTAGAGAAAAGATAATCACGTACTTTATACTTTAATATTTACAATAAAAAAAAGTGAAATAGAGAGAAAAATAATGAATATAATGTTAAAAGGTTAAAACTAAAGATAATTCTAGTATAAAATATTTGATTAACTTTTATGACGTGTATTAAATATATTTACTGAACATTAAATGGCTCCAGTAATTTATTCATATTAAATACGCGTTACGAATGCGATTTATGTAGACATTTTTTTTTTTTTTGTTGGTAAAACAAAGAAGACAATTAAGGCTTCTTATGTAGATTATTTATTCATGTTTTACTTTAAAGCGTACTACTCAGCTGAAAATAAATTTTATGTTGGAAAAAGTCAATTTATTTCGGAATGAACTAAAAAATCTACAAAAATAAGAAGAAATCTACACAGATGAAAAAAACTTTACATAAAAAAATCACAAATCACAAAAATAACGATTTTTAGGTTATTACCTAACTTCACAAATGTCAAACAATCAATTTATTTTCATTTTCCGAACGAAATAAATGGAACTTCATTTGGATATGAAAATAAAAGGTCTCCAAAGGACAGCCAACGCCATCTGTGAACATATAGATTTTCAACTTTTATTTATTTTCAGCTGGAGTACCACTTACGAAATCTTTTTTCGGTTCCATTTATTTTGGTTTTTTTTACATAGGTTTTGTACAGGCAAAATATCTTATTTTCAGCTGAGTAGTACCCTTAAGTAATCTAACTAATTTCAATCTAATCAAAAACAATAAACGACACATAAACGAAAGGACAGAACATCGTCTGCCGAGCCAGCTAGTAGAAAACTATAAATTCAAAAATTTTTTAAATTAAATCAATTGTGTTGGAATTTTCAAATTGATCGTATATATAAGATCTAGTAATAGCATTTTAATTTTTTTAAATTCCCTCATGTATACTTGCATGCATAGTATATACATACTTAGATACATATTATGTGTATAGTAACTATGGTAACGTGAATTATTTGACTTAAATTAAACAAAATATGATTTTTTTGACATTCAATATATTAGAAGACATCAATCAGGTCGTATATATTTTTTTTTTTTTCAATTTATAATTTGATTTCAAATAATCATATAATTTTAAAATATATTTTATTGTGATTGTTATAAAAAATATAAATACCTACATATAATTTTTATCGATTATATCAAATTTTAAAAAGAGAAAGAAAAAAAAAAAACAAGCAAGAAAAACCAGCATAATTTAATTATGGAAAATAAATTAGAATCTTCATTACCTATTTTTAATTCTAAATCAACAATTAAAACAATCTTCAGAAATGAAAATTGTAATTGTTCTTCAGATTCTATTAATCTATTTAAAAATTCATTTGTTGCAGATAAATTGAATGGTAAGAATTATAATTTTTTGTTTTTATTGAAGACTAATTAAGAATTTACTCTGGATTTTGATAACTCTTTTTTTTTTCTTCTGAAATTCCCAATTTTAATCCCTTTTGCTTGAATTAATAAATATATATTTAAAATTGAAAAAGAAAAAAATTTAAAATAACCATGGTAACGTAAATTGTTTGATTAAAATTAAATAAATTTTTGACATTTGACATTAACTAAAAAAAAAAAAAAAAACAAATTTAGAACCTATCGCTTTTCTTATAACATGTAACTTAAATATTTTTTTCAAATATTTCGGATTTGCAGAACAAAAAGGAAAGAAATCAGAATCTTTATTATCTTGTTCAAGATTTAAGCCAACAATTGAAACAATCTTTAAAAATAAGGAATTTGATTGTACTTCAAGTTTTATTAATCCTCTTCAGAATTCATTACCAATTATTATAGATAATGTGAATAATTCATTCAAATATGTCGCTACAAACAATTCAATGAGTAAGAATAATGTTTATTGAGAAAATAGAAAATTTAAAAAAATAAATTTTCATTTTTTTTTAAAGAAAAAAAAAATGTAACAAGAAAGGAAATTTATGAAAAATTATGGTACAAACAATATTATGATGAATATCTTGAATCACTTAAAAATGCAAATTTAGATAATTCACGAATTATATCTGAATATAATGATAAATTCATTCAATTTTCACAACAAAAATTAATTGATGAGAAAAATTTAAGAAATCTTGAAGAATCGATTGATAAAAATCCAATTTATAAATCAGCAGCAATAACATTATGGAATCCTGAAGGAAAATGTATACCAAATCCTTTTAAAAAAATTTGTACAATATCAAAGCCAATCGAGGAACGTATTGATATTCAATTTGGTTAAAAAAAAAAAAAACAAATAATTTTAATTTTTCAATGAATTTTATTTTGAATTTTTTTTTACATTAATCCTTTAGCAAATTTTTATTGATTTTAAACATTCATTAGAAATTTAAATTTGATTCAAATTTAATGTTGTAAAATAAATTTTGTTTTTTATATTTAAAAAAATGGTTGTTTTTTTTTCTTCTATATATTAAATTAGACGAATGAAAATGCCTAGAGGAAGTTCGGGTTTTGTGGACTGGTCGGATATTGTGAATCCAATGTGATGTAATTTGGGCTCATCCGACTGTATTCCGAAAAAAGAGGGACATTTTGTCCACTTTTGCCCCTACTACTTATATGCCACATTACCCGCCACTTTTTTGAAAATAGTAAAATCGACACTTTGTGTTTCAAATAATTCTTGCTTTTTCCTTTTTATTGTTATACACCTTTTGAGTTCTTATAATGAAGCAGGCTTTAATGAAATTTCTATGAAAATTTTGGCTAATTAACCATGCTAATTCAGGAACTACACTAGAAAACAAAAGCAGTGGTCCACAATACCAGAACTTCCTCTATACGTATGTGGTCTACACAACCTGATGTTAACTTTTGCCTCTTCAGGATCATTTTAGTCCAAAAAATAATAATAATAATAATAAACCTTAATTTGATTTATGAGAAAGATGTTTCGTAGGGTGAAAATTTATTAAAGAAAGTAATTTTCATGAAATTTTATAAAAGTATTGTACATATTTTATTTTTATTCATTTTCTTCGGAATTTAAAAAAAAAAAAAACACACACACACACACACAACACACACAATTAGAAATTCATGGAAAAAGGATGCGTAATATAATTTGTTTTTTTGTTTTTTTTTTCTCTTTAACTTTAAAAAAGATATTTAAGTGGAAAAACAAGTGTGTGCATTAAGAGTATGTTAATACGTACGTTAACAGGTAAATGTAAAGTTTTATTTTAAAACACGTGTCCATTATAATCTATTTATCATTATTATTGTCACGGTTGAAATCATTAATGGCATATAAAATGAGAAAATTATGAATTGGAAAATTCATTTTATTAAAATTTTATATGGTTTTATGTACATTTTTCATTTATTTCAAAGAAAATATATCAGTTTTTTTTCTTTTACAGAAAATTTCTGCAATTTGTTACTGCGATTTATATAAAGCTTTTCCTTTTTTCTTCGTTAAAGATTTTTATTTTAGAAAAACAATTAAAAAATACAATAGATAAATAAATGAAAATGCTATTATCGCACTTCGACCTTTGCAGATCTTTTGTACAGCCCGTGCTTCTCATAGTTTTAGGCTTTTAACAAATCCTAATATTCTATTCGAAGGTGCGCACCAGACTTCCTTAGGCTTGAGGAAAAACTGGTGCAAGTATCGCACTCTTTTTGAGACCAACATTGAAACAGAATGTGTTTTGAAGTCTCTTTGGCCTCTTTGCAGAACCTGCATTTGTCATCCTCTTTGAGCCCCATCTTGCTCAGGTGGTAGTTGAGTAGACAGTGTCCAGTGATAAGTCCCGTGATTGTCCTTAACTCGTTCCTATTGAGGCTGATCAGTTTTTCGAAGGTTTAATAAACTTCTTCGCTTGCTTGTTACCGGGAGTCTTCTCCCAGTAGGAGATGCATCTTTCCATCTCCTATTCCCTTATAGAACCCTTGGTGTAGCTTTTAGGCAGTCCAAAGAAGGGTTCTGGACCTACAATCTTAGAGCTGGCGCCTTGTGGACTTTTTAAGATACAAACAAGTATAAAAGTATATATTTATTATACTTTATACGTAAATTTAAAGATTATTTAAAATTTTCAGATACAAAATACGTTTGTGTTGTGGTAGAATATTCTTTGAAAAAAAAAAAGAAGAAAAAAATCGATTTATTCATTCTAGGAAATTTATTATACAAAATTAAATTCTGTTGAAAATGTTTTAAATATTTTCGTAAAGGCTATCAGTATTTTTTGATTGTTATATAACATATTGACATATGTTATGTCAAAAGCTTCTAGAATCCAGATTATCTTTCGTCTGAAGCAACAACTAAATACAATGTTTTATTATTGTTTTTTTTTTTATCCTACATAATCTCCTATTTTATTTTTTATTTATTTTTTTTTTTATTTTTTCAAATAAATACCAATTCAATGGAATATTTTGAAATTGTTTAAATTTCATTTTTTGACAATAGGCTATTTATTAGGAATAAATACATAATATTTTGTATTATTGTAACTAAGTAATTAAGTAAATGGCAATAACATACATATAATGTACACACACCTATAAATACATATAGTACAAGTATTATTCTGGTCTGGAAAATTCAAGTTAATTTAGATAATTAATTTTTGAAAAAGCATTCTATGTATTTGAATTGAAATTATTTTTGAGAATCCTATGGTTTTTTTTAACTATTCAATAGAAACAAATAAAAGCAGGAATATAAACAAAATATGTATTATATTGTCAGATATACACTTTGTATCGCATCTTTTCATTAAATATGTATGTAGATACATACATATGTGTGCATCATCATCATCATCAATATTGTCTTGTTGTGAATTAGAAACATTTCCTTTATTTATTTTATTATAATATACCATTATGAAGTTTTCATTCTACCCACTTCAAATGTAACACAAATAAACAACATCAGCATTATCAAATATTTTATACAATGATCCATTACCAGAAATCACACCTTTAGTACATAACATACCATATGAAAGTACCTTTTAGATATATGATACCTTTATAAAGCTTCTAAAAATTGATATATGATGAAGGTTCTTAAAGATATATCTTAAAGGCATTTTATATCACAAGTATAAGGCCTTAAGTGAAAAACATGGTAAATAAAAAAATATATAAATAAGAATTAAAAAAATAATAAACAAAAAAGGATTTTTTTTCTCTACCGTTTTTTTTTTTTTTTTTAGCAAAAATTAGAGAGAAAAAATATATCTGAAATGGTATACAAAATATTATTTGTTTTCAAGTTTCTTAAAGACACATTTTTTGTTTGTTTGTGAAAAAAATACAATAATAAAATAATGAAAATCAAACCATAATAAAACGCCTATTTTATTAAATAATTGTGGGTTGTATAT
Source organism: Bombylius major (assembly GCA_932526495.1). Classification (NCBI taxonomy): domain Eukaryota; kingdom Metazoa; phylum Arthropoda; class Insecta; order Diptera; family Bombyliidae; genus Bombylius; species Bombylius major. The sequence goes on from OW052046.1 coordinate 1,462,529, forward strand.
ATAGTAGATTGCGTTATAAATGTTTTTGCTATATTTATTAGAAGATTCCTTCTTAGAAGATTAAAAAAAATATAAAAATAAAATTAAAAGAATAAAAACAGATACCTGAATAAATTATTCAAAATTGAGAGTAAAAAAAACAAGTAGGTATGACAAAATAAAATGTGTGGGTGGGTATACTATGTCAAGAATGTAGAGAAGAAAACAATTAAAATAATAAAATAAAATTAAAAACAGGAAGAAAATCCTTTACATATTTTCATGTTATAAATTACGGTAGCTAACATTTTTATTTGTAAAAAAAAAAACAAATAAAAAATAAAAGAAAAGTTCGTTTTTTTTTTCTGCATATCATTGTGCACATTATTTACCATATACATACATATTTATGACATACATAATATAACATTGTCCTTTTATCACAATCAACAACTGCAACAGGTGGTTGCATGAACAGAAAGAAAAAAAAAAAAACAGTGCTAAAATAATAAAGGAAATAGATATACATATGATATGTAGATACATATATGTATAAATATGTGAAAAAGTATAGAACCAATAATAAGAAAAAGATTCTTACCACTATACCAAGTCGATGAAATAATAATAAAAAAATAAAAAAAATAAATATATCATCAACTCTCACTGCGCATTTTTGTGCTTCATAAAAGGATATACAATTTGAGTTATTCCATTACGATTGGACATAATTTTGTAAATATTTATTTATGTAGTTGTTTTTTACACAGTTAATAAAAACTATTTTTGTGATAAATTAGAACAATTTCAAAAAATATAATTCAAAAAGAATTAATATACATATTTACTATGTAGGTACGAGCATGTGGTTGTAGAAGATATAAATGTAAAAAAACTTCCATATAATGCGAGAATTGCATTAAAAGTTCTTAAAGTACCTTTACACTACTTGATTTCTCATATCACTTTACATACTATGTATATGTCGTAAAGGCGGGCAGTGGACGAAGCGGTAGAGTGTTGGCTTCTGATGCTGAAGGTCTCGGGATCGAGTCCGCCTGAGTTCACTCAGCTCTGAATGAGTACCAATTCACTTTGAGTTGGCATAAATGCTCGGTACTAATATTAGTACTAAGTCCTGTCATACGAATAAAATTCGTTCTCTACCAACGAATTTTAGTGGTTCGCATTCCACTTTAAACTGTAGGTGCATGTATGGCAGAAAGACAGGGTGCTGAGTACAATGGACTCTCAACGCATGTATATGTCACTGGTAAAAGTTTAACAGCGTTTACACTGTCTGATTTTGTTGAGAAACTTTGTCTTTACACTCGACATATATCATGAAAATAGATTTTTTCTATGACATTTGATTTGACATCGTACTATTTGAATTTTTATATTTCAGTGGATTATCAGCATTATGAGAAGTCGTATGACAATACATAATATGTAAAATACCATACATAAAGTAATATGACAAATCAAGTAGTTTAAAGGTACTTTTACAAATTTTCAGATAATTTCAAAAATATTGTGGAGAAACACTTTTTTACGAAAAGAAAATTCATTGATAGTCGTTGAAAACTTTTGGAACAACCCTCTTTTATACTTATATACATATATAAAATATAGTACATATACAAGTATGTTTGTATGTACATATGTACATAAAACTCCTTGTACAATTTTCATCATCACATTTTTGATTTTAATCACAGCAACTACTAGTGTTCTACTGTAGATATGACTTGTGAGCTGAAAATTTTCATTCATTCATTCATTCAATTGTATGTGCATACATACTTATGTATATAGTAGGTATATGTATATGTATGTACATATACATAGTTAGTTTGGTTAGTAAAGAAGCAAAAGAAGAAAGATAAAAAAAAAAAACAATCAGAAAGTCCTTTCATCATCATCATTATTATCACCAGCATTTCGATCATATCATCTGACTAAACTGTACGCGTATATCTTAAATATCTAGAGAAAATTCTATAGATACATACTAAATAATATATCTAGCTGTATATATTTATTTATCCATTCTTTTAAATTTAATATCAATCATACTCCAATGTTGAATCGTTCGTTTGTTTCATCAGTTGTAATTGAAACTTGAAAGAATCAACATCCATTTTTGAAATAAAATATAAAAAATAACGAACAATTTTCTAAATTCGATTTATTTTTACATGAAATTTTTAAATTCGATAACGAAATATATATATTGTATATGTGTATATGTGTATAATAACAGTAAAAAATTAACTATATATTTAAAATTTAATTAAAAGTTTATTAAACAATTTAATTAATTTTTATTGAAAATAAACGTTAAAATTAAAAAAAAAAACCGTTGTAGATACTTTAAAGTGTGTTTTTTTATATAACTAAAATTAGTGTATAAATTAGTGTTAATTTGATTTAATTTGGTGTGTAAAAGAGAACTTAATTGCTTATATTTTATGTATGTATATACACAACATAATTTATATTTAATTATTTGATGATTAATATTTTCTAAATTAATTGATTTTCATTTAGGTATAAAAAAATAAAGAAAAAAACAGGTGGAAGAAAAATAAATTTTCATTGAATAATTAAAGTTGAATTTTGGTGACGATTTTGTTGAGTTTAAAATAAAAATATTTCAAAATTTAAAAAAAAAAAAAAGGATTTTTGTGTGATAGTTTAAAAATAAAGTATATTTACTTGGAAAACATGTCCCAAAATAAATGTGTCCTATATAAGTAGAATTTTTAAAAGTTCGTAGTTCATTTTATAATTAAATTAAAATACGAGTACTATAAAATATTAGATAGTTTTTATTTTTTTCGAATAATAACGGAAATTTTTAAGGTATGTTTTAATAATTAAGTCAAAAAAAAAAAATAAATAAATAAATAAAATAAATTTTACATTAATAAAATTAAGCTTTTAATTTTATGAATAAAATACGAATACAAATATGTACAATGAAACTTCAATAATCCGAACCAATTAATGGCAGGCCTAAATCGGATTACCGAAAAATTCGGATTATATTGAGGTGGTATTATACAGCTAAAATAAAATAAAATAGTGCAGAATCAAAGTAAACTGCTTTTTTAAAATTTATTTCAAAAACTTTTTATTATAAAAAAAAAATTTTAAAAACTAATTTTTTCTAGTAAATTTTGTGTTTTAAGAACTTAATAACTTGTAATACGTAAGTAATGCACAAATTTGTATTTATGTATACAAATAACAAAAAAAAAAAAAACATAACGGGAACATTTCAGTTAGCTAATAACAGTAAATTATGTATTTATTAAAACAAAAACAAAGCAATTTTTTGATTTCATTCAAACAATTCGGATTTCAAAAAACATTCAAATCGGATTACAGAATGTTTAATGCCTAAATTAAGGACAGTCGAATTATTGAAAATTCGGATTTTTGGGGGTTCGGATAATCGAAGTTTCACTGTATATGATTTTCAAATAATAATTCTTGTATTTCGAAAAAAATTTAATAAAATTTAAAAAAAAAAAAAAATAGTTTATTATTTAACGTATATTTAAAATTAATTTTAGCAATAACCTTATGTCAAAAAATACTATAAGTATATAATTTTATAGTTAAGGATAAAGTTTATAAAGTGATAAATAATTTTTTTTTTTTAAATTAATATTATAAAGTTTTTTAAAAGAAAACTTTTATATAAATTGAAATTTTGAAATATTACATCATAATAAACCTTGTACTTTTCAACTTTTTTATTATATAAGTAAATAAGTTCATAGATGATGGAGAATGATGATTATATTATTATGATGTACAAAATCTCTAACACTTGTTATTAAATTTTAAATAGAAAAAAAAAAAATAGAGAAAAACATTAAGTAGCATGAAAGGAAATGATTTTATTTATTTTTTTTTTTTAAACTTTAAAGTTTAAGAAATAACTTCTTAGAGAGAAACTTTTTGAATATAGTTTATGTTCGTTATTATTATTGTGTTTTTTTTTTTTTTTTTTGTTTTTTTTATCAATAATTTGTTCAGAGAAAGATTTTTAATTTTAAAATAAAATATCTGGAAAATGTATGTATGTATTTGAAATTTTTTTCCTTTAAAATTAGTTTTCATTTCTTGGAAGAAAAAAAAGGACTTTTTAAAATTTTAAATTTTCAAATAGTAATTTAAAAACTTTAACAAGTACATCCAATATTAGACGGACAGTGGACGAAGCGGTAAAGTGTTGGCTTTTGATGCTGAAAGGTCTCGAGTTCGAGTTCGCCTAAGTTCACTCAGCTTTGAATGAGTACCAATTCACTTTGAGTTAGGTATAAGTGATCGGTACTTATAGACTAGCTTAGAGACCATAAGCTAAGCCTACAAAAAACTACAAGTACCAAGCCCTGTCATACGAATAAAATTCATTCTCTACCAACGAATTTAGTGGTTCGAATTCCACTTTAAACTGTAGGTGCATGTATGATAGAAGGGCTTACAACCCTTTGACTGACAACTGAGAGGTGTGTCGGTGTGTGGTATCAAAACGGCACGGTTAGTGCTAATTGGGTCTTCGGAAATAATCCAAAGAACCGCCACGTCAACCAAACCAACCAACCAAATCCAATATTCGTTGTTTAAAAAAAAAAAAAACGAAATGCTACTGTTATGAAACCTTTAAAACTTTTTAATACAAATCATCTTCTGCAATACGAATATATTTTATCTCTCAATATCTTTTAAAATTATATTTTGATTGATTTATGAAATTTAATTTTTTCTCATACAATATCTAATCAAAATATATACGGTACGGTATATACAAAATACAGATATGTACATATTATTAAAATCTCATGCATTCAAAGATATATTAGACCATAAACTCATTTCACACTACATCTACCAAGGCACCTTATAAAATTTACATTTAAAAACAAAAAAGGATAACAAACATATAGACTACACATGTATAATTTTCGATTTATACAATAATTTTACTTCTATACATTTTTTTCTATATTTTTTTTTTTCAATTTATAAAACTGGAAATATAGAAATAATAAAAAAAAATTCAAATTATTCTGTTATATACATATATGTACATATGTGTATGTATCGTATACATATGTACATATGCATATAAAATTCTGATACACATTTGTCCATTTGATGTTCGTTATTAAACTCAAAGAGTCTAATTCTCAAAAGTAATTTAATGTGTACATATACATATGTATACACATATGCATGTAGATGCAAGTATCTCTATAAAAAAAAAAAAAAAAAATTAACAAACTTATCAAGAATAATACATGATATCACACATGTAATATGTATTATGCAACTTCAAAGAAGAAAATTATTATCCTTTTTATTAAATGCTTTGCAAAAAAGCCACAATTTCTCTTTGAATTTATTTATTAATAATTTTTTTTTATTCATATTTCATTTTTCTATCAAGATAAAATTCATAATTTATGAAATATTTGAATAAAAAAAAAAAATAAATAAAAACCAAGTTTATGTTTTATTTATTGCACAACAAGTGACCATAATTTTTGTCATATAAATAGATACACGTACAGTACAGCTAAATAAGATTGGCAAAGGGGAAGTATGCGCAGTAGGATCTGCGTATCCTTTCCACTAAAATTTCACTGTGATGTAAGCATCACATTTTACAAAAATCCTTCTTGAAAAGAGAAATTCGTATTTTGTTCCTTAGAGGTAGGAATTTATTATTTACACGATCTTACATATATTTTCGTTTTCTTATTCATAAGAATTTCCTATTTTAAAAGGATACTTATCATCACTGATCACTCATATTGTTTTTGTTATTCTGTATTTTCTTCACTATCCTTTAAATTTTTTTTTTCCGTAGTATGGCGTTCGTCATACAAACAACATCGGATGGAAGGATGTTGTTATTTTTTTCAGCTAAAAAGAGGATAAGCGTTGTGTGTGCGATAGATGATCGCTAGTCATTATACTTACTGAATGGAAGATTTAATCTTTATTTTCTTTTGCTTTTTTCTTCAAAAAAGGGGAAATGAAAGGATATTTTACATATTTTCAAAATTTCTCCCACCTGCGCAACTTTTTGCCAATCTTATTTAGCTGTACTGTATATAATTTCAAAATTTTGAACATAATATTTGAAGTCTTTTATTTCTAAATGTGTATAAAAAAAGGATAAAACATTTTGATTTTTTTTTTTTCAATCGTTTATTTTAAATAAAATTAAAGTAAGTATAAAATTTTAAAAGAAAATTTTATTTTTGTTGTTGTTTTATCTCTATGTTACATAAGTTACATGAGAATCTGATTAAAAATTCATATATATATATGTATATAGGTATGTCTTTATTTTAATAATAATAAATGGTTATATTACGTAGGTGTATGTGTATGTAAGTGTGTATATGTGAAAAGTAAAAAAAACAACATACATAAATCTTTTTTTTTTTTCAATTATATTTGAAAAATTTTCAGCAAATAAATCAAAAATAGTCGACATAATTACAAGGCATCGTTCTATAATTTAACATTTTATTTTATTTTTCAACACATGATATTTTATATTTTGTTAATTTTCTTTGTAAAAAACACATAAATTTATTATTATTCTTTTTTTTTTACTTAGAAGGCTAGAAAATGTGTATCTTCAAAAATGAATCGCTGCTTTGGTGATGCTAATGTTCTTTTGTTCGTGATGCGAAAATATTACTTGTTACTATGACAACGCAAAGTTTTTAGTTGGCGATGCAACGCTATTACATGACAGCTGAATATTACAAGGAATTTCGAATATTTGATTTGATGCGATGCTTTTTTGAATATGTGACAACGCATCATAAAAGTTGCGTTGCATTTTTGAATTTGTGACAAGCATCAGCATCGCATCAACAAAGCAACAATTCATTTTTGAAGATACACAATATTATAATTTTAATAAAACGTGTTGTATGAATTGAAAAATAATGGAAAATAAAAAAAATAAAAAAATAAGAAAAAAATCAAGTATAGGTGTTGTTTACTTGGTTATAAGACTTTTATCTTTTACTTATATTTCGGTAATTTGTTTATAATTTGTATACAATTATTTATATGTATATTATATAGAATGATAATTTTAAATTCTACCCGAATATCAAAAAAATCAATTACTTAAATTAAAAACTTGATAAATTTTTACAGACATTTTTTATCTGATATTTATTTATTATATAAATTAGTTTATAGGTTGAATTAAAGTATAATTTTATTAAATTTAATAAAATTTCAAAAATTACACAAAAAAATAAATGAAATAATAAATTAATTATTTTTAAAAATATTTTAATGTTTCATACTCGTTTTCACAATAATACCGCAATAATTAATATGGTTTTGTGTGTGTGTGTGTGTGTGTGTGATAATCTTAATTAATTTAAACTTTTTATACAGAAAAACCACACATGTATATCGTACTGTACATATTTACATACAGTACTGGTCAGATAAAACGCACCACCTCAAGAATTGTACGAAATCTTTTTTTTTTTTTTTGAAAACCATGTTGCCACTAAAGGAAGTTAATATAAAATTTCTTGCTATTGCAATAAGTAAAAACGAAAATACTTAATTTAAATAAATCTTTGTTTGTTTGTTCACGCTATGTACTTATTTAACTTTAACCTAACATTTGCATACTCAAAATAAAAAAGTCAAAAATAACTTTTTCACTATTTTATACAAATTTTACTTAATATTAATTCTGATTATTGAAAATAATTATAAAACAAAAAGTATTAATATCATATTAGTATTAAGTATGGCTTCCTGGAGTTTTAATTGAGGCTTCAATTAATCGTGGGGTCGAAATTACCAAGTTTCCAATGATCGATCAAAATGTCGAATTTCCATGCTTCTTTAATAGCATTTTTAAATTCCTTTTTAGTCCTCGGGTTCCTTTAAAAAACTTTTGATTTCAAAATTGCTCAACAGCTCTCTATTAGGTTCAGATCTAGACTGTTTCCCGGGCAGTCTAGAGCTCTCAATCATTGATCAGCAACATTTTTTTTTTTTTTTTGAAATATTAAATACAAAAGATATAATATTTTAATAAATCGAATTAATTTTGGTGCTTTTAACTCTAAAGATAGCAAATATGTACGTCAGAAGTAACCTTTCGAGCCCGGTGACAAGTGGCAGAATCGCCCTAGAAGATTGGGTCATAAATGACCGGAAACATGGTCTCTATTGAAAATTGAATTTTTTTTAATCTCTTCTATGCAAGATTTTTCCCAACAAAAAAAAAAAAAAATCAATTAAAATAATATTTTCCTAATAACGTTGTAACCGCGCGTCTATAGTTTTACAAAATAAATTTTTTATTGTAAAAACTTTTTCAAAAGGTATAATTAAAACTGTTTGAAGGTAATTTCTACAATTATAAAAACAACATGAAATTAATTTAATTAAAATATTTTCTTAAATAAATTTTTTTTTTTTTTTATTAATATCCTTCGTGACGTTATCCCAATTTGTAGCATTTTTTCTTATATAGTGATACATTTCTTTTTTTCTCTTTAAAATAAAAAATAGAAAAAAAATTTAATTAGCACACAAGTAGGTTAAAAATTTTTAGCAAAAACAAAAGGTGTTAAGTATGAATGAAGTAAAAAAAAAAAATAATTCATTAATATATTGTAATTACAATAAATGGTATAAAGAAAACACTTTTTATTTATTTTTTATCTTCAACGTGTATAAAAGTAATATTAACTGTACATGACTGAAATTTACATTCTATAGAAATTCATTATTATGTTTTACTTTCATTTTTATATCTAACATCTTTCTTTAATATTCGCAATTTGAAATATTTTTACCAAAATGAATAAAAATAAAAACAAGGAGTATGTACTCACAAATGACATAAAGTTTAATTAAGTTTTATAACTTTTGATTCCTGATAAAATTGTTACAACAAATTTATCTGTGACTTGAAATGCGTAAAAATTAAGCTAACATTCTGGATGACTTATTATTTTCTCTTTTTCTTCCTTTTCAAGTTTAGTCTTTATCGAAAAAAAAAATATACATACATACATATATGTTCCTATTTCGCTTTTTGTTTCTATAAGCAAAATTTTTAACTTCAATGACAAATACTTTTGAAGGAAATCAAAAAAATCACTATTTTTTTTAAAGTTGACTTTATTAATTTTTGTTTTTTTGTTGTTTTTTTCTAATATTTGAATACATAAAGTCTGAAAGAATTCGAGCTTATATAGGTTCCCCTTGTTTTTGAAAATATTTATTTCTTAAAAAAAAAAATACATACATATGCTGTCAAGAAATATGTACATATTTATTCAATAATATAATTTTGAATGAATTTTTCTTTTGAAATATATGTCTATATCCAAAAAAAAACACATACACACACACACACTCACATAAAATTTTTAAGATTTCATTAATACATATTATTATAAATTCAGCAATGAGCAATGAAAAAAATAATATATCTACAAAAATAAAATAAAAATAATAATAAACCTCTTTGTTATATTTTATTCTCAAATGATCATGATTTATTCATATAACAATTACATTTTTCTTTTTCTTCGTTTAAATTTGATTTTTCACGTGCACATTTACAACATAATTTTTATTGTATTTGAAATGTATTTATAAATATATATCCCGTGCAACCAGTCGTGAAGTAACTTTGTCCAACTATATAGATGTTTATAGATATTGCACGATATTTAACATTATTCGAAGACATACAAAGAAGCTTCACGTTCTTTATCGATATCTAAATCCTGCTCTCAAGAGAATTATTGCAGAGAGAGAAGAGAATTATTAAAAATATTATGATATAGATCTATATCGATTCTTAACGAAGATTAAAGGAGAATATAGAACAATAACGGGGAATAAAGATAAACATTGCTCTCGATTAATGACGAAAAAATCTTTAAATATCTATATCGATTAACGCAGATATCGACGATAACGAAAGCCAACGACAAAATCTATATTGATCGTTATCGATTTTCAAAGTATTTCAAAGACGGACAACGATCTATAAAGAATCGTCAAGAATCGTCGATCGATGTCGATCTTAATCAAAACCTTGGTTTTTTCTATAAAAAGCTTCACGCAAATCTTAAAAATTCTATAAAGCTAACTTTTTAGCTTGGTTGCACGGGATATTACACCTACTCATATATGTGAGTATGTAACGTATTTATGTATAAAAAAGGAATTGCTTTTTAATTAAAAAAAAAAAAAACAAGGAAAATATAAATAAACAATTTTTCTCATATGTATTAAAAATGAATCTTGTTTATCAATCGAATCTGGTATACGTGTAACATTTTAGGAAATTTTTTTAAAAAAAAAAATTACATTTGATTCTTTAGAATATGGAACAGAATGATTAGAAATCAAAACAGAAATATATACTTATATTATTATATACATATAAACTTATATATGTATGTATATGTATTAGATAAAATAAAATAAAAATAATAATGATTAAATAAGCTTCTTATCAATTTCAATTAATTTTACAGTTCAACAATAAATTAAATGACATCTATTATACAAAGAAAAACAAAAGAAAAACAAACTTCAAATAAAATTGAAAACTTTGTAGGCGTCTCAAAAGTTTTTATAACTGTATAAATGCTTATCTTTTTATATATATACGAGTATATACTTTTCTCTTCCTTGAAATATGTATATTTTTTATTTACTGTAATTTTTAATTAATACTTACAATTAGATTAGAAAATTTTAATTCGTTTCATAATACATATACATAAATTTGTAGAAAGATTTAATTAAATATTTATTTACTTCATGAGAGTAAATTACTAACTGTAAATTATAAATTAATTGAGCAGATCTGACATACATACATATATGGGGAATTCCACGCAAATCGACCACAATATAAATGAAGCTAATTTTTGGAATTGTTTATATAAAAATTTTAGGATATTCAGTAAAATATACGGAAATCACAAAAAAAGTGTTTCATTGGACGTCAGTGTTTCACCGGTGATAACTGCAAAAGTTGTCTTCCACACGCCAGCTTTGGGAGATTGTATTAAAACTTCTGTAGTGATCACCGTTGATACACTGGCGTGCAATGAAACACCTTTTTTGTGATTACCGGTTATACATTGGCGTATCGAGAATCACTTTTGTCAGTGTTCACCGATGATACACTGGCAACCAAGGTTTTAAAGAATGTTTAGATATGTCCAAATACGTATTGAAATGGTTACCACTTCACATGTAGCAAAATTTTCTTAAGTTTTCTATTGAACACAACCTAGTTTTATTACGAAATTTCAAAGATTATCTCAAAAACCGTTAGAGATAGAAGTAAACGGATAACAAGAATCAATTCAGCATACTCAAAAACATAAGAAATGGTAAATTTGGCGGATGGAACAAACCAATATCTAAGCGGCGATATATATGTATATATTTTATTTTATTTTTTTTTTCAGAAATTGCTAATTATTTATTAATAATGTAAAAAAAGATAAATATTGTAGTATGATAAAAGAAAACAAATATTATGTATTTTTAAAATACCTATGAACTGAGTAGCAACAATGTTTTATTTTCGAAAACAAAAAAATAAACAACAACAAAAAAATCTTCTAATTTATTATTCTTCGAATTCAGCAGATTACCAAATTTTTTGTTAACTTTTTCATTTCAAAGTTAATTTCAACATGATTGAATTCTCTCTCTCTAATAAATAATAATAAATAATCAATTCTATTATGTCCACGAACTTTTTTTTTTCACAAGTTTTAATTAAAACTAAAGTAAACATTTTTTTCTTTTGTGGACTTAGATATACTTTTTAAATTTCCTTTTTTTTTTATTTTATTTTATTATTTACATTTAATTAATAAATAAATACTGATAATATAATTCAAACAATATATATGTATATATTTATTATTTATAATTTTTTAGATATGTTTTTATTTTTTATATACTACATATATACTATTTATTCAGAAAGTGATCTCAGTTTATGTAAAACGCAGTCCAGACGAGACTTTTTTATGTCAAGACTTATGTCTTGACATCGAATATGTCCCGTATAGACCGCGTATGTCTTGTAGACATAGATGGCAAGACATCGATGTCAAGACTTATGTCTTTGCTCCGATGTCTGCCTGATATGAAAAAAAAAAAATGGCGGTTTCAGATGTTTTGTGCAAATGTGTCGATTTATCAGATTTTCATCGAGAGAAAAAATTGTAAACGTGGCGTTTTTTAATAAATTTAAATTAATTTACAAAGTTATTTGGACAAAATTTCACAAAAATATATTTCAAAAATTTTACACTTTATATTCACATATTTGAAATGGCAAGACATGAAATGCCCAGACATGAAAAAAATGGCAAGACATAAACAATGTCCTGACATAAGTCTTGATATAAAAAAGTCTCGTCTGGACGGCGTATAACATTGATGATAAAAGTTCTTACGTCAATCATTTTCAAATCAGAATTCTAGCAATATAGCTATGTATGTACTATACGATATATTATTGTGATTGTACGATTTAATACAAGTAAAGAATCAATAAAAAAAAAAAAAATCTTAAATAAATAATTTCAAATAACTTAGAAACAAAATGTATATATAAAATCACCACTTTCTATAAATTTCAACACACCGGATTGTAATATAATACAATTTTATACTTGAAAAACAAAAAAAAACAAAATTTTCAAATAAAAATTAAATACATACATATATTTCAAAATTTTATGAATTTCTTTGGAAAAAAAAAATAAACTTAAAGAATATTATTATTCTGTATAATAGAAAACAAAAAAACTTTTTTGTTCTTAAATGTTTGAAATTTAAAAAAAAAAAAAAATCTAAATGTATATAAAAAACTCAGGAAAAAGTCATTGACTGACATTTAAAAAAAATAGGGTGAATAGCTTAGTTGTGATTTTCATATACACAATTATATTATCAGCATCGCCTAAGAATATATATAGGGCTTAAAAAGTTACAATTTTTAGTTTTGAATTATTGTTTAATTATTTTTTACTATGTTGCTGTACCTATATGTTTTTTAATTGTACGAAGACGTGAAAAAAAAAAATTCACACAGAATGTGTTTTGAAGTCTATTTGGCCTCTTTGTAGAACCTGCATTTGTCTTGTCATCCTCTTTGAGCCCTATCTTGCTCAGGTGGTAGTTGAGCGGACAGTGCCCAGTGATAAGTCCCGTTAATGTCCTTAACTCGTTCCTATTGAGGTTGATCAGTTTCTTAGCAATATTAGCTGAAGGCTTAATAAACTCCTTCGCTTGCTTGTTACCGGGAGTCTTTTCACAGTAGGAGATGCGCATTTTTACCTCTCCCATTCTCTTATAGAACCCTTGGTGTTATGTAAATATGTGATTATAAAAGTTATTTGTTTAAAAGTTAAATAAAATTTAGTTCTATGAATTATTATCGTTGTTTATCATAATATACAATTTTTATCACATTTCTTGATTACTTTGAGTCACCGATTACTGAGTATTTTACCTAATATAAAAAAGTATAATGAACTTTTGAAAAAGTTTTAATTTATTTGTTTACAATATAACAATCGATTAATAATTAAGTATATTTACATACAAAAAATAAAAAATAAAAAAATGAAAATAATATCAAATAAATAACAATGTAAATTAAGAGGAAAAATATAAAAAAAAATATATTTTTGTTTTGAAAGTGATATAGAATCGTGAACTTGACTTCATCAGGTTTCTACGTGAGTATCTTGTTTTATACAAGGTGTTTCCATTATCACCGACCAAAAGGAAACCATATAGATAGGGCTCATAAAGACAAACAAAAAATCTTATGTGAGGGGGGAGGTAAATCCCAACGGTTTGGCCGCTAGAAGGCTCTTAATTCACGGTATATCCTATAACTTTTTACAAGGGCACTCAAGGGTCACTTTGTGTTAAGAAAAAATCTAGAGCATTCTTTGCCCTTTTCAACGATACCTTACTTATTCCTCTTTTCCTAACTGGTAAAAAGTTAGAGTAGTTTAAAATCAAAATTATCCTCCAATACGATTTTTTGTTTGTCTCGATGAGCCCTATCTATAGTATCCTTTTGGTCCTGGATAATGGAAACACCCTGTATTTATGTATATATAGCTATATATATATATTTTTTAAATTTTTTTAAGTAAATATTAAATTTTATAAATTGAAAAAATTATTTTGATTAATTTTCATAAAGTTAACTTCTGACAAAATAATATTCTTCTTGTTCAACGTCCCTTCCTTATTTCTATACATATCTGAACAGGTCCTTCATCTCTAAAAGAATTTTCCTCTTATTATTTTCTATTATCTATCTAACAATCAATCTTGTATCGTATATATACATTTTGTGTCACACTGATTTATTTTTCTCTTAAATTTTCATGTATTGTGATATTACACACGTTATATTAAATGAATAATTTAGTTACATAAACTTATGAGTACATATTATGTACATTTTAACAGTTTTAATAGTACTCCTTTTTTTTCAAGAAAGTTTTGGAATTTTTGTGAAGTTTTTCAAGTGGTAACTATAACAAAAATCAAATTCAAAAATAATATACCTACATATATCTACATATGTAGATAAATACTTGAATTTTAATTTTCTTCTATGATTAGAATTTTGAAAATACATACGTAATACGTATATGTACATATATTATAATACATATTTAAATTGATCTTGAAACGTGTAATAAATGTGTGTGAGAGCATTTTATAGAATTATCACTTTCTTAGAATAATATAATATCATATTTTAATGAATAATTTAACTTAAAATTTTAATGTATTTTTTTTTTTTTAAAGAATTACTTCATTAACAGAAAAATTTCGAATAATTTAAATTCTTTAACCTTTATGGAAAACGTGTATCATATATAGGAGTATAAATATTTTTGTTGTTATTGTTGATTATAATATTGTAAAAATATCTTGAATAATATAAAATGTTAATTATAAATGCAGGAAAACTTTTTTACTTTGTATATTTTTGTTAGTTTCCACGTGTTTTGAAAAATCACTAAATTAAAATTTAAAAGTGAAACAAAAAAAAATTATAAAACAGTTGACTTTGTTGTTGCTTCTTCTTTTATTATTATATCTTTTTGTATATATATACTTGTATTGAAACAAAGTAAATATATGTATTTCTTTTGTTTTGAACTGAACAAATGTTTTTTTTTCTCCTATAAAATAAAAAATTTTGAAAATAAATTAGAAAATACATTTTTTTTTTCCTTTTATGAAATATACCTACCTGTACCTACAACATACATATACTACTGACCTATAACAATATCACCTTTATTGTCTTCACAAATTACTTCTTACTAGATGAAATTAATTTAAAAAAGGATATTATGACTTACATGAACTTTTATTATCTCACTTCTGATACTTGTTTTTTTCCACCCTAAATAATTATGTACACATTATATTATATTATGTAAATTTATAAACATTCCACAAACCTTAAAATAAAAAACCAAAAAACCAAAAGAAATGTTTGATTTAGTGAAGAATTTTTTTATCTATAAAATATAGGGTGTCTGGTATTAATATTTACAAAATGAAACCACAGATAGGTCTCGCCGAGACAAGCAAAAAATTGTATAATTGGGAGGGGGAGGTGTAATCTCAACAGTTTGGTCGCTAGAGGGCGTTGACAATTTTTATGACTTTTCTTGTAAAACACCCTGTATTTTCGTTTTTGCTTTTTGTGTAGAAATGAACCAAAGCAAATAGGGAGTTAATTCGTAGAGAAAGAGTTGTTTATTGTAAAAAAAGGGTATGTTAATAATGAGTTTTTTTGAGTAATCACTGGATTTTTCCAAAAAATTATGTAAAAATTTGCTAATTTCTGACTTTGATCGCTTTAATAACTTCTGCAGTAAGGGGCTGAAGAGATAGTGCATATACTATTTGAAAGGTAAAAGAGTTTTCTTTTGTCAGACATGCATATCATTCCTACGCAAAAAGCAAAAACGAAAATACAGGTTGTTTTATAAGAAAAGCTACAAAAATCTTCAACGCCTCTAGAAACCAAACCGTAAAGATTTACCACCCCCCCTCCACTTATATAATTTTTTGCTTATCTCGGCGAGACATATCTGTGGTTTCATTTTGTAAACATAAATACCGGACACCCTGTATAATATAATTCCTGTTAGGTTTAATTAAAGTTATTATGATAAGAATTCGTCAAGAAAAATTATATTAAAGCTACAAAAACCCAAAAATTTCTTAATTATTTTAAGTGAAATTTTTACAAACATTATATAATTATATCATAACAATTTATTTTCCACAGTGAATTTACCTTCTTAAAGTGTTTATTTTAGACAAGTGAAATTATGAATTTGAATTTTATTTAAAGCGACATAACAGAATAACTTAATCTTTTTGAAAGAAAAAAAAAACAAATAACCAGCATAACCAATCTTTAAATCTTTATTAATTTAAATTTAAAATAACCCTTTTTTTTTACTTAAAATACTTACTTAGTCATTAACTAAAAAATAAATTTTAATCAGTTATTTTCATTATCGATCGTATTAAAAAATTACTTAAATCTTTTATTTTCAATAGTATTAATAATATAAATGAAAAAGAAAAAAGCAATCATCACACTAAAAAAACAAGAGATTAGAGAAAGATATATTTAAGAAAAAAAAAAAAAAAATGTTTTGCTACATAATTGATGTCCATTTCATGAAACAAAGGAATTAATGAGAAATGTGTTTTTATTTTTATTAAAAAAAAAAAAAAAAAAATCCTTTTTCTCATTTTAAAAATTAAATAAGATATAGAATATTAACCCTGTTAACAGAAAGATATTCCACATCATAATGAAAATTGATATTATCTTTTTTTTTCCTTCTTTTTTTCTTTGTTTTTCTCTTGTTGTAGAATTTATAAAAACTAGTAAAAAAAAAAAAACTCAGGATAAGTAAAAATTAAAAAAAAATAAAAACAGCTAGCTATAACATAAAATTGTTATATTAAATATTATCCTTATTATTCTCAGTTCATAGACCTTTTTATATAAGTATTTAGATATGTATTATTATGTATGTATATTTGAAAAATAAATAATATAACAACAATAACAACAACAAAAATCTATGTACAATATACATACTGTAGGAAGGATGAAAATCATAATCAAAAGTGTATGGTTCGATGAAATGAGAAATTCTTATAGAGAAATTGAAAAATTCAAGAAAAATTCAGTAAAAGAAAAATTTTTTAATATATAATATAGTATATAATAATATATGTATATATGTATGTATAAAATTTTTAAGAAATTGCAATATAGTTTTTTTTTTCTCTTTTAAAATTTCTTTGCATCTTATCTTTCTTAAGATGAAGGATATATAATAGATACTACTTAAATAGTAATATAATCAAATATAATATGGTGTATAGTGTTGTAATCTTTCGCATTAATTATTCTAACTCTCCATTGTATGTAGATAGACTTTATGTACTAGAAATTTTACTCCTTAAGAATTCTTTAAATATTTTCTTGTCATTGATTTTTTTTTTCTTCCTTTATTTTTTCCTCATTTAATTTTTCTGTGCACTTATATAAAAAAAAAAAATAAGGGGAAAAATACAAGTATAGAAGAAGAATCTACAACGTATACGTACTACATACATTTGTATATACATAAACAGACATAGTAAATTTACATGTACATAAAAATCTATGTAAATTATTTTTTAATTCGAAAATTGTTTATAAATTAAAATTAATTTCTTAGTTTAAATACAATCGATACGAAAATTAATCACATTGGCTATTGAAGGTTTTTCTATGAGAAATTTAAAAAATTGTATTACCTTCGTTTTATTTTTATTTCTTTCTTTTTTTTTTTCAAATTCTTCTTAATTAATTTATCATTTTATTTATATTTATCTTTATTTTTAATTTATCTACTTTTCTTTATAATTAAATTAGTATAATTTGTAAATTTCTATTCCGATGAATATGAATACTTAAAATATTTGTTTACAATGCGGAAAATTTAATAATCCTTATCTTTTTTTTTTTATTTTTGGAATATTAATAGGTAATTTTTTTTTTGTTGTTTTGTACAAAAATTGACCTTTTATTCATTAAAATTTCTGTAATACATATACATACATACATACATATTTTATTCTTCACTTTGACCATTAAAATAAATGGTATAGAAATTTGATAACATAATCTAATTAAATTATATATCACTTAAATTCTGACCCTTATTCTGAGATGCGCATCACTTGTGATACGAAACGATTTTACTAGTGTGGTATTACCACTTGCGAATTATAGGTGATTAATATCGAAAAAAAGTGATAGTTGTCACTTTTCTTAGTATTCTGACATTCGTGTGAAGCTGTTACTTCTTATGTTTTTGTGATACTTTCATCACGTAAAAATTATAGGTGATAGATAGTTACTTGAAAATGGAATTCAAATAAATATATATAATTTAAAAATACATAATTAGACAATAGAGTTCATTATATCCCTCCTTATTCTAACTCTAGTTTGATTTTGTCTTTCTTCTGTGTGTAAAATGTAATTATTTTCGTTTTCATTTAAATTTATTAAACGTCAAACGGAAATGTTACCGTTTGTAGTTCATAATTCTATCACTTCGTAGTTACGATGAAATCATCGTATCACGTGAATCTCAGAATACCATTCTTGAATCGAAGTGATCACTACTTACGCTTCTTATCACAATTAGTGATGCGCACCTCAGAATAAGGGTCCCTATTAATTTTTTATGCGATTAAATTTATTATCTACCAACAAATTGAGTGGTTTGCATTCCACCTCAAACTATAGGTACACGTATGACAAAAACAATATGGTCACAAAAATTTAAATTTAAATTTAAATTTAAGCAAACGGCTCACACTGACCTGACGTCACAATAACAATATTCATCAAATTTCTAAAGTATTATCATAAATAATTTTATTTGAAAATAATAATTCTAATCTATATACTGAATAATAAACACCCTTAAATCGATCGTAAAGAATACAACTTGTTGAATAAATTTTTGATTAATTAATCAAAATTATTGCTACAATTTCAAATATATTTTCATACTACATACTCAACTATTTAATATTCAATAAAAATTTCGAAGATAATAATTTTTCTTAAAATTATTTTTATTTGTTTTTTTTTTTTTTTACATTTCTACAAGATCCTTCAATCGGTAGGTATATTTTTTTTTTTTAAATATGTATTATACAATATATATAGATACTACTTTTCAACGGCGGAGGGTGATATGGTTCAGGACGTTCAGTGAACACCCTAAAATTTATTATGAACGTGATCATAAATTTTCCAACCAAACGATATCAGACAACGATACCTCTTACGTGGAGTGGAAACTCGTGTTTTAAATTATTTTGAATAAAAAAAAAATATAACTTTAATTTCTTTTAAAAAACTGAACATCCGGAAAAAAAAACTACTGGCTCCGCCACTGCTACTTTTCTATATTGAATTCTTTAGATATTGTACAATATTAACAACAATAAAAATTCATCATTATTCTGTGAAAATCATGTTTTTTTAATAAAGTAAATAGGCATAAGGAAAATTATTGTATAAATGAAAATGACATTATTCAAATGAACACACAGCGGCAGTTATTATTTATATTACTACAATTATATTAGTAGCTCAAAAGGAATAAAAATCTTCTTTTTTTTTTCTTTTTTATTATTAAGTATTGTCTTTTTTTTTTCCCTTCAATTTTTCTTAAGTTGTGTTTTTTTTTTAATTTTTTTTTTTCATCAAATACAACAAGAAAAAAATAAAATTATTTATGATAACAAAAAAATAGAATTGTATAACAAAGGAAAAATAGGAAAGAGAGAAAGTAGAAATAAGAAGAAAACACAGAAAACTCATTTTATGCAAATAAGAATGCCAATCAAATCTAAAATTATTGTGAATGAGTAAAATAGAAAGTCAGAAATCTTTATAAGACTGACTTTAAATGGAATACTATGTTTGTTTGTTTGTTTGTTTTTTTTTTTTTTAAATTTACATAAATAAATAGAATGAAAAAAATATTTATATGTATATTAAAAAATGGAATTTCTTCAAAAGTATGAAATAAAACAGATTTTATTTGTTTTATTTTTTGTGTGATTTAACAATAATATTGCAGTTTATATTGTTTTTTTTTCATTTAAATCTTTTTTTTTTTTCAATTCAAGAGTTAAAGTGCAATTCCATAAAAAAATTCTATTGATTGTAACACAATTCATTCAATATTAAAATGCATTATTAAGCTGTCTTCTAGAGAAAGTTATTATAAACACATAAAAGCTCTCTATACCATAGATTTTATATGAAAATTTAGAAATTTTTTAACACTGATATTTGTTGCAGTGTCATTTTTAAAATTGTCTTCCACGATTATCATGTAACTATCATAGTTTTCAAGGAAAAGGACTAAATAGGTAAAAAAAACATGGAAAGACACAAATTTGGCCCTGAGTATACAAATGTATATCATACATTTTATATGGAAATTAAAAAAAAAACATTTTTCGAAAAAAAGATAACTCAGATATCTCCCTTTTTAGGGTACTGACACATCATGCTGAATCTGAAACTGAATTTTCCAGTTTCAGATTCAGATTGTATTTTTGAGTCAATCTGAATCTGAAACTGAATAGTCAGCTGTTGCTTGACTTTTCATTATTTCATATGATTTCATTTGTTTATAAAATTGTGTTGATTGTTCAAGTGTTGATTTTTAGTTTAAAAATCAAATTAAAAAACAACAACACAGCCTTCAAAATTTCATATTCAGAATTCAGATTCAGTTTCATTTGACAGTAGTCATTTAAATTACATTGTTTAGAAGCATTTCTGAATCAGAGTGCTGAGAATTTTAAGAAATCAAAACGTAAGTACAAACCTGAAAATTTTCATATGCTGAAATTTTCAGTGTTATGTGACAGGTGTCATTTAAAACTGTGGGTTTAAGATATGAGTCTGAAAAATTCAGTTTCAGATTCAGCATGATGTGTCAGTACCCTTAAAGGGACAAAAAGGTCTACAAAAATTTCCTTAACATAGATGGGAGAAGTTTTTTTCTTTGGAGCCTTGTAGCTCGCTCCCTGTTGCAGGAATCTATTTTGTTTGAAAAAAAGTTTGTAGGGAATTTTGAACGAGATGAACGCCCTGCAAAAATTTCAAGTTATTCGGATCGCAAGGTCCAGAGATATTTCAATTGGAAATCTGATTTTGTACGAAAACGTGCTCTCGTAGATCGGAGTGTTAATCGATATTAATTCAACTGAACTTGAAATTTTTTTTATTAAATTACTTATTTTTTTTTTTTTTATTTTTTTTATACTTGAATTTTAAAATTTATATTTTCCTTTACCACAATAACTTCGAGATTGGAAATAAATTTTTTATTCACGTCATTACAAATTTTATTTACAAAAAAAAAAAAAAAAAAACAATTCAGTTTATTTTCTATATTTTATTAATTTGATTTTTACAGTAAAAAAAAATTATCTTTCAATATAGAGAATATGAATTGTTTATATTTGACAAATAAATAAATAAATAAAATTAGAAAGAAAAAAAATTAATGAAAAAACAAAAAGTATACAGATATATACACATATATGTACATATGTGGGTAGGTTATACATACAGAAAATATAATTTCTAGAAATAACTAAATTGAAAATATGCAAAATATTTGCAATTGAAATGAAATAAAGTATAGAACTTTTGTTTTTTTAAGTAGTTTGTTGAAAATGAATATTTAAAAAATTTATTTCCACATTTAAGAATGTATTGACAGGAAAAAATTAAAAAAAAAAACTAAATTAAAAACTTTTTTTAATACATACATATTTTATTTTTCAATATAGACTCAATGCTGCAAAAAATAGCGCATAACGCTGTGCTCTAGAAGATTTAAAAGTGCTCGAAATACAATTTAGGTTCAAAGTGAGAAGGTAAGTAATGTTTTTTTTTTTTGTATCTCATTTCTCCTGAAAAGTTTAATTTTTTTTTTATATATGAAATTTAAACTTTTAAAATATGTACTCTAAAAAATAATAAGGGTATTCACGATGTGGTGTGTACCCTTGTAAAAGGTGTAACGTTCACAACACTATGTATTAAAAATTATGAGCGCCTTTTAAATACTGTTGTAACATGTACTGTGGTACTGTTTATTTTCTGTTAACATTTTTTAATGAATTTGTTATGAATTATATAAAATAAACTTCTTTTGTTTTTGCTTTATTCACTCATTTTGTTTTTAAGTTTGAAAACAATTAAAACACAAATCTGTCAAAAATGTTAAAATTATACAACACTACTACACTTTTTAACAATAGAGGTGGAAAGGTGTTGTACATTTACAATAGTGTGTTGTACTTTTTCTGTCCATACAAAAAATTTACACCATGGTGTACTGAGTTGTATAATTTAACAACAGTACAACAGTACACCACATTGTGAATACCCTAATTAATTCAACTGAATAAATCATTTTAAATATTAAATCTAGGTGTAAAATTTATAAAATGAGCAATTTATTATTACGTTTATCTTTTAAATGTGATCTCTTAAATAAATGTAACAAATGAGTATTTTTATGCAATTTAAAATGTAATTTGATGCATTTCATAATTTTGTTTGTTGTTTTATTTTATTTTTGTTTATCATATTATTCATATTCAATATCTTGAGGCATTTTATAAAACTAAATCATGTTTGATATAAATTATGTATATTTATTTTTGTACATAATGTTTAACAATAAAACATACACAGACCTTCAACAATATATTCTAAATAAAAGATTGCATGATATAAATGCAAAAATAAGTTTATGTAATAAAAAATGACATATTAAGGGGATTCACTCTTTGGTGCAAATAGGTATTGCATCGTTGCATTCGATGTATCGTAGCACGAATTTCAAACGATACAACAACAATTCGTGCTACGATACACCGAATGCTACGATGCAATACCTATTTGCACCAAAGAGTGAATCCCCTTATTATTTATTAATTTTGAAAATATATGTAGGTAGGTATATGGAATTTTTATTGGTTTTATTAATTGAAAAAATATTTAATAATATGTATTATTGAGTTGATGAGCAAAATAATGGTAAAAATTTTGTTTTGTTAAATAAATAAATAGAAAATTTCATTATATATAACAGTTATTTTGTTTTTAACTTAAATTTAAAATGTTTGATGAATAATAATTTATCAGACAATAAAATCATTTTATTTTTGATAATTTTCAAATAAATCATTAATTAAATACAACAACATATTTACTATATACTTTTATAAAAATATAAAATAACTAGAATTCAATAATAATTAATAATAAAATAATGTTCATATCATGTGTGACATATGAATAACCTTTTAAAAATTACACTATAGTGAACCAAATTTTAAACATTTTTCGATAACACAAAAAACATAGGCAAAAATATTGCAGCAGATCTAAAAAAATTTTTTTGGGATTTTCTTAAGTTTATTTCACACTTAACGATTTATCATATGATTACAAATTACTCTAGTCATAGTCATATGATAAATCGTTAAGTGTAAAGTACACTTTAGCGCCTGAAAAAACAAAGTGCGGAATTTAAACTGTGGCTGTTTAAAAACCTTTTGTTTGTAAAAAAACCTTTTATTGTTTCTTAATGGTTTTTGATATTTATTCAATAACAAAATTATTTAAAAAAAGAATTGGCTAGGCTGCGCTGGACTAAAAGGTATCCATACATGAAAATTGAAAAAATTTTATGGTAACGCAGGGCACATAAACATTTATTATGTAATATCAATGTCTTTAGAAACTACGAACTGTATAGGATAATTTCTTTTATTTTTGTAGGTATTAATAGATTATAGTTGAATTATTATATAACATTTGAGAAATTTTTGATTAGTCGCCTAATAAGAAAATTATTAGAGGTAGCACTCAGTACATATAGATTAAGTTTTTAAATTAAAATATAATTTAAAATGAGACCTGTTTCAAAACTTTTATGTTTACTTTTGTAAATAGTGACGACCAAAAGGAACACAATACAAACATAGTGTTCATATAGTAAGTGTTGTCTGATGACCTGTGTTCCCTAGTGTTATTGAAAACATAATTAAAAACAAATATTATGTATGTATGTATATCTTTATTTAAAATAACATTTATTTGAATATTTATGAAAAAAAATAAGAAAAAAAACTATGTAAACTTCACGTAGATTTACAAAATTATTAAAATATTTTGAAGGTTATGTAAATAATATCGTACATGTGTATACAAACAATAAATTATATTATTTATGGTATTCTTATAACTTTAATCATAAAACTACATATATATAGGTACAAATATACATATAAATAATAAAAATAATAATACATCAATCGAGAAATAAATGAAAATAGATTTAATTAAGGATATTCTATTTTATGTATTTCAAAATCTAAATAATAAAAACTTTGAAAATAAAATAAATGATTTTATTGAAACTTGAATAAACAAATTACATATTTCAAAATTTACAAATTCATGGGGTATTAAAATCTTCCAATATCGTTGCATATCAATTCAGGTCAAATGAGACTTGATATTTAAATAAAATATCTTTTCAAGATATATTTTATATAAGCCTAGAAAATAAAAAAAAATAAAAAAACAAAGAAAATTAATAAATTAATTATAATAAAAAAAAAAAAAGAAAAGAATCTATTATTTTTTTAGAACCGCATCAACACTGATCTCGTTCTTCTTATTGATTTAAAGGATTAAACGATATATTTTATTGTTTCATTGAAAAATAATCAAAAATAATAGCCAGTTTCACAGTGGAAGCTTAAGCCAAAGCTTAACTAAGCTTTTGTAGATAGCTAAAGCCTCAGATAAAGACTACTAGATTTCAAAGTTAAACTACTCAGTTTAACTTCCACTGTGGAACTGAAAAAAGTGAATAAACTCAGTTTAAGACTTAGGCCTCACTGTGAAACCGGCTATAAGTATTTTCCATTTTCTTTAAAAAAAAAATAAAATAATAATAAAAGTAAATTTAAACAGTTTTTGTTCAAAACTATAATCATATACATAAATATGTATGTATAATACTCAAAAATATGAATATATACATTTATATGAAATTGACATGTCTGTAAATATACAACAATGTTCATATAAAAATGTGAAAAAAAAAATATTTTAACAAAGATTTTTATTTACAAAGAATTCAAGTGTCCGACAAAACCAAATTCAATTCCATTTCCAATATGTACAATTTATAGATAATGCAATACATACTATACACATAAATATGTATAACCTTATCTATATACCTACATATATACATATGTATATTCGAATTTCATACAAGTATATTGTGTTATCGATATCTTTTATTCGTATATCGTATATAATATTTTTCCATTTTATATTCTCTTTTTATTTTAATAAAAAAAAAATGATTGGTTTTTGTACAATCATGTTTTTAATATAAAAAAATACGTATATGTATAATATGTATATTTTCTTTTTCAATATTGCAAAAAAAACTATGATATTTTAAATTGAATATAGGTACTAAGGTATGAAAACAAATAAAAAAAATATTCAAAATTATTTAAATACAATTTTTCCATTTAAAAACATTCGTAATACGTACGGAGAAAAAACAAAATATTTATTGTATTAAAATTTATATTTAGCATTTCCAATTATAGTGATCTGTCTCTACCCACTATACTAAACTTTTTTTTTTAAAACTATTTATTAGATAAATTCGAAGTTTAATTTAACTGAAAAATAATGCTAAATTAAATTTGAAAAATTGAGGCAAGTATCGCACTCTTTTTGAGACCAACGCAACGTCTCGCATTCAATCAGAATGTGTTTTAAGGTCTCTTTGGCCTCTTTACAGAACCTGCATTATTGTCATCCTCTTTGAGCCATATCTTGCTCAGGTGGTAGTTGAGTGGACAGTGTCCAGTGATAAGTCCCGTTAATGTCCTTAACTCGTTCCTATTGAGGTTGATCAGTTTCTTAGCAATATTAGCTGAAGGTTTAATAAACTCCTTCGCTTGCTTGTTACCGGGAGTCTTTTCCCAGCAGGAGGTGCACCTTTCCATCTCCCATTCCCTTATAGAACCCTTGGTGTAGCTTTTAGGCAGTCCACAGAAGGGTTCTGGACCAAAAATCTTGGAGCTGGCGCATTTTTTTGGCTAGGGAGTCTGTCAGCTCGCGTTGCCTTTGATTCTCTCGTGTCCCGGAACCCACATAAGATTTATTGTACGTATATGTTCGCTAGAATATAAAGAAGATAAAGAAGTAGGCAAAGAAAACTAGGGAAGATGAAAATAGTGTTATAACTGACCACTTTGTTTTAATGTTAATCATCCTATTTTGTCTAAAAATTACTCGTAAAATTAATGAAATTTCGAGAAAACCATATGTTTTTTATGAAATTTTAATATCTAAATCTAAAAATAAAACATACATATATTCAACTTATTTCTAGACATAAAGAATTTTAATTTGAAAACGAAAACCAATAAAATTTAGATTATTATAGAATCTGTTAAGAATTTTTTTTATATTACTTTTACTTTTTGAGATACAGCTTTTCAAAATTCACAAGAATAATATGTTAAAACTCTCAATTTTTCACATTTTTAATCAGACATTTCAATTTTAATTAATCAAAATGATGCAAGGATAGAAGACCAAAAATCATTTCCTTTTGTTTCGTAATTTTTTTTTTATTCCATTGAAAATAGCATATATTTATTTTAAAATTAATATTGAAATTAAAAACCTACCATATATGTATTACATATATGTAGATAATACTTATCATTTTAATCTTTATTTTTCTTCAATGTTTTCTAGTAGATAATATTAATTTCAATTCATATTGGTTATACGAGATGTACTGTACATATGAGTCATATAAGTGTACTGTATACATATTATGTATGTATGTAATATAATAGTTCAAATTGTTCTCATTTAAAAAAAAATAAAAATCATGAAATTCAAAATTAAATTGGAATTATAAATATTTTGTTATAATACTCGTAATACATTACAACAAAAAAAACAATAGCAATTATATTGACAGTGAATTATACACAAATATAGAATATAAACATTGTGTATACAGAGATTATTTATGCGAGCTATATGTTTTATGGTTCTAAGTTTTTTTTTTGCAATATATTGCTAATCCGGATTTGGATTAAAAAAATATTTGATTTATTGAAACTCATATTGATTCTAATTGTGTTGTTTTACTAAATACTATACTCAAAAACATATGTAATAATACATTACATATGTACGTATGTATATATGTATATCACATATTTTCTTTCAATTAAAATCAGTTTTCAGATCATTACATTTTTCTGTATTTGAAAAATTATTTAAATTTTAATTTACATATGTACACACATGCATATATGTAGGTATGTATATTTGATAGGGCGATATGTAAAATAACCATATTTTCAATTATCTTGAATGCAGAAATTCTTTAAATTTTATTTTACTTTCACATAATTTCTCTTCATTAAAATTTATATAACATTTCTTTTAAGTCTATATACATATATCCTTATATACATACATATATTACATCCTAAAAATTTAAATAAATATAAGATGAAAAAATATTAAGTATACTGTCAAGTGATGAAATTTTATTTTTCAGATATTCTTTTTTATCCACTCTTTACGTAAGTGTTTTTTAGTCGTTTTGATTGTTTTTTCTTTTTCTTTCATTTTTCCTTTCTCACAAAAAAAAAAAAAAAACAAATATTCTTCAATTTTGTCAAATAATTGTTCACAAAAAAAAAAAAAAGGACAAAAATATCCTTTTTCAAAAGATCAGTCAAGTTAAAAATGAAACTATCATTATGAAATGAAACAGAGGTTTTTGGTGAAAGAAATTTATTTATGATCCAGGATCCAGGACTTTATTCTTTAGAAATACGAAATAATATTTTATATTAAATACAAGCTTTAAACAAATCAAGAATAAATTTATAATTTTCATTTTTTAAATAAAATGCGTTATATTCTTTAGAAAAAATATTAAACATATGAGCCGTTTATTTTGAAAGTGGGCTAAGTCCATTTGGTTTTGTTTCGAGATATTCAACACGTTTTTTTATCTCAGCTGTCATAGAAGTTTCATATAAGAGCTTAATTTCTGCTGTAAAATTCTAGGGAATAATATTACATAACAACTTTATATTCATAATAATATTCAATTACCTTATATGGATGTATGTATGTATTTGTATATATAGGAAATTCCATTTGTAACGGATGTGACATACTGACTCTCGTACAGCAATTGCAGCAATGCTGATTTTACTTTTATGTTATTATAATAAAACTGAAAACTTCGAATATTTCTAATCAGAATCGTCATTTTAGTAGCGTAACGGGTGTGACGCTGACGATTTCGAATTTCACGGATTTCCGTATAGTTTACTGAATATCCTAAAATTTTCATATAAACAATTCCAAAAATTATTTTTAATTATACTGAGAAAGAATAGGTCGACTATAATACACGCGGTAATTCATTTTAGGGTCGTACGTATAGGCTTCGACGAGACAAACAAAAAATTGTATGGGAGGGGGTTGGCAATCTCAACCGTTACGGAGTTAGAGGAGGGGAAATATATTTGGCACTTTTTCCTTGTC
Organism: Bombylius major; assembly: GCA_932526495.1. Classification (NCBI taxonomy): domain Eukaryota; kingdom Metazoa; phylum Arthropoda; class Insecta; order Diptera; family Bombyliidae; genus Bombylius; species Bombylius major. The sequence continues at coordinate 1,491,411 of OW052046.1, forward strand.
TTCTTACCCTATAACTTTTTACAGGGACACGCTAGAGTTATTTATCGTTTTGGAAAATTGTAGAGGACCCTTCTTGTTTCCTTCCAACAACATCTTACGTTCCTCTGTACCTCTTACCGTTCAGAAGTTATAAGGTCTTAAAATATAATAATACATGATTTGAAAACCAACTGGCCGAACTATATACATATGTATTTTGCATTTGGGTAGTATACCTGCTCATATACATATGTATGTTTTTGTATACTGCACATTATATACACAAAAATAAAAAAAAAAACGACTTCCTTATAACTGCACTTAATATTTCAACGATATATTTATTGAAATTTTGTCAAAAACTTCTCAAACTTCTAAACCATTTTTCTTTGTGATAGTACGATAAAACTTTTAACATAATGGAAAAAATGTATGTATATGTTACACTAAAGTTACAAAATAAAATAATAGGACGAAAAAAAATATATTTTCTTATGTTTTCTTATCTTAAAGCACTTTCATACGACATTAAGTACCCAAATTTGAGAAGAATATAACTTTTGTCACTTAAAAGCAAAAGTTTAGTATAAAGATTTTCATATAGAATAATTCGAAAATAATTTTAATCCTTCACATTGATTTCAAAAGATAAAATATTAAGGTACTCTTTAGAGTCGATTTGTTCAAAAGTGTAGAAAGTTTTAAAAATAATTATGTTAACTTATTTTTTTGCTTCAAGACGTGTAGAATTATAGGTACTTTAACTGCACATTGATTGAATATTGCTGATGCATAGAAATATAGAAAAAGAATATTTATTTGAACTTTCATAGATTTTTTTTTTAAATCGTTTTTTTTTTTTTTTTGCACTTCACACCCTCTTCTATAAATTTTTCACATTTCTTCAAAAGCTCATTTCAGATTTTTTTTTATCTTTTGAATTCTTTATGATTTTTTTTCCATGGCTCATTGAACAATTTTTTGATTTAGTTCGAAGTTTTTTATTATTTTTTTTTTGCTAAATGGAGCATTTAAAAAAAAAATATAATTAAATTGATCGCTGAAATGCATTTTTGAAATAAACAAGATTGTTGTCTTTTTTTTTTTCAACAAAATTTCTATTTACCTTGATGAGCTTAAAAAAATAAAATCCGATTTGTTTGTTTGTTTAGTTTTTGAATGTTTTCAAAATATTCTTGAATTAATTCTCTTTAGAAAGATATTAAAAAAAAAAAAAAAAAAAAAAAAAAAAAACATAAAAACAAATGAATATACGTACTATAAATTTAACCCACAAACAAAAAATTCTTTAAGAATGATTTCACTGAATTCAATTTTACCTTTTAATTATTTAATGAATCATATATCTCGTACATATGTATGTAGTAATATATGTAGTAATTAGCTATTTAAAAAAGATATTCTATTTATATGTATGTAGGGGAGAATACCCAGTAACGAGCCCACTTAAGGAAAATTTTTGACTTTTTCCTTATACCACGGTTTAAGTATTTGATTAATAATTCTAACCAAGAGCAAAATAAACTTTCTGAAGGGTCTAGATTTGCAATTTAACGCAAAAAATATGTTTTTATTTCAATAAAATTACATATTGAAATTGAGAAAATAACTCAAAATTCATGAGGACCACTAACGAGCCCCCCTTTCGCCAGTAAAGAGCCCCTGAGAGGAGCCAGTAACGAGCTCTTTATTTTGAACTAAATTAAAAGGATTTTTTCTTCAATTTTAAAAATAAAAGTGGTATAAAGTGCTAGAAATTAAATTTAACTAGTTTAAAATGTAATTTAAAAAAAAATTAGCTAGCTATTTATTGCTTTTTTTTTTTAGTAAAATATAAAGAAAATAATAATTCATCTCCTTAACGAAAACGTTATAAGAAAAATGCCATTTTTGGTAGCACTTTACATTTATAATGATAAACCACCCACGCATTGCAAGGATAACATATTTTTCTAAATACGAGTATATATAGTAAATATTCACCTTTATTTTTATTAAAATATCTTAGTTATAGAATAAGATAAAGCCAACGGCTCGTTATACTGGCGGAGGGCTCGTTACTGCAGATTTTCCCCTATATGAATTTGAAAGAAAACAAATTTCTTCTTTTCATTTGTGTAAAATAACATTGAAAATTCCAAAAATAAAACTATAGTAATTAAACGTGTGTATGTACTTGAAAATTACATTTCTAAAAAACAAAAACAATAAAACAATAACAATAAAATTTCATTTTAAGCAGCAAAATAATTTATTTTCACTTTGTGAAAAATTCATAAAACAATAACACAAAAAAAAAAAAATATCCAATGAAATATTATACACATGTACCTACATGTAAAAACATATAGGTTTTTTTTTTTTTCAAAATTATTTTACACGTTTCATAGTTTTTTATTGGTTGTGCTTTTTTTTTTCTTTTTCTTTGAATATTTTTACTTTATTAATTTAATGCATAGCATATGAAAACATGCTATAATTTTGTATTTTATGAAAAACACATGGAAATATGAATTTATAAAAAATCACATTATTTTTATTTTTTTATTTTTTGTTTTCCTCTTGTTTTATATCACCTGATAACAATTTTATTGAGAAATATTATTAAAATAGCATATACATATGTGTATAAGAAGAGTTTCTGTAGTAAATCAATCAACATAGCATACGTACAAGTATTTAGAAATTTTGTTCGCATATTTTTTCTACTTATATATATATAAAGTACATGTATGTATATGTATATACGTAAGTACATACATATATATAAATATGTATTTTTTTTTGTTCTGCCTGTTCAAGGTCAAGTGGGGTGATCTACTTGCATATGCATGTAAAGTAATCTCACAAGGTGTATTTATGTTATTTACATGTGTTTTCTGTTTTTTTTTTTCTTTTCTATTATGCTTCATGAATAAATGAAATATATTTTTTATGTGTTCTACCATATATGTATATTTGTACATACATATACATGAAATAAACGAGTATATGTATTTTTTTTTTTTTTTGCATAGCAAGTAGGTCAAAAGATGAAAAAAAAAATTTATTGTATTTAACATTTTCACTTATTTATTAATGGTTACCAGTGGCGGATTTAAGTTCGGTGGCGTCCTAGGCAGCGTCTAATATGGCGTCTCTTGGCATCAGAGTATAAGGAGGTTGTTTTTTTTTTTTTTTTGCTTGCTAGCTGAAGATTTTGCCGCCCTAGGCAAGAGCCTCGCGTGCCTAAGCCTAAATCCAGCAGTGATGGTTACAGCAACAAATAAGAATCGACAGTTAAAAAAAAAAAAAAAAAAAAAGCGATTTTCTTGTATATTTTTTCAATACGGTTGGTCCTTTTTTTTTTGTTTTTGTTTTTGTGAACTAAGAACCATTAAAATTATACAAAGTACTTTCTAATGACTTTTTTTTTTATTCAATACAAGAACACCCATAATTTCAACCGTATTAAAAAGCACCTGTTATAGTCTTATTGTTAGATCCTTTAAAAATGTATATATAACTATATTTATTTATTTTAGAAACTTCCATCAAAACACCGACCATTTTTTCTTTTACAAAGGGAAAAAAAAAAACTTTAAAAAACACAGAAAAATCATGGTTTTTTAAAATCGATTCCTTTTTATTTCATCGTACTTTTTAATTTTATCTACAAAATTTATTTTTAAATTAAATTTTTTTTTTTTTTAAATTTATTATCGATTTTAAATGCTTTTTTTTTTTGTTTATAATAAAAATAAAACAATAAGAAAAGAGACCTTTTTTCATTAAATTATTGTCAATATCTTGAGATTGAGATTAAATTGAGATTATGAATTTTTGAATTCTTATGTTTTTTTCTTTGTTTTTATTTTTATTTTTTTCCAATTAACTCAAAATTATGCCATTTAATAAATATTATTTATAAGTCATTTATAAAAACCTTCAATTCCACATACTCGTACATACACATACATATGTATATATTTTTTTATGTTTTCGTAATAGTCTGGTGCGTAGGTTGTCATAATATTTTATTATATATATATTTATTTATATTTTTTTATATTTTAAAATTAATTTATTCAATTTTATGAAATTTGAGTATCATGTGTGTGTTTTTCATGCATTTATACATATATATTAATCAGACATAAGGATTTTAATTTGTATAACCGCATCATATGTCTAAAAACTCAAAAATAAAATTGTATACTTATTCAGATACTCTACATATTATATGTACGTACATACATACAAAATATTATCATATACATACGTACATATGTATATTATTGATTCCTTTATATTGTAATATAAACCTTTTTATTCTTTACTAAGTAACAGGTTTTCTTTGTATGAAAATGATTTGCATTTTTTTTTTACTTCTTATTTTATTTTATTATTTTGTAACATCTCATGTAGAAAATTATAATTTAGCTGATTTAAATTCATTTAATATACATACATATGTAAGTACATAATAAAATACATTTTTCACTCACATTGTAGGTACATACTTTTTTCAAAACGAATAATCCTTCAAATTGAAGGATAAATATTAACACAATAAAATTAGAAAAAAAAAAAACAAAACAATTCAGTGCATTACATCATTATTGGGAGCTATTCTGTAGGTTTCTGCTAATTTGACATTCTGCTAACTTTCATACAAAATTTTGACAGCTCGTAAAAAAACCTGCTAAGACAAAAATTGGTATTCTAGTACCAAAAATTAACCGAAAAATCTGCTAATTTTTCGTTAACTTAAGCAGGTTCTATTTCGATTTCGTTATCGTTTAAGTTTTCTGCTAACTTCTGTCATTTTTAAGTTTTAGTACAGAAATAGTGAATTTAATAAAATGTATGATTTTTTTAAATGCAATTACATGAATATATAAATTAAATAGAATAAATACGAAATACCTACATACCTTATAATTTTTATTATTTTTCATTTTCATTTAAAAATGTGTTTATGTATTCACAAAATGTAAACAACAAATAGTGTATAAACATTGGTGGTTATAACAACTTCTGTAAACAGGTTTACTTACATGATTTTACAACGAATCAAATTAAATCTATAGTTAACACGACAAATTTAAACTAGAATGGAGTGTATTATCTTCGTGATAAAATTATTTTAGTAATTCTTACTATACAGAGCTGGGAAAAAATTATACCAATATTCTAAAAACGAACGCAAAAAACTGGTTTAACTACCTAGTATAGAATGGCAAAAAATTTCTTTAAAGTGACATTTGTTAGTATATTTCGAATCTCTGTAGACAGCTTCATAAAAATTTCGAAAAATATTAGTGACCAGAATACGAACTTTTTAAGAATCTGCTAACATCATAATCTGCTAACTTTTTTAGCAGAAAAATTCGCTAACTAAAGAATTAATTTAAACTGAAAATATTTGAAAAAAAGAGTAAATATGTAATTCATAATTTTGAAAATACAAAATTCACTATTTAAGTAATTTATTTGCGATTGTACAGTTTTTAAATAAAAATGATTGAATTTTATTGTTTTTTTTGTATTTTAACACACAATAAACTACCGAATGTTTTTCAATTATAAATATTTTTTTTTATGAAGTGCACTTAACGCTCATTGAAATATCTCTGAACTGATTTAACTAAATTTAAAAAAAAAAAAAATTTCGCTTCAATTAAAAAACAATATATCTGTTATCAAAAAACAAAAAAAAAGTTATCAAATTGGGTCAAATTAGAAGAGCAAAACCTATTTTTTTTTTTACTAGTAAAACTAAAACTACTTTATTAAAAAATTTCATCAAAATCAAGAGCTTTTTTTATTGTTTCATCAATTAGCATAGAAAAAGTATTCAATTTTGCATCAATTTTTAAAATTTTTTTCCTGATACTATTAAGTGCATTAGTGTATGTTGAATGTACTTTGGATTAAATCATCTCTTTGATCATTTTCACATATACAATCCTTTTGTTGTTTTTTTTTTTTTTTTTTGTGGACAATATAAATCTTAGGGAATTTAAATTCACAAAAAAAAAAAAAACCTTTCAAGCTTTCTAAATATATTTTATTTTTAAAAATATGAAACATGAGTTGTTTGTAGAATTTTTATGCTTTCTTTTCTTCTTCTTTTTCTTTTAAATACTACTTTAAAGTATACGTATACATATATAGATAGATAGATAGATAGATAGATAGATTATGGGCTATCATTGCCCTTCGACCAATATTGATCTGCTGTTCAGCCCGTGCTTCTCATAGATTTAGGCTTTTAACAAATCCTAATATTCTATTAGAAGATGCACACCAGATTTCCTCTGGCTTGAGAAAGTACTGGTGCATGTGGCACAGTCTTTTAGAGGCCGACGCCTCGCATTCACACAGAATGTATTTTGAGATTTCTTTGGTCTCCTTGTAGAATCTGCACTTGTCTTCCTCCTGTAGTCCTATCCTACTTAGATGGTAATTTAGAGGACAGTGTCCAGTTAAGAGACCCGTAATGGTTCTTAGCTCTTTCCTACTGAGGTTGAGTAGTTTTCTGGAAATACTAGCCGAAGGTAAGATGAATTCCTATTTTCTTTGCTTGTAGATTTCCAGGAGTTTTTTTCCATCTTCCATCCACTACTTATATAATATATAGTCAAGAGTTTTGTGAATGAAAAATTCTTCACATTAATTTAACTCCAACACAGTAAATCTGATAGAAAATTATTGTAAATGATGTTATTCAACAATAATTTGTGATTAATTTAAATACTTTTTAAAAACTTTAACTATTTCTCTTGAAAAGTTGAATTCAAAAGAAAATGATGAAAATAGCAACAAATTTATTTTGAATTTACCAAAAGTTTCAAAAAAAAAACAAACAAACAAATTCAAAACAAAAATAATTTAAATTACAATTACAAATTATCTATGGTTTTTAAAAGTTTGAAAAAAAGAATAAAACTTTAAATAATTTTCACAAAATTTTCGATTATTTTAAAACTAAAAAAAAAAAAATAAAATAAAATAAACCAAAATGAAAAATAACACAAATAAATAACAATCATTGCACAAAAAAAATTAAAAAACCAAATAAAAAAAAAACAATTTAATTGTTACATATTTCGAATATTAAACTTTATCATTCTGTTTACAGAGACAAAAAACAAAAATATTATTCAACAATAATTTTAGTCAAAAATAAATAAATCATAAACCATATATGTATTAAGATTCCATCATGTGAACACGTATTCCAATAAGTAAATCCTCACATATGTCTGGTCTGATGAGAAAATTATCCTGTTAAATTACTTTTTTTTTTTTTTTTACAAAAGAATAATGTTCGTGTTGTTTGTACGTACATAGAAAAATATATGTATGTAGTTTTTTATATCAACAAGGATAAATCAAAATAAATTCATTTAAAAATGTACACATATCAACGAATCTAAAAACATGCGAAAAAAATCAAAATCATTCAAAATATTTATGGCCAGTTCCACAGTCGAAGCTTAAGCAGAGTTTAAGTTAAACCTAAAACATGGCTTAAGTTTCACTTAAATTTTTTTTTCGTTCCTCAGTCAATTTATATTTTGTAGCTTAACTATCTTTAGTTAAACCTATATCATTGTGAATGAATTTATGATGGAACCTGCAAAACTTGTATACTTTATTTAACAATTAAAGTCAGTACAGGCAAGATAGGCATACTTTTCTATATTCTTTTACATTTCGTTTCTATAAATCTGTCTCGTGTGTGGGGTGATCAGATCTCAATTTCAATCGAGGGAAATCTTTTAAATTAAATATTACCAAGGCAAAAAACTCATCGGGTATAGCCGCGCTAAATGCAGTGGTAATTGTTGTGGCATTTTAAAACTTTTTTTATAAATTTCAATTTATAATAAATTTAGGGACAAAATAGATAGATATAGATGGCAGTTTTTTTTCCTTTTTTCTTTTTAAATTTTACTTAAACCTCAAAAAGAGTTTTAGCTCTCAATTCGTACGGCTTAAGTTAAACTCAGTTTAAGCCTTCACTGTGAAACTGAAAAAAGTGGTTAAACTTAGTTTAAGAGTTAAACTCTGCTTAAGCTTCGACTGAGGAACTGACCATTAGAAGAAAAAAATTTTTTTACAATATAAACGAATTATTTAAAACGGATTAGAAGAGCAAAGACAAAAAAAATCATAAAAAATGAAGAGAAAAAAAAATTAACTAAATATTTATGTATATGGTTTTATAATTTATGAATGAATACTTATAAGTATATCCTTACAAAAGGTTTTAACTGATGTGAATTTATTCAAAGTTGAATAAAGTTTCTTCTGAATAAATACATATTATATACTCGTATGTATAGGCTTTACTATAAACATTATCCTTTTATTTTTTTTATTTTTTTTTGGACTTGAATTTTAAAGCTTCATACAGTTTATATACGTATTAAGATTTAGATAAAGGCATGAAAAGGTGAAATTCTTGATTATAATAAATGTTTTTAAGTAATTTTATTTTCTATTTTGAGAGAATTTTTCTTTTCAAATATTTCTTTAAGTGAAACTATTTTAAATGATAAATAGTTCTTATCTTTGATAATTTATGTTTATTGAATAAAAAATTGAAGATACAAATTCCCATAAAACGCAATCAGACAGACATAAAACCATTTACAAAACAACCTCAGACATTTAAGATACTTTTTTTTTATTTTTTTTATTAAAACCTATCACTTTCCTTAAACAATAAAGTGTTTAAAAATCCTTAAAAAAGTTCCAATGTAATAACTTTACAATGTTTTTTTTTAATAAAATAACAAATTCAAAAAAAAAAAAATATATATATATATCTGAGAAAAAAAATACAAAGTAGATTCTTTTTTTCCTTTCCTAGTATACATATACTTATATAAAAATAATAGTAAAAAAACATACTTATTATAAAGAATCTATTAAAAATATATAAACCTACAGTTATATTATTTTATAAATAGTGCCACTAAAAGCTCATTTAACAGATTTAATGAAATTTTTAATATTTTACTATTTATTTTATGAACATTTAAAGTACTTTTTCTCCTTTTATATTATGATGTACGATATATATTAAAATTATCATTATTATTTATAATTTTTTATATGAATTTTTATTTAAGTATATCTTAAAGAAAAATATATATAAAAACTAAAAAGATAAGTATAAGAATGTTGTGAGTAAAAATTGAAGAAAATAAAAACAAATAAATAATAACGTTATTCAGTTATCAATCCTTGTTTTGAAAAGGAAAATTTCAAAGTAATTTCTTTTTTGTTCTCCTTTTTTCATTATAAATTAGTTTATATGTAGTATTTTGATCTTTTTTTATGCTATGACATGATTTGATATGTATGTAAACGCATAAGACCGATGTATCGTCTTGTGAAACTAAAAGGGTTAAAATGTGTTTAATATTCGTAATTTGGTTTAATAAAAGTGTAAAAAAATTTTTTAATCCTTGAAACTACATATGTATGTATGTTTGTAGTTTTAAAAAATATGATTCTCTACTTTACCATTCGGTTAAAAAATTCATGCTTTTTTGCTAAAAAATTTCTTCATATTATGTACCATCTAGAACTATTTTATCTCACGGTATACGCTTCATATATTCTTTTACCTTTGTTTAAATAGCGAATTAAAACTTCTTCGATTTTGTATGTGTAATACCTTTACATAATAGTTTAATAAATTATTTAAAAATTGGGATAATTTTATGTAAATTATGCGACACATATGGACCTATCTATTTTTATCCATAGGTATTTCCTATTAATCAAATCTTTGTTAAGTGGAAATTATTCAAATTTTGAAATATTGATAATTGAAAAAATTAAATGAAATCTTCAAAATATCTTGAATACAAACAATTTCAAGCTTTAACATATCTAAGGAATAAGGTGTTTAATTTTATCATTTTCTTCTTTTTTTTTTTTTTATTAAATGCATTTGGGACTTTTCAATTGTCCCGTCCGTCATATACGCACCTGGCAAACATAATTTGTTATATCTTAACATGGAGCGAGTTGGAGAAATAACAAATTTCTATCGTAATTTGCTACGACTATCACCTAAAAATTTACCATGAAACAGGAGGTATGAAATTATATACTTAAAAGAAAAATAATGTTGAATTTATGACTGTAAAAACGAGTATCATTTGATGTCCCGTCCGTCATAGTCACTTATCGTCTTATAAAACTAAAACATGAATTCTTGGAAAACATCTTCCTTTTCGGTTTGGTAGATTTTTGGGTGGATCATTAATTATTTACATTTAATTGGATTACATTTGAACTACATGAAGGTAAAAAAGAAAAAAGATTCTTCAATGTCCCATCTGTGTGGATGGAATGGGCGATATACTCACTATAATATACTCGTATGTAATGGAACAATATAAATTAATAATTTATATTTTACAAAAAAATTTACTTTCTTAAAGTTAATTTTTATTATCTTTAATTTAAGAGTATTATATGTTCTTTAATTGAATTAATAAAGTTTCATAAAAATATATAGATTGCGAAAAGTCACAAAAGTTTATTTGATTTTTTTTTTTTGCTTTTGTGTATACATACATATGTATGTATATGATATAATCAAAAATATACACATATCAAAACTTTATGAGATTTTCGTTTTAATTGAATTAAATTTAATACACACGTTCTACAAATGAAAATATAAAAGATATATTCGATGTAAGAGAAATAGAAAAAAAATAAATAAATGCATTGAAAACCGAAATTCAGCAAATAAAATATAAATTAAATGATTTTATTAAGAAATTCTTACAAAGAAAATAAAAATTGCGAAGAAATTATAAGTATATATATATGATTTATGAAATAATACCACAAATATTTACACGAAATAATAACATATTGTATGTATATACGTCCTTGAATTTTGTCCTTATATCGATGATTATCAAACTATATACACACATATGTGTATTTTAATGTAAAACGTGACTGTATAACGAACCACTTATTACTTATATAATGCGGGTGTTAAGTAGCTTTTCAATGTACTTACGCATATATTATGTGCAAAACATGTATGAACTGATATGGTGTACATATATGTATGTATGTATGGATATATTTCACAAAAATTATATAATACTCATACAAATATTGCATATGCATTTTATACTGTGTGTTAAATGTAATTATTATTATTTTTTTTTCTATTCAAAATAAATATAATTTCTTTATTATCATTTTTTCTTAGATTTTTATTCGTTTAAGTAACATGTATTTTTCATTCTTTTATCTTTTATAAGATTACTCATAATATGCGGTTAAATAATATTTATATGTAATAACAAAAATTCACATATGATGTAACATATGTATGTGTATAATATTTTAAAATACACATTAAATATAATAAATACATATGTGTATATATAATAATAAAATTCATACTTATATATGTACATACGAGTATACATGTATACGTACATATGGCACTATAAGATAATATGTACATATTTTATGTATACATTTAATACAAAATAATCACATCACATACCTATAATCACAATCCTTTGAAATTTTACAGAATTTTTTTTTTTAAAGAAATTCTAAAAAATATTGAAAAATTTCAAATTATATTTTGCTAAAATCAGCTAAAATAAACCAACTAAAAAAACATATAAGGAAAAAGGAAATTTTCATTTCAATTTAATCCACAAAAAAAAAAACATACATACTTAAATCCTTTATAAATTATATATTTTATACAAATGCCGGAATTTTTAAAGTTTAATTTTTAATTGAAAGTCATTTATCGATATCCTGGATGTAAACTTAAGATTATTAAATTTTTCTCCAGGAATTTTCAAGGTGCAATATTATATTATGTAGTATTATACGCCGTCCAGACGAGACTTTTTTATGTCAAGATTTATGTCAGGACATTGTTTATATCTTGCCATTTTTTTCATGTCTGGGCATTTCATGTCTTGCCATTTCAAATAAGATGAATATAAAGTGTAAAATATTTGAAATATATTTTTGTGAAATTTTGTCGAAATAACTTTGTAAATTTAAAAATTAATTTAAATTTATTAAAAAACTCCATATTTACAATTTTTTCTCTCGATGAAAGTCTAATAAATCGACACATTTGCACAAAACATCTGAAACCGCCATTTTTTTTTTTTTCATGTCAGGCAGACATCGTAGCAAAGACATAAGTCTTGACATCGATGTCTTGCCATTTACATAAATGTCTGCAAGACATAAGCGGTCTATATGAGACATATTCGATGTCAAGACATAAGTCTTAACATAAAAAAGTCTCGTCTGGACTGCGTATTAATAATATTTACATGTTCGTTTGAAAAGCCTGAAACGATTATTTATTTATTTTTTTTTTTTAATTCACTTGACTGAAAATCTGTAAAAATATGGAAAGAATTCAATAGAAATTTTTTCATTTGAATTTTTATTAAAAAAAAAAAAAAGTGTATTTATTAATATGAAGCCTTGAGAGATGTTCATGTATAGTTTTTTGATATAGTTTATTGAATAAATAAAAAAAAAAAGGATATAGGGATCGTCATTTTTATACTTTTTAGAGTATTTCTTTTTTTATCGTTATCATTTTGCTTTCAATCTGAATAACGTGAAATAAGTAGTAGTGAAATGATGAAAAACAATTTGAAGTGCAACACATATTACTATATATGTATGTACAAATAAGCACAATGATTTAAAGGTGAAAATGTCACGATACCATTATATGTACACATACATATATATATATCTATACTATTTTTGAATTTGATTCTTTTTACTTCTCAATTTTTGTTGTTGTCCTATTTATGAATAAAATTTAATAATAATTGAATTTATCTGTAGGATTAAATCGATATATGTATGTATGTACAAGTATATAATATTTTTCTTCAAATTTTTTCTTTCTCTTTAAAAATTTCTTTTTATCATTATCGTATATAATATTATGTATTATTCACTTTTACTTTGTGACGGATGCATCACTTGACTTTATATGATGACAAAGATAAAGTTTATACTTTATGCACATAATGGTATACTCAACAAATTTTTTATTCCTTATCTTTTTTTCTTTTTGTTTTTTTTTGTGCTGTGAAAGTATATACTTGAAAATTTATTCTATATTTATACAGATTTTATATTATTAAAATTATATTTTTTTAAAATGTAAAAGAAAAAAAATTTTGAAAAATATATCGAAAAAATATTGATGTTTACGATAATAATGCACAGATTTACACTTTGAGATAAGTCAACAACAACAACAACAACAATAGTTCAATTTAGGTGTATGGGTTATATGGTTCAAAAATAAGTACATATGTAGGTATATGCATCTTCAAAAACGTCAAATGATCGTCAATTATTAATGAAATTCAGCTTAAAATTTTGAATTGCTAAATATCATCAATTGACGATCATCTGACGTTTTCGAAGATACACTATTTTACAGGACAACAAATTATTTAGATTTGTATAATTTAGTCAAGAAAAAAATAAATTCGATAATTTAAGAAATTATTATATTAAATGTTTTTTTTTTTTTTTTCATTTGTCTTTTGCAAATTTTAAATGATATTTTATATGATTGGTTGGTTGGTTCACGTGGCGGTTCTTTAGATTATTTCCGAAGACCCAAATAGCACTAAACCGTGCCGTTTTGATACCACACACCGACACACCTTTCAGTTGTCGAATCAAAGGGTTGTAAGCCCTTGTATCATACATGCATCTACAGTTTAAAGTGGAATGCGAACCACTAAATTTGTTGGTAGAGTTTGTATGACAGGGCTTTGTACTAATATTTCTTGTAGTTTTTTTGTGGACTTAGCTTATGGTCTTTAAGCAGATCCATCAAAGTAAATATTTAGTACCGAGCACTGTATGTACAATGTACATATACCATATATGTATGTATGAGTTCACATGATGAATGAAAAAAAAAATGTATGAGAATTGAGAAGTAATAGAAAAAATATATATATTACAGAACAATAAAAATATTTTTCATGTACCATAAATAAATACATAAGTGTGTACATATATATGTACATATACGAGTATATAAACGGAAATTTTCTTCCCAAATATGTATGTAATGTATGTTAGTGGTATATATAACTTGAAAAGAATAATAACAAAAACTTGTACCACAAAAAAAAACTTGTATTTTTATTACAAACAAAGTATGTACCTATACGAAAAAAAAAATACAGGACAAAAAAGAAGTTAATGTGAGAACTAAGAGCTTTATGTGATTGATGAATGAGGATTTTTGATATTATACATATGTATGTAATACGTAAAACTCTTTGTCGAAAGGAAAAAAAATAAAGAAAAATATTTAATCAATAAATTCAATGTATATAAAATTTTAATAAATTACATAAAAATCAGTAAAAATATAACAATACATAACACAAAACCAAAATAAAAAAAATTGATATTCTACAATCTTTTAAACTGCACCATCCAGCCATTCAATATAGATAATAAAGAAAAATAGCTAAATTTATGTAATTTTACATCAGCTATTTATATAAATAGTAAAAAATTACATACAAGGTTTCATTGTCATGACTGCAGTCAGATTAAAATTATTGAAAAAAAAAAACGAGAAAAGAAAATAAAAATTATTTTATAACTTTCTTTTTCTTTTCTTTTCTTTTTTGTGCTATCGAAAAATATTGAAAACCATATATTATATACACAATATCCGGAATTTATAAAAAGGATATTCTCTATTATTGTCCATCATACACAATACCAAAATTATTTTAAGGAAATTATTAATTTAATATTAGTTTCCTAAAATCTTATACAATTTTTTAAAAAAACTTTTTGAAATATTCTTTAGTCAATATAAAATTACATTAGAAAACAAATTTTGATTGACAAAGAAAAAAATAGACAGGACGATCCATAAATTTTTACGATTCTCTTAGTTAAACATGAAACATATAGTGTGAATTTTATGCTATGGTTCTCTTTTTAAAAAACCATTTTTTTTTTTCAAAAACTATTCCTTAATAGTTTTTATCCACTTACAAACCCTTGACTTAATTCCTTTGTGGGTAAGAGTGTTCTTCGTGACGTAATTGTAAAATTTTGGGAAGAGTTTTAAGGTAGTAAACGTGAAAGGATTTAGATGGGGTTTTCGGATTTAGAATGAGTGAATAGAAGGCTTCCTGTCTAGAATCGATCCTTTTATTGAAAATAATTAAATATGATGGAATATTCGAAAAATATGAATTTAAAGAACGGAGTAAGTTACTGAG
Source organism: Bombylius major (assembly GCA_932526495.1). Taxonomy (NCBI): domain Eukaryota; kingdom Metazoa; phylum Arthropoda; class Insecta; order Diptera; family Bombyliidae; genus Bombylius; species Bombylius major. Next base: position 1,506,731 of record OW052046.1, read on the forward strand.
AAATTTCTGAAACGTCCTCGAACAACTCTTTACTCGAATATCATCGTAGTTACAGAGGCTTTATAATCAGTTTTTAATTTTGCATTTTACAGTGCATTTTATTTATAAAAAGTATTCGTTTTAAAAGTTTTTTTTTTTTAAATATTCAAGCTTATTTATTAATTAACGACATTGTTAAAATGTTTAAAAGTATAAAAAGTTGTTCTTCACTTTTCATTTTTATGACAACACCAACTCGAATCACATACATAGAAATATCAAATATGTACGTGTAAAAAAACGAATATCAAAAGCCATGATTTTTTGAATCATATAACAAAACATATGAAAGTTATATGACTGAAGTATATGCTTGAGTGGACTAAGAAACATTAAAAATATTCACATATATAGTGTTTATTATTGTTGTCTGACCTTTTGTTGCCTAGTGTTATTGTAATTTTGAAATGTATAGGACGTATACCGTATACCAAATTCTTTAAATTTAATTTCATAGGTTTTATTAACTTGATATTCATTTAAAAATTCATATTAAAAGGATAATAAGATTTTTCATTTGAAAAAAAAACAAAAAAAATGATATTATTTACATTGAAATTTTCATAAATATAATAATTGTATTACGAAAATATTGACTTCAATATGAAAATTTTACTTTATTTTGTAAATATTGTATAGCTAATTTAAATATTTTAATAATGAACATTAACTTTAATTATTATACAAGTACGTACATGCCTTTATTCAAAAGAATACAAAAACATCCTACATAATTTTATTCAACGAATAGGATAACAAAATTTTTTTAAATTATTTATGCGTATATAGAAAAAAGAAAAAACAAATAAACGAAGAACATTTTATGTCAAAAAACAACAATAGATAATATACACACACACATAGCTACTTGTATACTTATAAATTATTTTAGAATGGTAATTCTAAGAATAATTTATTAATTTATGAAAGATAAAAGGCATAATATACTCGTACATATGTACATATAACACAAAATAAAAAGCATCCTTATTTTATCATTATTTATAATGAATAAACGCTTATACTCAAATTACAATGTCATGTCATTTAAATGCATTTTGTTTTAATTTAATAAAGTGAATCCTTTTTTATTTTATTTTGAAGTTAACAAGTATGAATCTGTCTAAACATGGAGAATATATTGTATGATTTCATGATATATTCATGGTAGTACATATAATGTGAATACAATGTCTTTATCATATTATATGGAGTTCTAGCATATATTGTACACTTTTTCATGCTAATAAATGTGTGTATAATATATGTTTTATGTTTTATAATCCTTTTTTATCTTATATGGCATTTAATAAACTTTTTTATTTCTCTACTTATTATTATTTTTTTTTTATACAAAATGTAGACATTTTCATGTTTTCATATTTGAAAAACAATCAATTAAATTAGATTTTTGTTGTTTTATTTTTTTACATTACATGATTACAATTGATAATGGATTTCATTGTGTTTTATTGAAAAAGTAGTGTCTTCTTGACATTTTCTTTGATCGTATATATGAGTTAAGATGTTTTAAAGTATATCAGATTCAAAATCTGTATGTAGGTACTTGTTTATTCAAGAATTTTTAATGAGTTTACTTGGAAAAATGTTATCATAATATTTTATTTTCTCGTATTTAATTTTTTTTTTTTTCATAAATAAAATTTAAAAAAAAAAACAAATATATTTTGATAGAAAATTTCATCGGTCTACATTAATTATGATATATAGTCTGTAAGACAAGAGCGTCGTGTCGATCATTTCGAAAAAAAGAGCAAAGTAGATGAAAAGTAATTAGAGATGTATGAGTTACAGTTACGATGCTATGAATATAAAAGTTTAATATGTTAGCATTATGACAATTAGGAGTCGATTAATTGAAAATAAAATTTTCTGGAGTAGCACGAAACTAAAGCCTCATCTGCTTACGGAGGACCTTATAGATGCACGACTTGAGTGGGCACATGAAAATAAAGACCGCCAATGCATTGGAGTGATGTGGTGTTCACTGATGAATCCTCTTTCTGGGCGTATATTCCTTTCTGGACGTATAACTGTTAAGTATCCAGTAAAGGTCCACGTGTGGAGATATTTTAATTCGCACGGTTCCGGCTATTTGTTGTATATTTAGTGGTATATTGGATGCTAAGCAAATGTTAACAATATACCAGAGAGGTTTTTTGAGGTCTACAAGACAGTGGTTTAGGAGAAAAAATAACAGTTGGATACTTCAAAAGGACAATGATCCAAAACATCGTAGTGCTCTTTGTATAGCTATAAACTATGAACTAACCCTCACAATCTCCCGATGGCAATCCAAATGAAAATGTTAGAGCGTTTTTGAAAATGTAAAGGAGCTGTCTTTAAAAATTCGTAGATATGGAGATCCCTGCCGACATCATATGCAGAAAATTTGGTCGCTAGTATGCCTAAACGCTGTCAAGCAATAATATTGACAAGGGGCGGTGGTGACTGGAACAATTATTAGGTAAGTGTGGAGTAAATTTTCAGATGTACTTTAAAATATACCTATAATAAACATATAGGTAATATGTTTTTCAATATGAAAATTACATCAAAAAGTCGGCACGATACTTTTGTTTTACAGAATGTTTATGTCATACATATTATGTATGTATACATTTCATAACAAACTAGATTACATACTACATATTTAGTTTTTAATAGAAAATCTTTTTTTATTTTACAAAATGTATTATCTTAAGAGTGCAAGGATACTTGAAATGTTGTCTTTTCTTTTTTTGAAATAAAGAGTTTTTTTTAAATCCTACACATTATCTTTGCAAATATAATATTTAAGTAACATAAACACGAAGCGATTATCTACGCTTATGTTACAGGATTTTCGAATTCATTATACTACATACACATACTACACTTTATTTATGAACTTGTTTTAAAAATAAAAAACTTTTAAGCTTTTTCTTAGAAGAAGACTTGTTGATAACTGATTCTTATTTACAGCATCTATTCATATACTATAATTAAAACTCATCCCCACCAAATTCTTTACTATGTATACAAACATATATTAATAATATTATTGTTTGGGCGTATATATATAGTATATACATGTGTATCATGATGTTATATACGTATGTAAATTGTAATCTTTATTTTTTTTTAAATTATTGGTTGATTCTCTGGTAACGCAGAAGACATTTTTTGTGAGAAATTTTATTAAAAAATTGTTGAATAATAAAAATATAGAGACTTGATACTTCTATTTATCTGAAATTTTTTGTAAAAATTATTTAAATTTTTATTCAGAGTTAATCTTTCATTCTATAGTTACTAACTGTTGAAATTAACATGTTTTTTTTGTTTTCTTTGAATCCTTAAATGCTAATATTTCAAATGAATTTTCAACTGTTTCTTTTATATTACATAAATTACTTTGGTTCTTACATATGTACATATATACATATATTTATTGAATCCTTTTTCCATTAATTTTTTTTTTCTTTTTAAATTCAAATTAATTTTTTTTTTTATAAAACTGAAACTTGTCAAATTCTTGAGAATTAAAATGTCTAGTTTTACTTTGTACATAATATTTATTTTTCATTTTTATTGTTGAAAAGTAATTGCTGTCGGGAATTCAGACCTTTTTGACCTTTTTTTGTGTGTTTATTCTTTTTTCTTTCATGTTAAAAAATGTGTATTGAAATATTATGTTTCATTTTACAATCAAAAAAGTATTTTATATTCAAAAAAAAAAAAAAAGAAAAGGAAAAAAAATCTAATTATGATTAAAATGAAATAATACTAACATTTTCATTACTTTTCATTTGAAATGCAGTGATGCCTTCAAAATGATCAAATCATTCGAGAATATCGCATTCAAAGATATTCATATAAAACAAAAAAAAAAAAAATAGAAAATTGACCTTTTATGTATATATAATTATAAAATTCTAAATACATATATGTATTTTCTATCAAGTACTTATACATGTGTAAAGATTTGGGAATAAATCTAATGAAAAATATCAAAATACATTTATATTGATTAAAAGTAAGTGATGCGTATTTTTCTCATGACATAACAGGAATTTCAAAAAACAAAAAATTATATTTATATAGTTTTAAAATTATTAATATCACAAAAATAGAAAATATAATCATTTATCCAATTAATTTTATTTTCAAAATAATTTCATAACTACAAAATCTAATATGTATGTATACATGTAGGTACCACACTTCTGAAAACTTATTCATTTTGAATTTATTTTACTAAACAAGAATTTTCCACATTTTTCATAATTTTAAATATTCATTTTTTTTTTTTTTTTTTTCATTTTATACAATTTTATGCTATATGTACAAATAAATGGATGCCTCACTTGCCAAATCGATTAACTCCATATAAAAAACATCTAAAAAAGTAATAAATTAGCTCCGATAATAAATTCGAAGACCCAAAAAATATTTTTAATTTAGTAGTTTAACGGCTCAACATCACATCCAATTACTTCGAATATAAAAAATCCAAGAATTAATCAAGTTCTGGAACTTTTAGTTAAAAAAAACCTCAAAAATCGAGTTAATCGATTTGGCAAATGAAGCAGAGAAAATGGGTATCCCCTTCAATACCAACTGTCGTAGTTGCAGGGAAGCCAATGAGAGAGAAACCTGCACTCATTACCTCTGCAACTGTACGGCACTTCCCAGAGCAAGGTACCAGACGTTGGGGAGTTTCTCCTTCAAAGGCCTTGAAGAAATATCAAAAGTTACGGTAGGAGACATTATACGATTCCTGAATGAAACAGGATGGTTATAGTGATCTACCGGTATTGCCTAAGGTTACGCAAGGTGTGGTATCAAAACGGCACCTCAGTGCTAATTGGGTCTTCGAAAGATTTCGAAAACCGCCACGTCAACCAACCATACATAAATGAGGTTACAGTAGAGGAAAGATGAAATTTGTTTTTCACAAAATCCGACTTTTTAATGCATTTTAATCTGTAACTATAACTTTTGGCCCAATAAATTGATTTTTATCATTCAAAATTTGTATAGTATTTCTGATCAAATTCAAATTCCTACACTTCATGGAACCATAGATACCTACTTTTTCAAAAAAAAATAAAAATACCTAATATGTCTACATTTGTAACATTAAAATAGATGCGCGTATGTAAAATGTAAAAAAGAACGGAGTGTTATTCAAATCAAATCATATAACACCATTATCAAGGTGTTTCTTTCTTTTTCTTTTTTTTTAAAGAAAAAAAATATCACATAAAACATTTTTTTCTGCATATAATATCTCCTTTTTTTTTTTTCAAATATTTGAGTTATCATGGAATAAAAAATAAACCACAATAATTTCACAAAGAAAAAGAAAAAAATTGTATTTATTTGAACACGTCTCGTCTACAGCAATTTTTATATTTTATTTTTCGTATTTAAAAATAAAACAATGATTGATCAACGTACATATATAAACTCGTATGTATGTAATAAGAAAAATTCTGATGTTTACAAATTTTTATGCAAAATATGTATATAAATGACGAATCCACATTTTTCATTCGGTAATATGATTAAAATACCTCTCTGATCCTTAGAGATAAAATATAAAACGTGATATTGTACACAAAATAAAAATATCTTAAAAGTAAAAAATAAGAAAAAAAAAAACAAAAGAATGAAATTGCATATAAAGTCAAAAAATAACTAAATTTCACCAAATAAGCAATTCTATAATAACACCAAATATTATTATATGTATATACATAAGTACATACATACATTTAGTGGTTCGCATTCCACTTTAAACTGTAGGTGCATGTATGACAGAAGTCGGGGTGCTGAGTACAATGGACTCTCCTGTCTGAGTGCTCGTGGATGCCTAACTCGCATCCCCCCCCCACCCACAAAAACAACAAAAACAACAAACAACATATGTACATACATATACGTATATGTATATGAAAAACTTCTTATACTTAAAACTTAGTCTATATACATATGTATGTAGGTATGTAATTTCGGAAATTTTTCGCCAAATTTTTGAAAATTAATTCAATCAGACTTAAAAGTACTTTAGAATTGATAAAAAACAAAAACAAAAAAAATTTTATTTATACATACGAGTTCATATTATGTGTATGTATGTATGTATCCAATCCCAGTTGAAAAAGTCAGAAGGCCTTCCTTAGGAAGGCTTGTAGAAGTTTTGAAATATAAAGTAAATTGTAAAAAAATCTTGGGAAGGTATGATAGTATTAGAAGTTTTAAAAATTTTTTCTAACCCATTTTTTGTTTTTTGTTTTTGCTTCTCTAAGAGCTGTTTGGAAGGTTTCTTTTTACCTTCTGTAGAAGGTAATGAGAAGAAAACGAAGAAAAACCGAACATAGACCTTCCAAGCCTAGGACATGCCCATGTTAAAAAATATATTATGTGGGATACGGAAAGGAAGGCTTCCAACCGTTTTCAAACTTCCAAAGAAGGCTTTTACATGCATAGTGGAATGCTTCCTTTTTCAACTGGGATGTTAAAAGGAGTAAATCACTTAAGATGAAATATATTTCAATTTTTATTGATATGATTTGATTTTCCAGGGAATCAATCGCACAAATGGGTTCTTAAACGTCCTGTAAAAATGTTTTTTTTTTCCTGTTTTTCTTCTTCTCATTTTTCATTGTATTTTTTTCTCTGTTGCTTTTGAGTATTAATTCAAATCTGAAAAACATGTTTTATACCTTAAAAAAGTGTCATTTTGTAATAAAATTTCATTAAATTCGATTTTAAAATATGAAAAAAATATTTGTAAACCTTTTATAAAGTAAAATGTGAATAAATTAAAAATATCAATATATATAATCTTTATGAAATTTTTGTGATATTAAATTTCAAGTACATTTTATACGTACCTATTGTAAAAAAAATATAAATTTTTATTAAAAATGATTACATATGTATTAAAATTATTGAAATCATATATGTAAATTCAAAATATGAGGAAAAAAAATGTAGATTATGTTTTAAATATTTTTCCAAAAAGTTCCAGGTTATATTTCATGCAAAATACACTGAAAAGATAAAATTATAGGGATTCATTGAACTGAAATCTACATACACTTATGTATACCGTTATACATGTACAGTACATACATAAAGCGTTATCTTTTAAATTAGTATACACATAAATAAAATTATATTCAAAAAATAAAGATAAATTTTGACAAGAAAAAAAATTGTATGAAGTTCTGGTAAATAATAGGATGGTAAATTTGATATCAATTTAAAATAACATTGAATTCCTATACAATGTGGTATGTATTCAAATTTTGAATGAAATTCTTGGAAAATATGTATACATACAAATAATATGGGCTTAATATTGAGTTTCATATTCCAGAAGAACAATGATTGTAAATATACACTTTTTTTTAAAAAAAATTATAATATTAAAAATTGAAATTGTCGTTCCTAAAGCTCGAAAATGAACTCAATAGAAAGTTTATTATAAAAATAAATTTAAAAAAAAAAAAGGTTCTTTCCTGCTTAAGTCCACAAAAAAACCACAAGAAATATTAATACAAAGCCCTGTCATACGAATAAAATTCGTTCTCTACCAACGAATTTAGTGGTTCGCATTGCATTTTAAAATGTAGGTGCATGTATGACAGAAGGGTCCTCAATAGGAACGACTTAAGGACAATCACGGGACTTATCACTGGGCACTGTCCGCTCAACTACCACCTGAGCAAGATAGGGCTCAAAGAGGATGACAATAATGCAGGTTCTGCAAAGAGACCAAAGAGACTTCAAAATATCGACAACTGCGATGTATGTCGATTTGTGGTATTAAAACAGCACGTTTTAGTGGTAAATTGGGTCTTCGGAAATAATCCAAAGAACCGCAACGTCAACCAACCAACCAGGATTCTTTCAATTTTGTCTTATATCTTAAAAAATGAACATTATAAGTTACAATATTGAAAAAGACGAAATTTTTGAAATATTCGTCCTCTAAATTTTGCTCCTTACTGTATCTATACTTTTTTTTTTGTGGACAAAGTAATATTTAAACAGAATATATTCATTCATCTATTTTTTATAATTCAATACAAAACAAATTTTTGAATATTTTTTTATTTTTGACCTGAGTAAGCATAATTTTATAAAATGTGGCATTTTTGTTTATTCAATGATTTTCTTGTATATAGATACTTTTGAAAATATTTAAAAATCCATCAGTATATTTTATTACTCAGCAAGAATGATTACAAAAATTAGGAACAATAATTTTTTTCCTATGTAATTTTTTTAAATTTTTTTCAGTTTTTTTATTTTTTATTCTTTCCCTTTATTCCCTTTGAAAGAACAAAGAACGTATTCACTATTTTTTCATCATTAAAAAGTATGTATATAGGTGTACATAATATGTATGTTGAATATTTATAAAAAAAAAAGCATTAAGTAACAAAAATATCTTTGAAAAGGAGATACAAAAAAAAAATAATAAAAATGAACTTAAAGACGATAAATATTAGTTTAAGGAACCTTAAATTCGGAGGCAAAAACAAAATATTTGAATACATATACATAATTATTTGTGTGTATGTATATATGTACATATGTACATTATTATGTATTTTAAAGGATCCACAATTATTTTTCATCATATCAAATATATTTGAATTTAATTATTATTATTTTTACTTTGTTTTAAAGATCACAAAACAAAATATCAACAATTTTCAATTTCATAAATATTTCATAAATTTTATAAATTTTCCCACAGTCCTAGGGACGTCACGAAACCACCGATTACTATCGAGGTATTGATACTTTTGATCCGATACTACGATACTGAGTACTCGATATACTCAGTTTCCGATACTTTTACCGGTATCGATACGTTTGGGACGATACCCGATACCCGATACCAGCAATGCTAAGTTTTTGAAATAGTGGTACAAAAGCTATATAAAATAAAGGAGCCACCAAGAAAACGAGAACGAGTACGTTGTAGACAACAACAAAGTTATTAATGTCGAATTTATTTCCTCCAAAACAAAAAAAAAAAACAAAAAAAAATTATTTTATTATTTTAAAAATACAAGGAATCAAAGTGAGTGAGGCGTTTTGCCATTTTGGGCCTTCAAAGTGACCACCTTACAATTTTGAACCGATTTTCATGAAATTTTGAATATAAATATCTATTTATAGGTGGACATATTTTCCATTGTTTTCAATTTAAATATTTTATTTATTTTTTTAATTGTAGATTAAATCATGTAAATGAGTCGTATGATATTTTTTCTAAGATTTTATTATACTCGTACATACTTTAAATAAAAGGTTAATTATACATTTTTTTTCAGTCCATTAAAGGTTCATTAATCAATTTAAATAAGTAATTTTTCCTTAACACCTTTTTCTTTTTGTATAAATTTAAAATAAAATTTGCCTTTTGTGCCTAATAAAATTTTCACAAAATATTAAAATATTAAATAGTAGAACTCATAAAAAAAATTATTTCCATGAAAAAAAAGTTTGTTTTTTTTCAACTTCATTCAATTTTGAAAAGAAATGAACTTTTAGGCGTAATATGTTTTTATCATAAATAGCTACATACCTACATATTCTATAAAAGTCACTTGGTATTCTTTCTGAAAATTTTTTTTTTCATTGATTTCTTAGAAAATTTCAAAAAAAAAAAATCCTTTTTTAAACACATCCTACAGAAAATTTTGGTAATTTTTTGTTACTTTAATTCGATTGAAATCAATTTCGGACGTGACAAAAAAAATGAAAATAGGATTTTGAAATACAAAGTGAAATTCTGATGAAAAAATAATAATCATAAAAGGGAAAGATTTGACGAAAGATACAATTGGTTTTTATTTTTTTTGCAATTTTAAATTTATTGTTAAATTATAAGTACACAATTTTTTTTTTTTTAAACACGTGTGGTAAAAATTATACTTATGATGGACATAGTTAGAAAAATATCAAAATTTTCAAACTATTCAGTAAAAAAGAAGAAAACCAAACAAAGCAATACTCATTTAGGCCGATATTGTATTTATCATATTTTTACGAAAATTTTTATGAAATTAAAAAAGCTTTTAATTCAATTAGTAAACATTTTTTTTTCAATTATTTCTCATAATATATACGAAAATGAGTATCTAAATTCATACAGGAACATTCCCAGCAAGCAAATGGGCAATATAGAACGAGCGGGCAATAATTGGGCAAGAACTTGTGGCAATAAATGGGCAAAAGAACGAGCGGGCAATAATATGGCAATAATATTTCTACTGCAGATTATACAACTGAGCGATAAATGGGCAATAATATTTGTAATTTCGGTTCGTTTTCTTATCGTAATGGAGATAAGCTCACAGCAATACGAATATCTGTCAATCTTTTCTCAAGCAAGCCTTATCGCCCTCGATAAGAAAATGCTATTGCCGCAATAGGCAGCACTTGCCACTGTAATGCGAAAACACTATTGCATTCTTATTGCCATGCCTACTACTGGGTTACATATCCATTACCCATATCTGTATATACATACATACATACTTATATCCAATTTTAATTATTATAATTCACAAAAAAAAATTCTTCTCTTACTTTTATCTCCTTAGCATGATGAAATTCTTCTAAAATTTATTATAAAATGTATTTTGATCATCATAAATTTATACAATGACACATAAAATCAATAAGGAATCTAAAAAAAAAATTTAAACAGGGCCTAACTAATAAACAAATTTTAATATCGACTTTTTATTTAAATACAACAGTTACAATTTGGAAATCACAGATCGCTCTGAATTTACATACTTATATAAAAAACTCAAACCAGAAAACTTTCTTGTTTCTTCTTATATTCAGAGCGCTCTGTGATTTCTAAGTTGTAACTATTTAAATAAAAGTCAAAATTAAAATATTATTGTCTATTAGTAGGGAGCATACAGTTTAAAAATAGGTATTATAAAAAAGTAACGAAAAATTATTTATTCATTTTTTTTTTAAATTGTAAAATTTAAATGAAAAACACAAACTCCCCACAAAGAACATAATTAAAATTTGATGAATTTTAATTTTATTCAATGTTAAAAGTTTATATTCTTTAACTTTGAATTAATTAAAAATTCATTGTGAATTTAATACAGTGTGATTCAATTTAGGTATTCGTCCTGGAAACTATGGATAGATCTCGACGAGACAAACAACAAATTGGAGTTAAATAGAGGGGGGGAGAGATTTTTGGTACTTTTTCCTTCTTTTACCCTATACCTTTTTACAGGGACACGCTAGGGTCATTTCTTTCTTGCATAATTGTATAGTATCCCTGTTTTTTTCCAACAACATCTTGTACATGCCTCTGTACCTCTTACCGTTCAGAAGTTATAAGGCCTCAAAATCAAAATTAAAAACCAACTGGGCGAACTATTTTGCATTTGGGTAATACAAATGTATACATAAATATTGTATACATACTCGTATATTTAACATATATGACCGATTAAAATAAAATTAAAATTTAATTTAAATACTTTTTAATGGTTAACCACAATTAATTTTCTATAAAATTTATTTATTTTTTTATTACTTCTTTAATTTTTCATTATGAAGAATAAACTTAGATACTTAAGGTACGTATACACGACAGGAGACTTTGGTCTCTAGAGACCGAAAAGTGATATCTAGAGACTGGAGACTTCGTGTATACTCTCAAGAGACCGAAATACATGAGACTTTTTTTTATGAGGTCTCCGGAGATCTAGTTTTAGGTCTCTTGTAACAAAAGTTACGTACCGTGTATACACTTTGGAGACTTTGGTTTCTAGAAAGTGGTCTCTAGAGACCAAAGTCTCCTGTCGTGTATACGTATCTTTAGTTTGTATGTTATAAATAAAAACAAAACAAAAAAATGTAGATAGACGTAGTTTCAATATATATACATATGTATGTGTGTACATGTAAGTAGTAAATATACATATTATATACAAAGTACAAACCTGTGTAACAATTTATATTTTTGTATGATATAAACAATCAAAAAAAATCTTTATTCCTTCCTGTTAAAATTTTTTTATTTAACCTTAGGCATACCATTACAGTATTATCCTTTTAAAATTTCATGTACATACATTACGTCGTATAAGTTGTCATTTTAAAGTGTGCAAAAAAAAAAGTGTATGGCATATGGGATCGAAACCCCAAAAGCCACAACTTTCGTCTATGCCACGGTAACACAGACCAAAAGGCGGGTGCAAAAAATAAAAATAAATTGAAAACAGAAGAATACAATTATGAAAATTATATCAAAATTAATATATGTATTTACAGAATTCAAAAAAAAACTAAAAAAAAAAGCTTCATAAACACAATCCTGTTAAATTTCCTTAAAAATAAAAATCAAATATCAAATTGTTCATTTTATTTATTTTTATTCTACAGCAGCAGCGAAAACAGAAACAAATTGAATTAAAATGGAATTTCCATTGTAATGAAATCCTTTATTTGAAAAAAAAAAAAAAAATGTGTAAAACAAAAAAAAAAAATTCAATTTAAAAAAGATAAAAAAAAGAACTAATTTTTTTTTTATCAAATAACTTGATCCTTCGAGAAATAAATACAAATCGTTTTTATATAATCTGAAACAGTTTAGAAATTTATTGTCAATTTAAAATTTAATTCAAATTTATTGAACTTTATTTTTATATGATCCTTTTTTTTTTTTTATTTTATTTTACTTTTTTTTTGTTCATTCCATGAAATGACATAATATACAGTGAAAACCGGTTATAATGACGTTGAAGGGTATTGGAAAATTTCGTCGTTATATCCGATAGTCGCTATATCCGATAAGAGTAAAAATTAATACAAAAGTATCTACATATCCATTTATTAACTGTACTAATGTTGACGTCTGCTGCTTCATCACTTATTTTCCCAAAAACTATGTTGTGTCGACTTCGAAAACGTTGGATCCATGATGGACTGCATTCAAAATCAGTTTTTCCCAAGGCACGTCTAAATTTATTTGCTTGAATTTGCAAAAACGGTCCAAATATTGCAATATTCTTGCTCCTTTGGACTTTGAACCAATCTATCAAAAACTTATCTGTGGTATCAAACTCAGATTTTCTGATTTACTTCAATTTTAAATTTGTTAAATGAAATGTTCTTGTTAAAACGATTTTTAAACGGTAAAATCGCAACAAAACATTTTAGAAGCAAGTTTTTAAAAATTGGAAAACAAAACTATAAACAAATATGTCGAAAAAAAAGTTTTTCGTCGTTATAACCGATGAATGGGACTGAAAATTCCAGTAAAACCATAGTTGGTCGTTAAAACCAATGTCGTTATAACCGGAAGAAATAAACCCAAAAATACACGCGAACCAACCAAAGTTTAGAGATTTGGTCGTTATATCCGGCATGTCGTTATATCCGGCATGTCGTTATAACCGGAGTCTTTATAACCAGTTTTCACACTGTATATTGAAAACTATAAGGATCAGGATATTAGAATCAATAAAATAATATATGATTTATTTCATTTTAGAAAAAAATTACGATAAGAATTCAAAACACGTATTCGAAGAATTACCTTATGAATTTTATAACTTTTCTTTTATAGCAATATTGCAAAAAGGATAATTTCAAGTGCAGATTTTTTTTTTTTCTAAAAGACTAATTGACTTTTATTGACATGTGTCTGAATGTCATTTCATTTATTATGTCTTTAATAATTTTCTTGTTGAAAGTTGAAAAGTAAATGAGAAAAAAAAAAATAGATACAATTAAAATTGACCTAAAAATATCGTTTACAATATTTATCATTCACATGATGTTCCTCTGTAAAAGACTACATAACACAGCATGAAATGATTTTTTGCCCTTTTATTCGTTTGTTTTTTTTTATCATCATGTTGTTATTTATCTCTTAATTTTATTTAGTTTTTATTCCTGTTGATTTTTTTTTTTTTTTGGTTCAATTCTACAAATGTTCTCTTCAATTTATAAATTTTTTTATATATTTTTTTACAATTTATTTTTTCAATGAATTATGTTGTGCCAGAAGCTCAGATGTCAGATTATGTTTTTTTTTTCGAGAATTCTATCAATTAAAAAACATTATTTATTTTAATTTCATGAAAAAAAAAAAAACATAATATAAATAATTTTACATTTATGTAAACTGTGAGTAAACGAAATTAAATTAATTATAAATAAAATAACTATTACATACATACATACATATATGTTGCATATATGAGTTAGTTTTTAATTCCTACTTCATCCTTCCTTATTCCTAATTCATCAAGTCCAATTTTTAGGCAAAATACCAAAAAAAAATTCAAAAATGACATTTTCAACTGGTGAGTTTTCACAAAACGACAAGAAAATAAAAAAAAAAAAAAAAAACAAAGTGAATAAAATTCTACAAAAAAACTGAATATTTTCACACATCATTAAATTATAAAATATTGCTCCCGTTTAGATTTTATTTTTTTTTTTATTTTCTAAGAAAATATGTAAAAAATTTGAAAATATTGAATTACTAAGAGCATTTTATTGAAATGGATAATTTTTATACATAAATAAATATAAAAAAAATACAAGGTCATTCATAAAATTTGATTTTTGACCCAACCGCAACCTTTAAAGCTTTTTCACATTTTTTATTTTCAATTTTCATTGTATTTTATTTACCTGAAAAACTAAATATGAAAAAAAAATATATCCACACATGTCTACATTTAATCTGTGTAGCATATGATGGAAAATATTTGAAGTCAAATAATTTGGGTCTAGGAAAATTCATCGCCAGCAATTCACCGCCAGCAATTCTTCGCCAGCAATTCATCGCCTCAACAATTCATCGCTACAGCAATTCACCGCCGAGTTGCTGGCAAAGAATTGCTGGCGGTGAATTGCTGTGGCGATGAATTGTTGAGGCGATGAATTGCTGGCGATGAATTTTCCGGATCCCAAATAATTTATTGTTAAATCGTAGATAATAGTATCCTAGACACATATGTGTAAATAAATATATAATTTAATTTTTCAATAAAAAAAAATAAAATAAACAGCTTTTAAAGTAATTAAATTTTTTTCTTATAATTTTCTTTTTTTATTTTTTTTACATTCCCATTATTAAAGCCTTTTTTTATACAATAGAAAATTTTCTTGAAAAGAAAATATTTAAAAAAAAAAAAAAAATAAATAATTTTTTAAAAGAAAGAATAAAAAATGGAAAAACATGAGGAAAAGGATTCTATACAACACTAAAAAAAAACACGAGACAATAAAAAATTAATATTTAATATAAATACGATTGGGAAAATATTTAAACATAATTTTTTTTCTTTTTCAAAAAAAAAAACGTTTTTGCTTTTATATTTTTTTATTTCTATGCTTGTTTGAATTTTCATTTAATGAATGGTAAAAACGAAAAAAAAAAATAAGAAAGACATTTTTAATTTTAAACCCAAAAGGCAAGAAAAATGAATAAAAAAAAAATAAAAAAAAAAGTATAGGTATTGCCAAAAAAAATCTTTAAAATTTATTATATTTCATTGAAAAAATGAACGCACGTGTGAGAAAATTTTCATGAAAATTATTGCTAATTTTTTCTTTCTCTTTTATGTATTTTTTTCTTTTGATGCATACATGCTTCATAATTATGATACAGTCATTTATATAGAAAATGACCAAGATCGATTAAGAACAAAAAGCAAAATCTTAGATTGTAAATGACATTAATATAAATCTCTAAAATGTGTATTCTCTAAGAAATTACCAATGAAAAATATATAAGGATTTTTCACTTTGGTTTAATTTTCTACCTTCTATCAATATTCTGTCTTATACACATTTAATATGGATGTCTGTATATACCAATTAATGTAATAGTCATTTTATCATTTACATTGATGTTTAGAATTTATTTTTATTATCTATGGAAAATTTTCAATAAGCTTTTATTTCATATAATAATAAAATTTATTCATAAAAAATCATCTTTTATTTAAAAATAAAAAAAATTAAAAATAAATCGTCTATACTATTTTTCTTTTTGGATGTCAGTACAGGCAAAAGATAGGCATACTTTTCTATATTCTTTCACAAATTGTTTGAATAAATCTATCTCCTGTGTGGGGTGATCAGATCTCAATTTCAATCGAGGTGAATCTTTTAAATTAAATCTTACCAAGGCAAAAAACTCATCGGGTACTGCCTCCATAAGCACAATACTGACTTCCAAAAAGAAAAATACTATAAAAATAAATTTACCTTCTGATCTAACAATAAACAAGAATGTCTGAAATAAATTTAAAAAAAAAAAAATGTATATAATTTTTATTTGAAACCTTAAAACATACAAAAATAAAACAATTTGTGATTAAAAGAGAATCCATTAATTTATTGAATCAATCATTTAAAAAGAAAATCGAAATTAAGTATGTAGAAATTTAGAAAATACTTATGTTTACCGCCCACAGAGAAATAACATCCTTATAATCTATTATACAATTTTGTTTGCTATATCGCTAATATACATACATATACATACATATATCCCATTTGGAAATGGAAGCCTTCCACCATGCATGCAGAAGCCTTCTTTGGAAGTTTAAAAACGGTTGGAAGCCTTCCTTTCCGTATCCCACATAATATCTCTTTTTTACATGGTCATGTCCTAGGCTTGGAAGGTCTATGTTCAGTTTTTCTTCGTTTTCTTCTCATTACCTTCTACAGACAGAAGGTAAAAAGAAACCTTCCAAACAGAAGCAAAAACAAAAACAAAAATGGGTTAGAAAAAATTTTTAAAACTTCTAATACCGCATCATTTATACCTTCCTAAGGAAGGCCTTCTGACTTTTCCAACTGGGATTATACATACATACATACATAATATATATTCTAGTTGAAAACATAATATAAAAAAATTCATTAAAACATTTTCGAAATAAATGACCAGGAAAATGTATAATTTTTTTTTTTTTTAATTCTATCTGTATATAGAAATAATGAACATAAAGAAAAAGATACAGTTTTAAAATTTTGACGCCAATCATTTTCATTTTCAGATAATTAATTTTATTTTTTTTTTTTTTGTACGTATTAACTAACAATACGTATACCTACATATTATGTACAGGGTGGACCAAGTTCGACTGACTGATTTTAAAAATTTGTAACTTTTGAGTTTTTGACTTTTTTTAATTATTTTTTTTCTTGCAGACTATAGAGAATTTTATAAAATTTTATTATGCCTACATACAAGGTGCAGAAATGGGTCAAAATTATTAAATTTTATTATTTTTCCCAACGATCTATTGTTACAACGCAAAGTAAATACCGTAACCATTTAAATTCTGCAACAGCTCCCAGTTCAAACATGATTAAAAACTTATTAGTAACCCGTTTTGAGGAGGGGGGGGGGGGGGAGGGGGGGGTGCAGTATGTGATCAATCACGACCAAATTTTCATCGAATTGTTCAAAATGGAGAAGCTGTACAGGCTGTACGACAGGGTGTCAACGATGATCCCATTGTCGACGTGTTACTCAATTGGACATCTCCAGAACATCACTAAGACGATTTTTGAAACTTGATCTCAAGGTGTTTCCATGAAAGATTCAATTTTTACAAGAATTGTTACCATGGCGAGGGTGACAATGGATATTCTTCGAGAGATTTACGGTGACCGAATAATTTCGAAAAATGCAAATTGACTTGGTCTACTCTTTCTCCAGATTTAACGGCTCCTGATTTTTTTTTTGTGGGGTCACGCAAAAGGACCAGCCATTCAGGACCATAGCATAAGCAAAATATTCGAGCAGAAATAACAAATTCAGAGCTCGAAACAAACGCAAAATCCATTAAAAAAGCAATTCATTGTTAGGAAGAACACTGTTGCACTTTCATTTAAAAAAAAATATTATATCAGTTTTAAATCAGTCAGTCGATGGCCCACCCTGTATAATATACAAAATATCAAATAATTATCAAATTAAAAATGTTGTCTCTATTTTAAAATTAACCTTCACAAGATTATTTCTCTAATCAAATTATTTACCTATTTAAAAAAAAAAAACATCAAATTTTCCGGTTCTTTTGTTTACTTTTTTCAAGGATTAACTTTAAAGTATAGTATAATTCGACCGACGTTCATTTTGAATGAAGGGCAAATCCAGAATTTATGTTTTTTTAAGGTATATTTGAAATTTTCTATTCTATGTTCTATCAAAACTACTATTATATGTATTATGTATACCTATAGTAATCTTTGGTTCTTTGCAACTTTTTTGTCAGCAATTTCGTTCTGTGATTTTTAAGTTGTAACTAAATAAAAGCCGAAATTAAAATTATGTATGTATGTTATTATTGAGTCCTTATTTATTTTACTTTTTTTTTTTTTTTCATTTTGTTAAAGTTTATATGTATATTTTCATATAATAAAATAATTTTTTTTATATATATATATATTTTGTATCCTGTTTTTCCTGTGATACATTATCCTTTTTCTTCAGAATAAAATTTTAAACCATTTCATCAAAAGGATATGTACTCGTATAGAAAATACTTTCATCTTCTTATTACCCACACTTTTTTTTTTTTTTTTTGTTCTACTTAACTCATTCGAATATTAATTTCAAGTTCCACTGAATTTTATTATATTTTTTTCAAAATAATTAAAATATCCTTTGAATGAAAGAACAAAAAGTTTAGAAGAACAAATTTAAAAATTATTTTAATATTTATTTATTTTATAATTTTCAGTAGGTAGCTATCTACTTTATGTAATTTTTGTGGTTTCTCAATACATAATTTCAAGAACAAAAAATAAATATAAATGTATCACATGACACATGCTTACATTAAGTAATTTAAATTCTATTTTTTTTACTTTTATATGAAATATTTTACACAAAATCATAAATATGTATGTATGATGATTTTAACATACATATAGGTAGAAGAAAAAAAAAAATACAATTTTATACATTTAAATATAAAAATAACAAAATTATTATTCCAAGTTCCTTATAACGAAAATTTCATTCATTTATTAAAATTCGAGATATAATTTGAAAAACTAAAAGCTAAAGAAATATATATGGCTAATTCCATGGAAATGTATATACCTGATGCTATAATTTTCAAAAGTGAAAAATCCAATATTTTTGATTCAGAAATCCCTAAATTGTTTTCAAAATGTGAATTGCAATCTTTAAACAATTCAGGTACGTATCCTAAATAAGGACGAAGTAGCTGATTTGTATTTTGAGTGTCGTAATATAATATAATATATGGTATGTATATTATGTATGTGTAGTAAGTGAGATGTGTGTGAGTCACAAAGGATATGTGTGTAATAAAATAATTAAGAAATGGAAAAATTATTTCATGTTTTAATATTTTAGAAAAATTAATCCTTTCTCTACATATTTTTAATGGAACGGAAAACAAGATTTGAAAAAGAGACCATGAAATTACTTCAATTCAGATAACTAGTATGCGTCATATTAGTAACAAAATAAGTGAAATTTTCAAATTTCTTCAATTTCATTTAAAACATATATTTTTTTTTTTTCAAATTCTAACATTCTTTTGCTTTAATTATGTAAAAAGATGTGATTCTCGTTTGTCTTTTTCTATTCGAAATATGTATGTAGCTTTATAAGTAAACTATTTTCAAATATATGTACGTAGGCTGCCTTTTAAGTTTTTACAAACGACTGTTGTTAGATGGCACCATTGATATGCGACATTTATTTTATTGTACAATTTGACATTTTTTATTGCTAAATCAGTGAAATCTCAGAAATTCATTGATCAGTTTGTTTATAATAAGTGTTTAAAAAAATGAGGTTTAAGTAAAAATGGAAATTTCACGTGAAGGTTTTCGTTGGATAATTTTTTACGATTTTCGTAAAGGCCTAAATCAACAAGAATGCTTTGAATAGCTTCGTTCAACTTTTGGCGATGAAGCACCATCAGAAAAGACTGTTTACAACTAGTTTGCAGAATTTCGTCGTGGTCGTGTTTCTGTTAGCGATGAATCTCGCAAAGGTCGACCAAAATCAGTTGTGGTTCCCAAAAACATCGATGCTGTACGCAACATGATTGAAGAGGATAGGCATGTGACCTACCGTGAGTTTGAGGTATCCCTAGGCATTTCAAAGACTGCAGCGCATTCGATTTTACACGAACATTTAGCCGTGAAAAAGATCTGTTCTCGTTGGATTCCGCATCTTTTACCTTATATACACAAAAAAATGGTCGTATTAATTGGTATAAGGAAATGCTCAAAAATTCGATCGAGTAAATGCAAAAGTTTATAGATTTTAAAGGCGAAAATTTTGAAAAACAATAAAATGACTTTCAACCAAATATTTGTTTTTTTTTCGTTATTTTTGTAAAAACTTAAAAGGCAACCCTCGTATAGTGTAGATCACGCGTGGAATTAGTCATATTATATAAAAGGTGAATAATTTAGAAATTTTTAAACTTTAAAAAAAAAAAAAAACGTTATTTTTCTTCTTATATAAAAATACATAATTCATGAATTCAAATAAACAGCAAGAGTCATTACATAGTACATATTATAATGTACAAAGGTATTTGAAAAAATAATTCTCGAATTTCGATAATAAGATTTTCAAAAAAAAAAAAAAAGTAGGTATGTAGGTATCTATTTTTTTTCGTTAGTCGGAGTGATAAAAGATATTTTATTCATCTATTCAAAAAGTGAACTACATATTTTGGATTCCTGAACAATGAAATAAGCCAATTTCATAATCAAATCACATAACATGTAACAATTTATTTATACCTATTCATTTTCAAAAACAAAAATATACAAAAAAAAGAAATTTTTTTTTTAAAAAAAAAAAAGGACTTTCATAAAGTATTTAACACCCCAATATAAAATGACTTTCATTCATTCAATCATTCTTCATTCAGTCCATAACTTTCGTGCTTGGATTATCTTGAATGTTTTGAACGTATTACCATTGTTAAAATTTAAAATAAAAGGGTATCAATACATTTTTTTTTTTTTTCAAATTTATAACATAATTACTTAAATTTACAAATTGAAAATTATCAAATAAAATACATATTATCAATAATTTTAAAATTAAATTCACCAATAATTTTTAATTTAAATTTAAAGTGTAAAAAAATTTTTTTTTTTTAAATTCTATTGTAATTTTTGTAATTTTGAATATTTTTTTTAAAAATTTGAATTATTGAGAATTATGTTGAATCAACATGTTTTTTTTTGTTTTTTTGTATAAACATTATTTTTTAATAGAAACAAAAAACAATGTTTCTTAAACATTGATTCTGCGTAATTTTTAATACACTTCCAGTTTTGTTGATTCTACGAATAAGTTTTGATTTCAATCGATTGATTTTAGTAATATCATAATAATGTATTTACACATGTTAACATGTACATATTTTAATATTGATGTCTAAATTCTTAGATAAATATCAAAAATAGCTTAATAAATTTTCATAAAATCATTTTTTTGTTTTGCATTTATTGAAATTTTTACAATTTTTTATATTTCTCCATAACTCAATTTCATTTTAATCAATTTGTACTCAAGTTGAAATAATAAAACTGAATATCATATAAACATAGTTTATAAATTATATTACAGAAATGTTTATAAACATATCAAATAGAGTTATCTTTTTCATACATATTCATAGTAAATTTGATAAGAACAACCGGAATTTCTTTTCTATTATATTTATTAATACGCTGATAATGTTGCCATATGTCATATAAAAAAAAATCAAAAAAATTTTTCTAGTTTATTTAGTTGTGAATTTTTCAAAATGGCCGTAGAAAGATTTTAGTGTAAAGTACGTGTGGAATTTTTTTTTTAAAAAAAAAAGTACATATTACAAAAATATATTTATAGTGTAATAATGTGTAAATTAGAAAATTTAAAAATAAAAATGTATTGAGAAAGTTATAAAAATTGTATAAAAGTGTTATTGTGAACAACAATTTTATTAATATTTATTTCAAGTTCACAATCGATGGCAAAACTTTACATATTTCATTTCACACATTTATACATACTTTTTTTTTTTTTTAGAATATAGTTTATACTTATAAAATTTATTTTCTAGTAAAATGTACACAAATAGTGAAATAAATAATAATTATTTAAGTGTAGATAAATAATAATAAAATATATTTATGTAAAATTAATTGT
The DNA here is from genome assembly GCA_932526495.1 of Bombylius major. Lineage (NCBI taxonomy): Eukaryota > Metazoa > Arthropoda > Insecta > Diptera > Bombyliidae > Bombylius > Bombylius major. The sequence continues at coordinate 1,529,031 of OW052046.1, forward strand.
AAAATAAAGTTAAATAACATAAACTTTTATCTTTAAAAAAAAATAAAAAGAAAAAAAAAAAAAGGAAACAAACTTATTTGTAATTGCGAACAGTATACATAAAAAAAAAAAAAAAATTTTTTTATTTTTAAAAAGAAATAAATTTGAAAAAAGGTAATAATTGCGAATTTTTAGTAAATTATTGCGCGCGTCAAAAGTATTTTGACAAAAAAAAAAAAAAAAAAGATGCACAATAATGAAGAAACAGAAGAAACACCGTCGCAATCCGATACCGCAGAAAAGGAAAAAGAAATAAAAATAACACCGCCGCCTTCACCGCCATCGACAACAGTATTAGCATTAGGGTTTGAAGAAACAGAAACAGAAACAACAAATTTAAAAATAGCAGAAGCTGAAGAACCACCACCTTCAATAGAAACAACAATAACAACAAATGTTGCTGAAACTGAAGCCGCTGAAGCTGAAATTGTTAATAATAATGAGCCTGCTGAAGTGCAAGCAACAGAAGACAATAATGAAAATGACAATATTGACAATATTGAGAATGAGAATGAGAAAGTAGATGATGCTGTTGTTGCTGATGATGCTGCTGTTGCTGATGATACTGTTGTTGCTGATGATGCTGCTGTTGCTGATGATGAAGTTGTGAAAGGTGATGGTGAAGGCGAAATGGAAGAAGAAGAAGAAGAAGAAGAGCAACAACAACAACCTATTGAAGAGAATACAATTTTATTGCCAGAACCGGATAAGCAACTTGTTGAAAATGTTACTATAATGTCAGATGCTATAGGGGAAGATGGTGTAAGTGATGAACAGGCAATTTCATTCAAAACTGATGAAAGTGAAGCGAATAATATACAAGTAAGAAACGGTTATTGAATATTCAAATTTTGTATTTAGTTTTTTTTTTTATTAATCTATCTATTTTTTTTATTCAATACATAATCATAACATAACCCAGAAAACATTTCAATTTTAAAATTTGTATACAAATAAAAATTGTAAACTTTAAAAAAAAAAAAAAGAGAAATTTCAGCCTAAATATATGCTAAATTTATGCAATGAATATTTTTTCAATCAAATATCTATTCGGCTACAATTTCTAATTATATCTATTAATTATGTAGTTTCAATGTTCTCTGGATAAGTAAACAAAGTAATAAATTCTATAAAAAAATGTTTTATCATTATTTCTATTTCATTTAACATATACAATTTCATAGATTTTAAATGTTGGCTCATTTTTTCACTAAGCAAGCGAGATTTTTCGTACCGACCTCTATTATCAACTCAAGAAAATCAGTGTCAGTTTCAATAAAACACAGTGATTGATTCTAAATGTATTTAAATAAAACTTTCGGTGAATTTTCTGTTTTAAAATATGAATAGCTATCTACTCTTTTACCGTACCGTGAAATGGGGTGATATTGGCCCTTTGTGGGTGAGTTTGGCCCAACACAATAAAAAATTGTAATTACAATATGCTCTAATCAATTGCAAGTTCGTCAGTTTTACTTTTACAAGTATGTAAAAGTATTTGAAACATAACGGTATCTCTCTAATATCGCGAAGAACGATGTCAGTGTCAATTTGAATTTTATTGTGATAGTTTAAAATTTGCTAGTAGAGAAGTATTCAAGACACCTCAAACATTGGTAAGTACAGCATGAGAAAACACAACCAGAGGTATCAATTTTCAAAGAAATAGAGTTCAATATACATTTAACGGGTGAATATGTCCATTTAAAATGTCTACTATTAAATACAGGGTGTCCCGTTTGGTTTGCTTTTCCTTGATACCAGTGCCAGTGATAGATCTCATCGAGACAAACAAAAAAGCGTATCGGTGGGGAAGGGGGAAATCCCAACGGTTTCGCCGCTAGAGGGCGTTCAAGTTTTTTTGCTCTTAATTGACGGTATATCCTATAACTGTTTACATGGGCACTTAAAGGTCATTTTGTGTTAAGAACCTTCGCCCTTTTCAACGATACCTTACTTGTTTCTCTGTTCTTAACTGTTAAAAAGTTAGACGCGTTTAAAATCAAAATTTTGTGAATTTTTTTCAAATTTTTGTGTTTAACCCTGTCTTTCTCAAAAAATGCTTAAATTAACCCTGATTTTTTATTACAGAAAATGAAAACTCAATTGATTCTGCATTGATTTGCTATCATCATTTTTTTTTTTGAAAAATGCATAATTTTCGAGATATTTGCATTTCAAAATTAGCACTTCTAGGACCTATTTTCAATTTACACTGCAATAAAAACACGTGTTCAATAATCCAATGAATTTCAGACTTATTTTTTCAGTTTTTTCAAAAAGTATTCCTTGATACCTCGAAAAGATAAGAGCAAAAAAACTTCAACGCCCTCTAGCGGTGAAACCGTTGGGATTTACCCCTCCCCAACGATACGATTTTTTGTTTGTCTCGATGAGGCCTATCACTGGTATCAAGGAAAAGCAAACCAAACGGGACACTCTGTATAGTGGTAAAACACACAATGGGACAAAGTCACCCCAACCCCGAGGTTACTGTGGCCCAAGAGAACAAAACCTTCTGTAAACAGTGGTACCAATAAAATTTTATATATTTCCAGTTTATTATGTTGAGGAAAGTCAACCGAACGATATATGATTGAAAAACTTTATCTTATTCGAATAAAAATACAACTTATAGCCATAAAGCCACAAGGGCTTAACTCACCCCGTTTTACAGTATACATATTTGAGCCTTTTATTTTGAAAAAAACACCTAAGTCCATTTGGTTTTACTTTGAGATTATTTCATTTCTAGGTCATATCGATCTTCATCTGAAATTTACTTTAAATCATTTTATACCAAAACTAAACTTAATGTCACTTTCAAAATGAACGGCTTATTTATGTTCAGCATATTAAATTTATTTATTCAAAAAGTGTTATCTTTGTATTATTATAGGAAGATGTTCTTGCTGAACCCTTAGGGGAACAAGATAATTTATATGCAGCAAATATTGATGTAAAACCAATTGAAGGGATTTTAGTGAAATTAGAAACCATTACAGATGGAATTAATGATAGAAGTGGAAGAAGACGTGCTACAAGAAAATCTGCAGCTGCTGCTGCGGCTGCAATACGTGTTAAATCAGAACATTCACCTGAATCTGATTCAGAAATTCCTCGAACTCGAAGTAGTAAAAGGCATTTAAAATCATCAATAAATGATGATGAAACAAAAAATAAAAAGAAAACACCAAAATTACAAAAAATCAAAATAGAAGTTGAAAGCGATAATGAAGATCCAACAAATTGTACTAAAATTGATTCAAAACAATGTCGAGTTTGTCTTTCAAAAGTAACATTAGTAAGTTTATTTAAAAAAGAAGGTAATCTTACAGTTGCTGATAAAATAATGAATATTTGTAATACAGTAAAAATCGGACAAAGAGATAATTTACCGCAATATATTTGCAATAATTGTGTACAAAGTGTAAATGTCGCATTTAATTTGAAAATTTTATGTGAAAAAACTGATAAAGAATTACGAATCAAATTGAAAAAGAAAAATTCAGTTATTACGATAAAAAAAGAACGTTCAAGCATTAAAAAAGAGTTAGTATACGATAATGAAGGTGAAGAATCAAATCAAGAGGAAAAAGATGGTGATTATGTTGTATCACATGAATCTGAACAATCAGTCGTTGAAACTGATTCAGATAGTGATTTTGGTTCAAAACGGAAACGTTCATTACGAAAAAAAAAAACAAGTGGTCTTAAAAAACGTGGTAAAGTATTAAACAGCGGTGGTGGTGGTGTTGTTAGTAATAAAAAACACCGTCGTAAAGAAAAACTTGAAAACGGAAAAGGTAATGAAAATGATAATGGCGGCGGTATTGCAAGTTCTGATGAAGAAAATTCAGGTCCATCAAAGAAAAAACGAAAAAGAAATAAATCTTCATCAAGAACTGATGATGAAAAAAAAGATTCAAAAGAATTTACGTGCATATATTGTGATCAAAAATTTACATCACAAAATCAACTACGTGAACATAAAAAAAATCATGCTGGTGATAAACCATTTATATGCAATATATGTAATAGACAATTTAAATTAATAGCAAGTTATAATAGTCATTTACAAAAGCATAAAGAAGAAGATAATTTAATATGCGGTCAATGCGATAATAAGCAATTTGCCAATAAAACAGAATTTAAAAAACATATGACTGAGGTACATAATGAACAACAGGCAACATTTAAATGCGATAAATGTAAAAGAGCATTTACATCACAAGCACGATTAGATAAACATAAAGATGGTAAATGTCCTGGTTTTGAAACAACTGGTAATCATAAAAAGGATAAAAAGAAAAATGCTGAACTTGATGCCATTGCAGTAGGTAGAGATCTTTTTAAATGTGTTGCACCGATGACAACAACGTACTGGAGCGACAGTTTTTCAGAGTAAATTTTTTTTATATATCATAAGCAAAAAAAAAAAAAAAAAAAACACAAAAATCTAAAAAGTGAAAATTATAAGGCAGTGCCGGATTTAGGCTTAGGTACGTGAGGCATGTGCCTAGGGCGGCATCGAACTTAAATCCAACACTGTTATAAGGTATACATTAAAACCGTTTTTTTATTATTATTATTATTTTTTTTTTATTGAAAAAAAAAACAAAAATATATACATAAACAAAAATATGTAATTGTTTTTGCTTATTTTTAATGTATCAGAAATTGGTAAACAAATTAGAATTAAGAAAAAAAGTTTTTAAAAATTAAGTAAAACAAACAAAAAAATATATAAGAAAAAATTTATTAAGTAAAATAATTGTAAATTTTATTTTAGAAATTCAATTGTAAATTTTTCCACATAATTTCGAATTAAAAAAAAAAAAACTAATGACATACATTCTCATATTTTCAAAGAAAAATGATGAAAACAAAAAACACTCGACGACCTAAAACACAAAAAAAAAAAAAAAAAGTGGTAAAAACCATTTTATTAAATTAATTTTTAGTGTTTTTTTTTTTTTTTTAATTATATAATATATTAACAAAAAAATTGTAAATACGATAAAATGAAGAGAATTTTTCTTCTTATATTTTCCAAAATCTATATTTTTTTCTAAATATTTTTTTTTTTTCTTTTAGTCTTAAGATAAAAATATGTAGAAATAATATTTTACGATGGTGAATAAAAATTAACTTTTATTTCTATTGAAATTGTTTGTTTGTTTGTTTGTTGTTGTTTTTTTCTCATAATATCACCCTATTTGCCTCCATTTTTTAAAATTTGGAAAGAGTATTAACTTTTAACCCCATAACCCAGGTTCAACTGAACGGACTTTAATCGAAGACGACCTTTTTTCTAGATGATTATCTAACGTATGATTATTTCAATATTATGCTCCTCCTTTTTTTAAGGGAAAAATGCACTGCACTGAAAAATCAAGCAAGCAAGCTTGAATTAATGAACATAATAGCATTCCACTATTGCACTGGAAAGTAATTTATCATTTATCAGACAAATTACACCAGGTAGTAATGCGCTAGTTGTAACAATTTTTTTCCAACTTGGTATAATAAGAATAGTCTAAAATAATTTTAGCTGACGGTTGTAATACACTCATACTCGTTACAACTTGGTCGTGCCACCATAAGGTGTATTTTGAGCAGTTGTAAAAACCGGTTTTAAATCAGTTTGCGACGGTGGCAATGCTACTTGGTGTGTAGTTGGTGTATGAACATGATTTTTTCGCCGTCATGCGTCAGCGTCGTCGACGCATTTATGAAAGTACATACTCATATTGATAATGTGTAAGGTAATAAAAGAACTAACTAATAATAGTTTAAGCCTGTACTGTAATTCTCTAAAGATTTATGCTCATTTTTATAACCAAAAGTGTAGAATGTTTCTATACACAAATAATTATGAACAAACATACATATTTATATAAATTTAAAGTCATACTCAAAGCATAAAGACGAATTTTTTAATTACTTACACTTTTTTTCACTTATTATTTTCAGATAAAACGGAAAATACTACTTTCTTCTTACACATACATCCCACAAACAAAGCAGAAAATATAATTTCTCAACAACATAATATAGAGAAAAAAAGGAGTAAATAAATTCAAAAATTTAAAAAAAACAAACGGTTTTGATTGAGTACTTGATTTAATCAATTACATATAATCTTAAAGATGGTGTAATCCTTTTTTTTTTTTTTTTCATTTTCATTTTCTTCTTGTTTTTTTGATTTATAATTTAATTAAAAATTTAAATTAAAACAAAAAAAAAAAAAAAAACAACATCAACATAATGAAAAGGATTAAATATTGAATATAATATAAAACTGATGAGAGAAAAAAAAAAAATATGAATAAAAAAAAATTAGAAGATTTAAAAAGAAAAATTGTTAAATGGTTGATAAGCTTAACTAAGGATACAACAATAACAACAACAGAATTACCATTATCAATTACAACATCACAATCAACAATAATAAATATGATGCATAATAATAATAATATTGATTATGATACTGATTATTATAGAAATGATGGAATTAATAATGGATTATTTATAAATAATAATAATAATATAATTAATCATAATAATAATCGTCATATTGATGATGATAATGATTATTATGATGGTAAAAATTATTTTTTTTATGAAAGATCATCAAATATTGGTAATATATTTCAACGTAATGCAACAACATATTTAGCATCAAAAAATATAAGTATTAGTGATTTAAATATAACAAGTGCTAATTTAAATGATTTCATACATAAATTATTACAATTAAGCGGTCAATTAAATGATAGCAAATTATTTCATGATAATTATTTAAATGATTGTAATTTATATTGTGAAGGATCAATACGTGATGTATTTTTGGGTTATAAAGATATTCATGGATATATATCATTATTGGTAAGTATTATTTAATACTTTCTTTTGATTATTATCTATTTTTAAAATATGAAAAAAAAAGCATAGATAAGTATGTAAGTACATGTCCCTTCTCTCTCTCTCTCTCCTTGACACAACAGTCTCTTTATCCTTGGCTATTGGTCGTTCTAAGTTAACTTGAGGTTTCCTGAGCCAATATCTGTCATACATGCACCTATAGGTTAAAGTGGAATGCAAACCACTAAATTCGTTGGTAGAGAACGAAATTTATTATATTAGTAATGTAATCTATGCTTAGAGACCATAAGCTAAGTCCACAAGCCCTGTTATACGAATAGACCGATTCAATTGTGCCATACAGTTGATCGATTTACTAATGGTCTGAATCCGCCTCCGGAACTAGTACCATTCTATTCGTTGCTCTTGTTGGTGCTCTTCTGCTGAGCGCCTATCAGGCGCACAGGAACTGGAAGGAAATTCCACCATCGAACAAGATTGTTGGGAAGTAGGAGATTGTGGAATCTCATCCTCCGCAAACGCTTGTTCTACAGGCGGAAGAACTCCTTACAGACCAACTTTTATTTTTTCGATCTCCAAGCCCACGCTCAAAAATCTTCCTCTGGCTCACATAACGAGAAGTAGATGATTTTGGTACCACATCCTCCTCATGCACCATTGAAAGAAGGTTAACACTTGGAGATCAAATAAAATAAAATTCGGAGCAAAAATTGAATCAGATGTATTATATATAATATATATATATATATATTATACATAGTACATATGTTTATATGTGTAAGTAAGTATATAAATGAAAGTTTTTCATGTGATTTATTTATATTTTATCTAGAGGGTTTTCCAATAAGGACATAACAATTTTGTATTTAAATAAAACACAGAATAATTGAGATATTGCCCTGAAATTTATTTCAAGATGTACCTATATATAAATTCTAAATAAAATGTTTACATTCAATAATAAATCTATTTTAATAAGATTCTAAAATAAGAAAACTATCAATCTGAAGAATAAATATATGAGAATTTTTTTTATTTATGTTGTTAATATTTTATTTACATATTAATTTTTTTATCCTTACCTAAAGAATATCCTATTTCCGTATATTTCATATTAAGGATTAAACATACTATACATATGTACATATATATACCAAATTAAACCTTTGAAATCAATAACATTTTATCTTTTACCTTTGAATCATAAAAATATTAACAATAAATATATAGCTATGTCCTATATGTATGTACGTACTATCCCAGTTAACTTAGAACATATTCTTGATATATCAAGTATGTATTCTTATAGAGCACGAGAACACATTCTTTTGACATGTTCTGAACATACTCTATAGTGGTATTCTTTTCTAAGGCTGATGTTTGCTTTAATCGACAATTATCGCTCTAAGATCGGCCTCCGAAATAAGGAACACCAAAATGTATTTAGAATGTATTCATATAGTAGATATTCTGAATATGTGAAAATGTTATTCTGAAAATTCCTTATACTTATTATACTTTTCTATGTAACCCATTTCATTAATTTAATAAGATATAAGTCTAGATTCTTCTTTATTTCAGTCTTTATTTTATAACATACTGTCGGTGCTTTGCGAGACCAAAGAAAAGTAACCGAATAAAATTGTTCTAAAATAATACATAGGATATATATTCCTGTACATCAGGTTAACTGGGATGTACCTACTTGTACTATATGTATGTATATGCACACTTAATAAATTCATTTAATCTTTTAAGAATAGATTATTTCTTTTGACCTTAATTCAATACAATAAATATTATGTATGAATTTTTTATAACGATAAACAAAAATGAGGTGAAAAAAAATTCCAAATAAACTGATAATGGTGAGCTTAATAATAAAATAAATTTTCAATATCAGATACTTACTTTATAGCATATTCATATTTTCATATTTTTATATTTTCACTTCAATATAGTAGAATTAAAAGTATCAACAACAAAAAAGCGCCAATTTAAATACTGAATTCCTAATTATTATTTATACATGAGATAATAATCTTGTTTTTATATACAAATTATAATTGGATAATTTTTAAATATTATACAAAATTTTTTTTTATCTTCTTTTTATTAAAAAATATTCACTGAATGAGCATAATATGATTTCTTTTTTTTTTTTCATATACTTTTTATCCACTTACTAACCCTTGACTAAATTCCTTTGTGGGTAAGAGTGCGATGTTCGTGACGTAATTGTGAATTTGGGGAGAGTTTTAGGGTAGTAAACGTGAACGGATTTACATGGGGTTTTCGGATTTGGAATGAATGAATAGAAGGCTTTCTGTCTAGAATCGATCATTTTCTTGAAAATAATTAAATATGATGGAATATTCGAAAAATGTGAATTTAAAGAACGGAGAAAGTTAATGAGAAACTTCCGAAATGTCCTCGAACAACTCCTTACTCGAATATCATCGTAGTTACAGAGGCTTTATAATCAATTTTTAATTTTGAATTTTACAGTTCATTTTATTTATAAAAAGTATTCGTTTTAAAAGTTTTTTTTTAAATATTCAAGCTTATTTCTTTAATATTTTTTCAACATTACTGTTACCGTTTTTTTCTACTTCTTTCAATTAACTTTCTTTTTTTTTTTTCTACTGCACAAAAATATTTTTAAAAGGCGAAAGATTTATTCGACACTGCTGAAGGGAAAAACCAGAAAATTTTAAATGAATGAATTTTTTCACATAACAAATTATGGTTCATTAAGTTTAATTAAATTTTTTCTTCTTCTATTTTTTTTTTTTTAATAAAAAAAAAGTCTAAAAAAAAAAAAGAATTATTAAAAAAACTCATGCTTATAAAAAAAATTGAATTTATTTAAGAAAAAAGATTGAATTAATAAAAATAAGATGATTTCAAGTTAGTATGGCTTTGTTTATTTTTTCTGTACATTAAATTTTTTTTTCTTTTTTCGAAAGGTTGAAAAGGTCACTAATTTTTTTTTATCTGAAGAGATGAAAAAAAAATAACGCCTACACACACATAAAATGAATTAAAATATTACTAGATCCTTTTAAGCACATGTAATAAAATATGAAATTAATTTAAGGAATAAATGTAATTCCTTTTAATTATTTAATTATTATTAATCTAGGATACATAAGATCCTTTTCTTTTTTTTGTAAAAGAAAGATGAAAATGTGCATGTTTATAAATAATAATTCTAGATAATTCTTTTTTTTTTTATATCATAATAGGAAAAATTTTAAAGAGAGAGAAAAGGCTCAATAATTTTACTTTCTTTCAAATCAAATATTTTTTATGTATACATATCTGATGATTATCTTGTTTTCTTTCTTTTAAATTGAAATTAGTAGATTTTGAAATAAACTTTAAACTTTAAACCGTCAAATAAATTTAAATAAGAAAATTTTTTTTTTAATAAATCGTCTTTTCTTCATTATAGATTTGCATATTTGGAACAATCGCAAACATTTTGAATATAATTGTATTAACAAGAAAGGATATGTCAAAAACTCCAATTAATAAAATTCTAAAATGGTTGGCTGTAACTGATATGTTTGTTATGATTGAATATATACCATTTACTACTTATATGTATATTTTATCTCCAGGTAAGCTATATTAAAATAATAATTATACTCAAAAAGAATGTACAGTGCCCACAAAAAGTATTGGCTCACCAACAAATATCAAATATAAATCGTAATAACGGGAAAAAAAATAAGAGCTACAACTAATGGATGTACTAGAAATATTTTCTTTATTGTGTCTTATTTTCAAAAATAAAACAAAATTTTAATGTCTCTATAGTATAAAATACAAAAACAACAATAAATTCATTTATACTTCAAATATCATGCGCAAAAAGTATTGGTTCAGTTTGTATTTAATGGTATTTTAAGGCTTTGTTTTGCAAGGATACAAAAAATAAGAATACGCAAAAATACCTCCATAAACAAGCTTACCGCACGCAAAAATAGCTTGTGGGCACTGTATGTACATAGATCATAATATCAATTGATTACGAGAAGGTGAACAAAAGTTCTCCAAAATCAGCCGAATAAGGTTATAAAAATTAATTCTAAATAAAGAGTTTTAATTACATAAATTTAATTTATCCATGAGAAGGGTTTATGTTGGTGTCTAAAATAAACCTTGTACGCATAGGATTCACATCAGAAACATCGAGTATATGGTGTGGTAATGATGATGAAAATTTTGCACATTTTGCTTTATAGTAAATACGCAATTTTTTTTTTTTTTTATTTTGTTGAAAAATACTTGTATTTTTCTTATAGAACTTTTTTGAAGAACTTTTGTTAACCTCCTTTAACAACTAACAGATTTCAAATGAAATAATGAGAAAAAACTAACTAATGAAAATTAATAAAAATTTATTATTATATCACAGATGAACATTATTTTACATACTATTGGGCATCATATCTTCTGTTTCATATGCATTTTACACAAATTCTTCATACAATTTCAATTTGTTTGACAGTTACATTGGCTGTATGGCGTTTTATAGCTATCAAGTAAGTATATCCTTCTTTAATTTAATTTGTTTAGTATTAGTAATCAGACAATATCCTTCTATACAAAAAAAAAAATAATAATAATAATTTAAATTTAAATTTATTCCTTGAATTTGACATTAAAATTTAAATTTCAATTTGATTATGAACTTGAAAATTATTCTACATATAGTGACCTTCGAATTTACAAATTTTCAATTATTTATAAGATTAAATCAGATTTTCTATTTTCAATGGAAAATAAGATATATAGTACAATCAATATTCAATATATATTATGTGTATGTACATATATGTATATGCCATATACTTAGATATGGCAAATAAAAAATAAATTTACATATATGTATGTTCTTCAAAAGATTTTATGTATATGAAATCAAAATACAAAGATATTTGTTGTTAAAAGAAAATTCTAAAAATAAAGTATGTATGTAGGTACTCTTATTATTTTTCTGATTTATAATTCAAAAATTCTTATTCTATAATTTCATGTATTATTAAATCATTTAATTTATAACATAAAATATATTTTTTAATTTTCTTCTAAATTTACACTATGTACTTGGTATAGTTGTACATATCTGCCGTACAAAGGACAATCGCGTCAATTACATTTTCACTCATTTTGACTTAGATATATTTATGATATAATATATAGTTATACATATGAACTAGTGGAAAAATTAAATTATATATATAATATATAATATATAGACATATTTTTTAATAGAGAATTTTTCCTTCAGTTCATATATATAACTATATATTATATCATAAATATATTTAACTCAAAATGAGTGAAAATGTAATTGACGCGATTGTCCTTTGTACGGCAGATATACAGTCAGACAGTTCTCCACAAATTCACAATTCAAAATTCAAAGTTAACAGTAAAAAAACAAAAATACAATGTTCAAAATTATTTGTGCATAGTCGTTATGTTGCTAGAAAATGTGAATAGGTACCAATTTTTTGGAAATTCTGAATGATATGTCACTTTGGTAGCTGGTAGCTTTCCAACAGGGTAACGCACCTTCTAAATAACCCACTAAACCAAAAACTATAAATTATCTGCATGTCTTCGGTCAGAAATGTTTGAAATGGCCTCCACAATGTCCCGATTTAAACGTAATAGAAAATTTTTGGAATTATTTGAAATTGAAAATGCCTTGTCAAATCGAAATAAAACGTTTGGAACCTTGGAAGCATTATTAAAACCGCAAGAAGCCAGATTAATGTTGACCTTCTAAAGACATTGATATGGATTCCATGCCCCGACGACTTCAAGGGGTCATTGATACTAAAGAAGGCAACACAGAGTACTGAATAAAGAAAATAAGTGAAAATTAAACAATCTTTTACACAAATTAGAAAAAAAAAAACCGGATTAAAAAAACATTTTTTTAAAATTAAATTTACACTTTTTTATATTGCACAAATAATTTTGAACATTGAACTTTTGTTTTTGTACCGTTAACTTTGAATGATATTTTTTTTTTTTTTTGAATTGTGAATTTGTGGAGAAATGTCTAAAAGTACCTTTACACTACTTGATTTGTCATATCACTTTATGTATGGTATTTTACATATGTATTGTCATACGACTTTTCATAATGCTGATAATCCACTGAAATAAAAAAATTCAAATATTACGAAGTCAAATTAAATATCATACGAAAATAGAAAAAATCTATTTTCATGATATGTCGAGTGTAAAGTCGTATGAGAAAGTTTCTAAACAAAATCAACCAGTGGTAATTTTTCATTTAAGAATTATTTGAAGAAAACAAAAAATTGTACACTTTATTTGTTTTTTTTTTCTTGTTTAGACTGTCTTTAACTATTTTTAATTTAATTAATTAATTTAATTATTTTGTTTTTTCTTCTCTTTTTTATTTTGATTTAGACATGCACATGGAAAATTTTCAACATATTTATTATCACATTGTAATGAAGCTATTCTATTATCATTCATTATAGCACCAATTTTATGTTTTCCAACGTATTTTGTATTTAGAGTGAAACATGTTTATTTTTCATATTCAGAAAAGGAAAAATATGTTGTAGATGCTGAAGAGGATACTATATTATATAGGTGCTTAATTTTTTTTTCCTTTTATAATTTTATTTTTTACATATCCTTTTTTTTCGCTTATATCAACAGTATCAATTTTTGGGTTCATTCAGTTATGATAAAATTACTTCCATGCCTAATATTGACGATTATTAGTTTCGTTTTGGTACGTGTACTTTGTGATGCATCAAAACGTCGAATGAAATTGAAAGAAAATAGTAATTTAGGTGTTTCATCTTTAAATGGAAAAAGGTTTGTATTAAAAAATTTATAATAAGAATATATAATGATAATTATCTTTGGGCCAAAATAGACTATAGGTAGCAGTGCCACGCCACCGTTGCTACCTAGTCTATTTTGGCTGTTTCATCATACTCTTAAATCGTCCTTTAATAAATTTTTTATTTATTTATTTTTTTTTAAATAGAGCATCAAAATGTGATCGTCGTCCAGATAGAACAACAATGTTACTTGTTGCTGTATTGATTTTATTTTTATTAACTGAATTTCCTCAAGGTATTTTGGGTTTAATGAGTGGTATATTACAAAAATGTTTTTTAGTACGTTGCTATACATTATTTGGTGAATTAATGGATTTATTAGCATTAATTAATGCTGCTGTTGGTTTCGTTTTATATGGTTTAATGTCAAAACAATTTCGTACAAGTTTTAAATCATTATTTTTATCAGCACGTTTATCTGGTAATGAAATGACAAGAATTACAGGTATGACAACAACTTGTGTCTGACAAGAAAAAATTTATACATTTTAAATATTTAAAAAAAAAAAAAAAAAAAAAAAAAAGTAATAAGAATTTACATAATGAATATATACTATATATTTTTTTTTTCTAAGAATATACCATACATTACATACATACATACATATTTATAAATGCTAAAAATACTAATTTAACAATTTAAAACAAAATAAAATATAATGGAATATTTATTTGCAAAAAATAAATAAATAACTTGAAGAAAAAAATTTATTGCCATTAAAATTACACCGAATTTTAAATACATTTTATAAATCAGATTGTACATATATTTTCATAGAGTTGTTACACATTATTAAATGCATAATATTTAATTTTACATAAATTAAATTACAAAATTACACATAGAACATTGTAAACCGTGATTTTCTATTATAAAAAAAAAAAAAAAAAATTATAACTTAAAAAAAAAGATATTGTTTTAATATTTTTTTTTTTGCAAATTTATGCTTCTATAATTGATTTATTAATTGAAGTCAGTACAGGCAAGATAAGCATAATTTTCTATACTATTTTACATTTCGTTTGTATAAATCTGTCTCGTGTATGGGGTGATCAGTTCCCTAGCAAAAAAAGGTGCCAACTCAAATTTCCTTGGACCAGAACCTTTCTGCGGCCTGTCCAGAAGCCACACAAAAAACAACATCAGAAAATGGGAAATAGAAAAATGCATCTCCCGATGGAAAAAAAACCCCTGGAAATCTACAAGCAAATAAGGAATTCATCTTACCTTCAGCTAGTATATCCAAAAAACTACTCAACCTCAGTAGAAAGGAGCTGAAAACCATTACAGGTCTCTTCTTAACCGGACACTGTCTTCTCAATTACCATCTGAGTAGGATAGGACTACAGGAGGAAGACAAGTGCAGATTCTGCAAGGAGGCCAAAGAAACCTCAAAACACATTTTGTGTGAATACGAGACGTTGGCCTCCAGAAGAATGTGCTACATGCATCAGCCTTTCCTCAAGCCAGAGGAAATCTGGTGTGCACCTTCTAATAGAATTTTAGGATTTTTCAATAGCCTAAATCTATAAGAAGCACGGGCTATACAAAAGATCTTCATTGGTCGAGGTGCAATTGTAGCCCATTACACATCTATCTATTACCAAGGGCAACAAACTCATCGGGTACTGCCTCCATAAGCACAATACTGATTTCAATTAATTAATCAAGTATAAGTAAAACTAATTTATAATACAACTCAAAAATAATTAATTATTACTAAAAATAAGTTGAATTTTGAAAAAATAAAATAAAATAAATAACTTACTTGTATAATCTTCTATATACCTACTTATATACATATATATACAATATATGTAAATGTATACATGTTATGAATTATTTAACATACATATATTTATATGGATGCTTCATTTACCAAATCGATTAACTCCATTTTTAAGGTTTTTTAAGTTTTAGTTCCACAGAACTCTTGGATTTTTCATATTCGAAGAGATAATTGGATGTGATAATAAGCCGTTAAACTACTAAATTAAAAATATTTTTTCGGTCTTAGAATTTATTATCGAAGCTATAATTTATTACTTTTTTAGACGTTTACTTTATATGGAGTTAATCGATTTGGCAAGTGAGGCATCCATATGTAAACAAAATAATAAATGTGAAAACTTAGATGAAAATCAATTTTAGGAACACTTTTTATTTTTTATTTTTTTTTTTTGTTTTGAATATTATACTATACATATTTGATTTAAACTATTATAATAATGATAATTAATGGGTAATTAAAAAATAAAAAGAAAATTTAAAAAAAAAATAATAAAATTGTGTGTTATTCATTAAAAACTATTTTTTTATGAGTCTCTCATTTATCGAAATTACTACCTTCTTACCAAATTTTTAAGTGAAAAAATACTCAACAAATTTTCTCTTTAAATTATTTTTATCACAGCATTACTGATGATAAAAATAGGCAACGTTTATTATATTATATAGGCAACATATATGTACATATAAATTTATCCATTTACATATACATATGTATATCAATTATCCCCAAATGTGTACTATAAAAGTGTATCAAATATAGTAAACAAACTTCAATTTTATTTTATTTATTTATATTTTTTTATTGTGACTTTTTTCTTAGATTCTTTATTTTCATTCTCATGTATCACGAAGTCAATTTGATGCTTATAAAAATATATTTTTTTTCTTCCTGGTTTTTATTTTTTTGCCTGTAGATTTGATACGTGCCATTTACAGATACAAATAAAATAAAAATTATTCAAAAGGGACTTACAATCACATCAAAATAAAATATAGATGAATCATGAAAGATAAACACAAACATACATATCCCGTGCAACCATGTCGTGAAGTAACTTTGTCCAACTATATAGATGTTTAAAGATATTGCACGATATTTAACGTTATTTAAAGACATACAAAGAAGCTTCACGTTCTTTATCATTATCGATATCTAAATCCTGCTCTGAAGAGAATTATTGCAGAGAGAGAAGAGAATTATAAAAATATTATGATATAGTAAATAGTATAGATCTATATCGATCCTTAACGAAGATTAAAGGAGAATATAGAACAATAATATTGCTCTCGATTAATAACGAAAAAATCTTTTAATATCTATATCGATTTACGCAGATATCGACGATAACGAAAGCCAACGACAAAATCTATATTGATCGTTATCGATTTTCAAAGTATTTCAAAGACGGACAACGATCTATAAAGAATCGTCAAGAATTATTATCGGTCTTTAAAGATTCTTATAACGCTCTATATACAGATGTTGAAAAAAATTCGATAAAGCTCTTCATCGAAATCTTTTATAGCTGACGTCGAATTTCGTGAATAAAATCGATGTCGATCTTAATCAAAACCTTGGTTTTTTCTATAAAGAGCTTCACGCAAATCTTTATAATTCTTTATATAGCTAACTTTATAGCTTGGTTGCATGGGACGGGATATGGTTTTGTTTTTCTTCCTTTATATTACACATTTAATATACATTTTAACAGTTTATTTTCTGTGTTTAATATATTTTTTTTTTTATTTTCTACAAATAAAAGTAACAATTCAGCAAAAACGAAACTAATTTTTTTGATTTCCTGCGTGTAAGATTCTTAATATGTATGTATGTGTTTTCTTCATTTATTGGAAATAATTCTAAATAAAATAATAACAACAACTGAAATTTCTGTTTAAAATGACCATACTATATCATTTTAAATATTTTCATCTGTATCATCAGGTCTCTTCAATTCTTCATTTTCATTATAAATTTCTATTTCTTGATTTTTTTTCTCATTTTCATCATGAATATCATCATCTGTTCTATTCCTTGGAGTATGGCATTTTTTATCAATCGCTTGCAAATGATATTCTTCTATTTTGTCTGGAGCAAGATGTTGTAATAAGGATTTAAGTTTTGTAGCATAGAATTTATACTGAAAAAAAAGAAAAAAATCAAATCAAATCAAATACGAATTAATAGATTTAAAACGAAATAAAAATGTATTTAAAACCTCTGTTGGTAGTGGTATATTTTGAAACATTTTTGAAAAATTATTAAAATTTTCAAATGATTTATCAATTCGACCAGTTTCATAACAAAACAATGAAAAATTTAATGATATCAACGGATTACGATTTGAATATGGTAATAAAGATGCTTTCTCTAGTGCAAGATATGCATTATCCATATCATCTAATTTTCTTAGACAAACTATATCAATAAAAAAAAAAAATGAAATTAATTTTTAAATTTTCAATTTTTTAAAATATAAATTATGTATATACTTGCTAGCAACATATAAATATCTGGATTATCCTTACGTAGATTAATAGCTGCAGCTAAACTCAAAAATGCATTTGCATATTGTTCCGCTATATAATTGAATAATTTAATAAAGTAAATTTTAATTATGTAATATGTATGTAATTATAATTATTATTATTGCCTTATACGAGGTGTGGCAATTAAGCTCCGGGAATTTAGTCATAACTCGGGAACTGGCAAAACTGCGTCGTTCGTCAACATCTGCCTACAACGTTGCCGCATCCTCCCTATAGCCCCGATATTGCCCCCTGCGACTTTTTTTTATTCCCCAAGATGAAGTCACACCTCAAGGGAACTCATCATGGCGATGTAGAGAAGGTCAAAGAGGCTGTAACCAATGACTATATAAATTTCCACCATATTGCTCCATTATATTCCTCCGTGCTGTAACCATAGTTCTGAAAGAGTTAACTACGGAGGATTATCAAATGTGCTTCGAATCGTGGGAGCAACGTTGGAATCGTTGTGTAGAGTTAGAGGAGGACTATTGTGAAGGCCGATAATAAAATTTCGCGAAAAACTTAATTTGCTTGTTTTTTATTGACAAATTCCCGGAACTTAATTGCTGCACCTCGTATAATATTCTAATTTTTTATTAACAAAATGAAAATATACGAATTTCCAAAATGTCTCAATAATATTTTTTTACTTTTTATTTATTTATTGAATTATTTATTATGATTATTTTTTTTTTTTGTGTGGGTTTCTTTACTTAAACTCACCTGAAATAAAGATCAAACTAAGATTGAATAAACAATTGTAATTCAATGGAGATAGCCAAGTAGATTTCTTAAGACACGCAATTGCCTATTCATTGGGGGAGAAAAAAAAGTAAATAAATAGAAAAATAAATAATAAAAGTATATAGAATGAAAAATATAGAAAATATGAGAATAATAAATAAAAATAAATTATATTGATTTATCTTTTTTGAGAGTAGGTATACACTTGATTTTTTATTTAAATAATAAATTATGTACATAGGTACATATATCCTTACCAATACATGCTTTTTCTTCTTCAGAAAACATAGACCAATATTATTCCATAATTCTGCACATTTTTGATCATCAATCGATATTTGAGTATATTTTGAAAGAGCTCCATCAATATCATTACGTGACTATAGTGAAAAAAAAAAAACAGAATTAAATTTAAGTTATAGGCACCAGAAAAATTTTAAAGGAACTAAAATATTCTATATATAGTTATTTAGTGGAAAAATTTGAAATTTATATATGTATGTACTATGTACCTGTAAAATAGCACCGTAAGCAATTAAACCATTTGAACATTTATCTCCAATATTAATAATTTCTGTTAATTTAATATAAGCTTTATCAGTATCGTTCATTTTTAAATAAAGTACACCAATATTTGCAATTACATCAACATTTTCAGGAAAAGCTCTTCAAAAAATTTAAAAAAAAGAACGAAATCCTTGTAAAGTAAATTTTCACAATAAAATAATTAAATATGTAAAAACAAAAATAAAAAAAAATCTTACTGTAAACAATTTTCTAAAATATCAATCGCTTTACTATAATCTTTTTCTTTTTCATAAATATTTGCTAATTTTTGATAACTTTCTAATTTTTTACCACATTGTATGGATTTTTCTAAATATATTTTAGCTTCATTTAATTCATTTTTATGATTATATTCAATATTTTTATGAATTATTTCACCAATATAATAATAAATTTCATGATCTGGATGATTTATCATATCTTTAGCATCTTTAAATACATCTAGTGCTTGTTTAGTTCGTCCCATAAAATATCTAGAACAAATAAAGTTAACAAAAAAAAAAAAAAAAAAAAAAAACAGATCTATGTAAATAACAAATCTTCCATAATAAGAATTCTAAGAACAAATAAATATAAAAAAAAATAACAAAGTAAATAATTTAAACAAAAAATATGTAAATGAAAAAAAAAAAAAAATGAAATAAATAAATTCAGTTTATGCAAAATGTACACTGTAAGTTTTTTTCAGCTAGATTCTAGTAAAATACAACTAAATCGGAACTCCTAGATTATTTACCTATAGTTATGATTCTTGTGAAAAATGAATCAATAGATTACTAGTTCATTCATTTCCTATATATGTATATCTAGTTTTGTCAACTGAAATCGCTGTACAATTTGTATAATATTCTAGCAAACCTATCCACTATATTTCTAGTTGTTTTAAATGAATTTACAGATTTTTCTAATGATATACTGTTTTTCTTTTCCTAGTCAATTCATTTTATTTTGCTGGTATTCTAGTATAATTAAATGAAATTCCATTCTTTTTTTTATAGCATTTTTCGCAAAATTCACTGGAATTCCACTACTTTTTTATGAAAATTAAATGTAATTATTGTTCAGCTGTTTATATGGGCAAAACAAGAAGAAATTTGGTAGCAAGATTCAAGGAGCATTTATCCTACGTAAAAAATAATAGATAAATCATTATGCGGTATATCTACACATTTAATTGACAATAATCATATGACGAACATGAATAAATTGGAATTGTTACATAACTTAAATGAGAATAGAATTATAGATAAATATGAAATATTTGAAATTAGGAAAGCTAAACACTTAGGTTTAATTTAACTTGACTTATTGATTCAAACAATCGAAACTGAATGACAGACTTAATACAAATTGATACACGCATATTATACACGAGCCGATTTTCTATAGTAACCTTTACCGATAATCTAGTGATTTTCACTGGATTTAAATTGAAATGTTTAAACATGTTCAAACTGTTAAACATGTTATGAATATTCCGTTACAAGAAATTTTGGAAAGACTTTTTAATAGGTACATCAGTAAAATTAATCAATATTCTATTACAACTCACTAGAATTTCAATAAATTTTTGGTTTCACTATAGAAATTAAGCAAATTTTGCGTTACTATCTAGCGAAATAAGCTTCATCGTTAAAATATTTAAAACTAACTAGAATTCAAATTTTTATCCACAGAACTGTTAGAATTAGGAATTTTACTAGATAAAATACTTACAGTGTATAATATTTCATAATCCTTTTTGTTTTTCTATTTGTATGATTTTTGTATTTAAGTAAATAAATTCATGATTATTCAATGGAATTTTTAAAACGTGCATAAAAATAAAAATATTTTAATGAATTCACAGAATATTCTTTGTAGATTTTCATCTCAAAAGAATATTATAAAATAACAAAGAAAAAATAAATAATGTATAAAAATAAAAATAAAGTTAAAAAAAGGAGTAAAAAAAATCAGAAACTATCTTACAATGTTTTTCCAATTTCTTTGTATGCATCAACATTATTTGAATTAATTTTAAAAGCTTTTTGAAAATCCTGTAATGCTGCATAATTATTTCCTTCCTGTCTCTCGATTAAACCCTATTTTCAATGTATTTGTGTGGACATGAATATAATAATCATGAGAAAATGATAATTTTAGTTGTATTTTATTATCTTTTTTATTTTTAAGTTTTTTTTTTTTTAAATTATAATTAAGTATCAGGTCAGTCCATAAGTTCGTGCGTATTTTCCCAACTAAAAAAAGGACTGGTTACATACAGGTAAATTTTTTATTTAGTGTACCTCATTTTTTTTAATGAAACGATTACAACAGAAGTCTACTGTGAGCAATTAACAAAATTCCAAGCAGAACTTGTAAAAAAGCGTCCAGGATTAGTCAACAGAAAACAAGTTCTCTTTCACCATGACAATCCACGGTCACACACAGCAAAAACAACACTCCAAAAAATTAAGGATTTCAACTGGGAAATTATGCCTCATCCACCATACTCACCCGACATTGCACCAAGTGATTTTCATCTTTTCCGAAGTCTACAAAATCATCTTCGTGAAAAAAAAAATTCACAACAGCAAAAGAAGTCAAAACATCATTGTCAACTTTCTTTGAGTCAAAACTACAGTCTTTCTTTTTGAAACGAATTGAAAATTTACCTATATAAGATGGCAAACTGTGTAGTTGATAATGATGGTAAATATATCGTTGATTAATACACTAATTTTGTGTTTTATTTTTTTGTTCAAATTTTGTTGGGAAAATACGCACGAACTTATGGACTGACCTAATAAATAAATTAAAATGAAAAAATTAAAAAAATTATACTTACTCGAACAAAATATAAATATTCAGGATTTAAATATTCTTTGAATTGTTGTTCAATAATTAATCGACAAAAATCAAATTCTTTTCGTACATAATGAATGTATAGATACCAATTTAAATTTGAAAAATACGGTGGTGATTTATCAACTTTTTAATTAGAAACACAGAAAAAATAAATAAATATGTTAAATAAGCCAATATTGAAAAGAATAAACAAAATTAAAATACCTTTTCGAGCAACTTCTAAAGATGGTAAACTTGAAATTTTTCCATTACAAAGATTTTCAATAAACATCTTGAAAATGAAATGTATAGGTAACTAAAATAATATTACGACACGAATACATAACACAATGAAAAATTATCGTATCCTAGATACAATTTAGTTGTACAACAAATGAAAAAAACATATGATTTTCAACAGGTTTTGATTAGATTTTTCAAATTTTATTTAGACTAAGGTTACAATAACAGTTTTATTGTACGATAGATTCTTGAAATTTGACGATATTATTTTTTGAATTTTTTGGAACATTTTTTGTTTTTTTGTTTTTTGTCCAAGGAAATAAAAATAATTTCGAAGAACACATTCATCCATTTAACATTTTCTCTATTTCCCACTGAAAACCTATATCCTTGACTTTTTTATCTCAAGTGCAGAAAAGGAATACTCCTCGGTTTTCAAATCATAATATATTTAAAAAACATATTGGATAATAAAATGAAAAAGATCAATTCAAATTAATTATACACATTATAACATAGAACAACTTCATTCAAATCATTTTCATGTTTTCACAAAAGATGAAGTTTTTTTGAAATTGAGAACTCGTTAATTGAATTAATAACAGTTAACATATTATTAAGACGAACACTAAATGACAAAATGATGAGCAGCTTTGGCGATATTGAGATACTATAGTATTCATTTAAATGAGTAGACTCCGTTGGATTGGACATATCAACAGAATTCCTGGGTGACAGAGCCAGTTAAAAAACTATTGTTCAGATATCCAAAAAAGACCCATCAGTATAACAAGTAATAGCAAGATGTAAAGAAATGACGGTTGGTAAATTGAAACCAGTTGTCGCAGGACAGGTCCGATCGTTCAATATGTAAAAAAAGACTTAATGTGTCTAAGGTAAGGACAGGTTCGACTTGGACTGTGACACCAACTAAGATGACAAAGAACCTATAGTATTATTGATGGGGCCTTACCATGAGAATAATAAAGGTGGAACAGCTCTTTAAAGCCAAAACTTAAAAATTTTCATACAACATGTACCGCATAAAAAATATCTGAAAAGGATAAATTTATAAAGGACAGTTAAACGGAAATTTTGGTTGAAATTTTTGAGAAATCTGGTTCACAGGATGCTGAAAAATCGTAGTGTTAAGCAGTCAAACAATTGCACAGACCCTTATTTCAAGAACAGGGGCCTTACCATGAGAATCGATTTCGTTCGTTAATTTACGATAGTGAAGTTACGAACGAAAAGGAAAATGCTGCTACTATATGATAAACGATAGTCGTATCAATTTCGAAGTTCCATTTTTGTTCGAAATTTCAATTAAGTTTTGTTTATTTTCAATTTGTAAACGTTATATACAAAACAACGCTATCAAATGAGTAAACGTAAAAATTACGAAAATTGCGTTTCTTATGGTAAGGTGTTCGTTTGTTATTTTAACGACTATGTAAGTGATAGTGGGAATAACATAGAAACGCCTGTGTTTACGAACGAAATCGATTCTCATGGTAAGGCCCAAGGATTAAAACAAACATATTAAAATAAAAGAAACATCTAATTATATTTATCAATTTTTATTTAGAATATATTTATTTGTAAATAATTTGTTTTTTTTTTTTCTTTTTTCTTTCTTTCTTTTTTTTTTTTTTTTTTCAAGATATATACATTAATTTAATTACATACATATTATATTATTTCTAATAAATTTTAAAATAAAATAAACAAAAAAAAAAAAAAAAAATTGTTATCAAACTTTTGTGACAAAAATAAAACACAAAAAATAATTTCTTTTTAATGATACGAGCTTTCTTTGTTTTTGTTTTCGTTTTTCAAATAAATTAATGTAAAATAATAATAGTAACTTTTTGTATATTTATTTTTTTTTAAAAAAAAAAAAAACATCCTATTAACATTTAATTTAAACTTAATCATTAAACTTACAATGATGTTTATTAATTCTATAAAAAAAAAAAAAAGAAAAAAAAAAAAAATAATATATATATATATTTATGTATAGAAATCACATAATACTTAATAAAACAGATGATTTTTACATTATTCGTAATCTAAAATAAAAATATTTTAAAAACAAAAAGTCAAAATATTGAGAAAATAAAATAAAAAAATGTAAATTAAAAATGGAACAAAAAAACAAAAAAAAAAAAAGGAATACAAAAATAATGTAACATTAATTAATGATTAATTATAAAATACAAAAAGGAAATTTTCATTTAACTTGATCATTGCTTTCATATAACATTGTATTTTTTTTTTTTATTTTTTTTTGAATTTTATGGAGAACATTCTTAGATTTTAGATTTAGAATTTTATGAATTTTTTTTAGAACACTGATTTTTTTTTTTTTTTTTTTTTTTTGTTTTCTTTCAATAATATTAATATTTTTGTTTTTAAAAACTTCCGAAAAAAATCATTATTCAAAAAGGTAATGATGATGATGATGATGATGATGATGATGATGCAAATAACAAAAAAAAATATTTTTCATTTTAATTCTTTTTGTTTTTATGATGGTTTTTTTTTTTGTTGTTGATGTGCGTTAATTTTCATGACTATCGATTAATGATTCTTGTTGTTCTTCATCCGTTAATCTTTATTGAATTAGCATAACATAAAAAAAAAATATATATATATAAAATAGAAAAATGATTAATTCGAAAATTTGTTAAATATGTACATTAAAAAAATATCAAAACAAGATTTTAATTTAATTGAATTAAAAACAAGATTTTAAGGTCGATTAACACATTTCAGGTCAGTCTCAGTTCAGTTTTCGTTCCGTCACGTCAGTCACAGTTCAGTTTCAGTCGATTTATATTCACACATATCAGTTCAATCAGTTGTATTTTATCATCAGTTTAAAAAGTGTAAGTTACAATATTGTGTAAAGTTGTGACTTAAAAAATAGATAAATTTACAGTAAAAGAGTTGTGTATGATTGCAATTTTTGTTGGATGAAATGGTATCTTTAAATTTGCTATCCATATATTTTTGTATTCGATAAATCGTACGACACAGTATTTTCTCGTACTTTTTCAATTAATTTTTCGTCACTAGACATTTTGCTCACATAAAAAAATACAACCTACCACAAACAACAATGTATAAAAAAGACAGCTATAAGAACTCCGTCAGTCATTTCAAAAAATAACGTTGACGACGATATCAGAAATCTCTGACACCGAGAAATTCTGACTGATCGGTGACAGAACTAAGACGGAACGGATATATGTGACTATGTACATTTGAACTCCATACAATAATATTAACCGAATAATCGGAACGGAAACTGAACTAAGACTGACCTGAAATGTGTGAATCGACCTTTATTCTTTTTTTTTTTTTTTTAAATTCACATGAAAAATACATGCAAAAAAAATTAGAATAAGAAAAAAAAAATGAATTGAAATGAAAAAAAAAAAAAATGTAAATAAAAATAGAATAAAATTACCTTATAACATTGACTCGACGACAATTACATTTTCTGTAAATAACTTTTAAAAAACGTAAAACTGGATCAGTATCATCATTTTTAACTAATAATGCAACTAAAATTAATGATAAAAATATTGGTATTGAACCAATATAAAAAATCATTGAATATGTTTTGCCTCTAAGTAAAACATCAAATAATATTGATAAGGGTATTTGTAATGACATTGCTATTGTACCAAATAGTGATGATGTTAAAAAGCATCCACTAAAAAAAAAAAAAAAAAAAAAAAGTAAAAACAAAACAAAAATAAAGAAAAGTTAAAAAGAAAAAAATAAAAAAAAAAAAGAAGAAAATAGCATTGTATAATATTTAAATCCTTTTTTTTTTTTTTTTTTTTTTTTTTTTAGATTCCATGTGTTATCTAAATTATAACGTTATAAATTAAAATAGTCAATAATATTAAATTTTTATAAGATACTCATAATATGTATATCGTAAAAAAATTATATATTAATTAATTGTTTACCATAGCCAAAGAGCCTCTGATACAGCTGTTCCTATAAAACCATTTAGAAAAAGTACTGCAAATTGACGATGATTTGGTAATTCAAATGTTTCCAATTGCAGAAAATTTAAAATAAAAAATATGGGCCATAATAATAACATATTCCATAATCCTACAAAACCTAGAAAACAAAAATTTTTTTTATTTTTATTTAATTTTTTTTTTTTTTTTTTTTTTTTTACCAAAAAATAATGGAATGTCGATTTTTTCTTCTGTATCATTTTTTCTTTTTACAAATACTAAATATGATGCATAAAAAAATGCACTTAATAATGCTAAAATTACACCTTTAGAAAATTTAGGATCATTTATATCAGATATTGTCACAGTTACCTTTAAATTAGAATAGAGAAAAAATTAAAATAAGATAAAATTTACATAAACTTTAAACTTTGATATTATGAAACTTACTACTCCACAAATATTAATTAAAACTGATAATAATTTAGAAAATGTAAATTTATCACCAGATGCTGATGGAAATATTGAAGCTAATAATAATGTGAAAAAACTTGATGTTGAACTTAATAATGTAACCATTGCTGTTTCACTAAATTCTAATGATAATTGAAAAAGGTAACTAGCAATAAACCACTGAAAAAAAAAAATGATGAAATAATTATTATTAAACATAAATTTATTATTTTAAATAAATATGTAATAATTTACCAATATACAAAATATAAGAGCTGTTCTAGCTGTTTTATGATGTGTTTTTTGTCTTCGTATTCTTAAACTAGCTGAATATGATAAACGTGACATTAATGCATCCGTTGCTTCATGTACAGACATTTCACGTACTTCAGCCATTTTACTAAAACGTACACTTCGAATACTTGAATCATCACTTTCAGTACCAGAAACAGTTTCATTAGCACGTATTGGTACAAATGTTGAATCACTCTTTTTTGAGTTAAAAGTATTTAAAAAAAAATGAAATAAAAAAAAAATAAATAAATAAAATAATTAAAACAGTAATTTTGAAAGAAAAAAAAAATTATACTGAAATTTAATTTATGGATTTACCAATGAACTGTGATTTGAAAAATAATTATCATCATCATTTGATTGATCCATTATCTGTGAAAAAGAAAAAAAAAATTATATTAAAATAATTATTTTAAAGATTTAAGTATTTAATTTTTTTCATACTGTATAATTGTTTCTTTCACATGTTTCTTTCCATGGTGCTATCATTCCAATTACAACCAAATATAATGCAAACATTGATGTTTTTAAATATGTACAAAAAAATGGCTTATCGAATTTTTCATTTTGATATAAATACTAGAAATAAAAAATAAAATAAATAAAATAAAAATTTAAATACAAATAATAATTTATTAACTTTGTATATACCTTTGTCAATTCACTTGATGATACCCATATAACGTCTACAATAAGTAAAGTAAAAATTCCAAGAAAAAGTTTTTGTGTTTTATTTAACATTTTGTGCAATTTGATATTTTATGCTCTGTATATCTATCCTTTTTGTGCTTTTTATTTTCATCTTTTCATTTTTATCTTAATCGAAGACCTGTAGAATATTTAAAAAAAAAAAAAAAAAATGATAGGTAGATAGTCTAACATTTTTAGGGAAATTTAATAAATATAAATTTGTACAAAAAAGTAATAGACAAAATTTAAAAAAAAAACTATGTGTTATCTGTATCATCTGCATATTTAAAATAAAAAAAAATATATAATAGGACTGTTATTAGATTTTGGTATATTTAATACATAATAATCAAGTAGTATTTATTTTATACATATTATGAATATTTATGGTATACTAAATGGTCAAGAATAAAAAGGCCTTAGTCTTGATTAAAGATTAAATACCTATTAAATTTTTTTTATTTACCTACCTACACTACACAATTAATCAATTCGTAAGCGCCTAATTGTAATTATTAACTATATACCTAAATATCGATTATAATTAATTATTAATATAAAAGTACATACATATTTTTATTTTGCAAATTTTCTAATAAAAGACTGCACAATACAATATGAAAATTGATTTTCACACTATTCACATATTATGTAGGTACTAGGGAGGTAATAGGTATTGTAGTACCTATGTACATTTAAGAATATTTTTATCACAATTCAATTAATACACATATATATATATATATGTAATGTAAGTAGGTAGGTGTATCTAAATTGAATTCTTGGTCTACTCTACATATTATACTCCCCTAGAAAATTTCATTGTTTTTCTTTTGTTTTTGTTTATTCTACATGATGAATTGATTTCAATTTAAAAATCAATTGAGAAAAATTCTAAAAATATCATCTCTTAACTATTATTACCTATGTATGTATCCTAAATTCAACTTACATGACATGAATTTTTCAGATGAATAGAAATTTATTTTTTTTTTCTTTTCTAATGATAATAATGCACTTACAAAAAAAAAAATAATCATAACAAAAATAAAATTATTTTAGATAAAATCATGAAAAAAATATATGAATATAATTTTTTTTTCATCTATAATTTAAAGTCTATTAACTATATTAACACAAATTCACACATATTGTTAATTATGCATAATTTTTCTTTTTTTTTTTTTTGTACAATATTCGAGACCACCAATAAGTCAGCTCCTTATTCTAGTTAATTTTTACTATTATTTCTTCTATTTTATTTATATTTTTTTTTTTTGTAATTTTCGATATTTATTTTCCTTTCCAGAACCAATCGTAATTTTTGTATATTTTGTTCATCTCTTGACCGTAATAATATACCAAATTACCAACCAAACCAACACCAACCAGCCAATATGGTTCAAACTTCAATTTTTAAAAAAATTCATTCATAATTTTGATTGACAGCAAATTGACATTTCCAAATCCAATTTGAATATTAAAAATAACAGAATTTTATTTCAAATCAATTATCACTGTAATTTTTGTTCCCTACATATTTGAAATATTATCAAAATTTTTATTTTATTTCAAAATTAAACAGCTAACGAATTTAAAAATGAATTTTAAGATAAAATATAGAGTAATGAAATATTTAAAGAAGTTCAAAATTGACATTTGTTGAATTTTTTATGGCAGTGGGTGGAGAATGGTGAAGGTGAAATTAATTATGTATGTATAATAAAACGTCAAAAGTCAAATAAGAAAATTGGCTCATAACCTAAAGAGGTTAACTATTAAAGAATAGTTCATATAATTTTATTTTGGATTTTGTTTTTCTAAAAATCATTTTCGTTTCAATTTATTGTGTTAAAAAAGTTTTACTATCATTATTAAAAATTATAAATCATAAATCTCTGATGTATTAGTTCTTCTTAAATCATAAAATCAAAATGTCAGGTACATTTTCATTCTTAAAGAGTAAGCCTGTTTTGTTTATAAGTTTAACAGGTACTGCTATTGGAATAGGATGTATAATTAAGTAGGCAGAAAATGAAAATATTAACATAAAAGTATAAAATGATTAATTGTCATCAATTAAAAAATTATTATAGAGATCAAATGCAAGGTGGCCAATTTAAAAATCCAATTAGAGCTGACGATAAAATATGCATTGTAACAGGATCGAATACTGGCATTGGAAAGGAAACTGTACGTGAACTAGCAAATCGTGGAGCTCATGTCTATATGGCATGTAGAGATATACAAAAATGTGAAGAGGTAAATAAATATGTATTATAAATACATATATGTAAATAATTTTGAAATGTTAAATTTTCAGATAATTTTTTTGAATTGTAGATTTTATTTTATGTGTAACATTATATACTTTTACAAAGTTCTTTCAATAGGCAAGAAAAGAGATCGTGTTGGAATCAAAAAATAAACATATTTATTGCAGAGAATGTGATTTAGCATCATTTGAATCAATTCAGAACTTCGTTAAAAAGTAGCACTATAATTCGTACCACTGCTCTTAAATATTTAATTGAAAAACACTTTTTTATTTTAGATTTAAATCAGAAGAAAATCGTCTTGATATTTTAATAAATAATGCTGGTGTGATGAGATGTCCTCGTTCATTAACAAAAGAAGGAATCGAAATGCAATTAGGTGTTAATCATATGGGCCATTTTTTGCTTACAAATCTTTTACTTGATATGTTAAAAGTATGAAATAATTATTTTGATTTACTTTGAAAAAACCATTTATTCAATTTTTTTTTTTTTTCAAATAGAAATCCACACCTAGTAGGATAGTTGTAGTTTCTAGTCTAGCACATACTCGTGGTGACATCAATATGACTGATTTAAACAGTGAAAAATCATATGATGAAGGCAAAGCATATAGTCAAAGTAAATTAGCGAATGTGTTATTTACAAGGGAATTATCAAAAAGATTAGAAGGTTTATTTTCAGTTGAAATCAATAATATTTATTTATATACTTATTCATAATTTAAATTCATTATTTTAAAACAGGTACAGGAGTCACAGTTAATGCACTTCATCCTGGAATTGTTGACACAGAACTTACTCGACATATGGGTTTATTTAACAGTTTTATATCTGGGTAAAAAGCAAAGGAAATTATAAACATACTGATTATAATTTCATAACCATTATCTTTTTAGGATCATAGTTAAACCAATTGTTTGGCCATTTTTAAAAAATCCAAAATCTGGAGCCCAAACAACTTTATATGTTGCTCTTGAACCATCTTTAGAAAAAGTATCTGGGCAATATTTTAGTGATTGTGAACAAAAAGATGTTGCAGAAGCTGCTAAAAATGATGATCTTGCTAGATGGTTATGGGCAGTTAGTGAGAAATGGACTAAAGTTTCTAAATAATCTAAATGAAATTTTAAAGGAGAAAGAAATGTATATTTTCTTTTTTGTTAATTAAAAATATAAAAATAAAAAAAGCATATCTCAGCCTTTAAAATATTTTTTGACAGTTCATTTCATTAGTAAACAAACAACGAAAATAATGATAAATACAATTAAAATTTAAAAATATCAAAAACACTTTGTACTTTAAGTAACATTATTTAATGTTAGATGCAGGATGATAGAACTATTATTCACTTAAATTTCTTAACATACATTTCTTACCTATGCACACTGCACAGTGCACACTGAAATTAGTGATGGGAACTAATTGTTGGCGTAAGGTTGTAGTATAAAGTAAAAAAAATTTTACTTTTAGCTTCAGCTACACAAACACACTACTGTTGTACTTTTGACAGCCTGTAGGACTACATGAACTATACATACTACAGCTACACATTGTGTTTCCGTCTTTAACTTAATTAACAAACGGCTCAGCTTATTAGAAACAGACAAGGTATGTGCAAAAGCAACTTTACTCGACTCTCGCTTAAAAAAGCTGCATTTGGACTTCAAGCTAATGCAAAAAAGGCACAAGAATAGCTTCTTGAAGAAATGGTATCGTTAATTTCAATTCAAACATGTGAGGTAACGATAAATATTGGCGAAGAAAATCACCGAAAAGAATTAGAAACTGAAAAGGTTAATTCTAATAGTATTTGGAATACACTATTCATTAATCCCTTCATTTATTCGATAGTCAAAAATAATTGATAGTTCCCATCACTAACTGAAATACTGAATCGATAAATCGAAAGTATTTTCAAAAATCAAAACTGAACTCATTTGATATTACGAATTGTATATCGATTCATTACTTAATTTACCACAATCTGTGTTACCGTCAGTCTTCAAATCCACTTAATATTTAACATTTAAAATATGTACATTTGTTAGAATCTTCGTTTTTTACTTTTTATTTTACTTTTTACAAACTCACTGTTCTTAACCCTTTGCCTTAAAACAACGCGTGGGAGACGTGACGTTCACGTGATGCTACTACTGTCCCAAAAATGAGACCCTCGTATTAGACACGTGATGTTTTTTTCTGACCAAAAGTGAAAAGCTCTTATCAGACACGTGATGTCTTGATGAAATGAAATATAATTATCAAATTATGTGGTTTTATTAAATAGTAAATGCAGTACTATTAATGTCCACTGGTTTGCTTACAATTTGGCTTGTGATGAAACTGCTTCTGGTCATGACTCATGACGCATGAGAAAAGCTTTCATCGAAAATAACACTCACAATCAAGGGGGCAAGGGGTTAAAAACAAAAATAACAAAATTAAAACTTAAATTATTTAAAAAAACTAACAATTATTTTTGAATATACATACATAACTCATTTAGTTCAAAGTCTAGTAAACAAGTAAACTAGAACGACAACACTGTACGCCACAAAAATTTCTCATCATGGCGAAGTGTGGTAAATTGTGGTGAAGTGGATTGAATACCTACGGAGAGAGTTCCTATTATAAAATTCCGCCTTTAAGTTTTTTGTTAAAATTTTTTTATTTATAATTTAGTTTATTATCTTGATAAATTTTTTAAAGATATATAAAATCCTGTCGCGAGGATCCATATCGTGTCAAAAATAAAATCTTGAAAGGAGGAAAAAAAAAAACAAGAAAAATTTTAAGCCTAGATAGTGACTCCAAGAAGAATGTATAATAGTGTGCTGTTGTGTGTACTGTGTACCTATCATCATACATATTATTATAATATTATATTGTGCCTTTCATAGTAGTTTGTTGAATATTGAACGACGTGTATCAAAATCGTATTATATAGTGAACAGCTAGAATAGAGCTATATACCTACCATCATAATACATACCTATCCTATAACATAATAGAAAAAAATAATAGCAGCAGCAGTTATTTTTATTTCATTTAGTAGTCGATTTTATTAGTAAATCATATCCATCAATACACTACTGGCGCAGCTATATAGCAAAATTAAAAAAAAAAAAATTCAGTTCATCTATTGATATTTCATTTGGTAGATTCCTATGCTTGTGATATCGATAAACAACGTTTGTAATATTGTACATCATTCAATTTCAGCACCTCTATATTACCAGAAGCTTATTTATTTTGCTAGAAGCATAACATTTTTATATTGGACAACAGTGACAACAACAACGACAAACTTAAGCATTCAGTGTAAATATAATTACAACTTACAGCACTAATGTAATAGCCCCAGCAGCGGTCCCAGCTGATTTCTTCTAAATGACATTTGTTTTGTAGGCGCGGTGAACATTCTTTCATCATTTATACATAATATACATAAATAAAAATATTATATACCTACATTTTTTTTTTTTTTTAATTCTCAATATACATTTGTTCCAGTTTCATAAAAATTTAAAAAAAATAAAAAATTCCGATATTTTCTTCTTTAATTTTCTACATTTTTTGTTTTTGTTTTCAAATTAATACATATAACATCACAAAGAAATCGTTCGAGTGCTCTTTAATTAATAATTCAAAGATTTTAACGTGAAAACAAACAAAAAAAAAAAAAAAAGAAATCAAGACAATTTGTTTAATTTGTATATTTATGTATTTTTGTAAAATTTCATACGTTCTAAAAAAAAAAAAAAATCAAATAAAATAATTTTCATTTTGTTTAACATCATTAGCAAAGTGTGTTGCATAATATAATTTATTTTAAAAAAAAATTAAAACAAAATATCTTTTCATTCTTTAATAAAAATAGTTCTGTTTGTAAATACATAATAAAAAAAAAAAATAAATAATTCAAAGGAGAAGGGAAAAAATAGATTTTGTTCTGTGTGCTTCCAAAACAAAATAAAAAAATAATAGTCATATAAACATATTAACATAAATATACCTACCTATCTAATTTTTTTTTTTTTTTTTTATATAGTGCTATATAGAAGTTATTTTTATATAAAAAAAAAAAAAAAATTGTTGTTTCTATAATATCAAACTGAAACAAGAGTGGAGAAAAAAATAAGTAATAAAACGAAAACAAAATATCTGTTCGAATATCAAAGAAAAGAAGAAAGAAAGAAAAAAAAAGTGTAACTATAAAGAGAAATCAAGTTATATAGTTACGTGTTTTTGACTATTTAAAATAACAATAACAATAATAACAGCAACAACAACAAAAAAATTTTTATATACATATTTAGTTATTGTTATTATTTTGTTGTCGTGTATTTATTTATTTATTTTTTTTTTAAATCATCATGGAATCTATGGAGTCAATGGAATATGAAATGGTACGAAATATGACATTATTATTTTTCTTGGAGTGGCTTCTAGATAAAGGTGAACCCAGAACGGTTCATGATTTGTCTTGTCAATTCGGTGCCAAAGGGTTTACCAAAGAAATGAGACAAATTGCTGGAGGCAGTCAATCAGGTAATTTATACAAAAAAAATACAAAAAATTTTCATGCAAATATTCAGCAAGTTTAAAATTGTAAGGTTATCTAAAATGAAAAAGACTAGGTACGAAAAAATCAAATAATGTGGTAATTTATTAAAATTTAACTGAATTAGCTACCTATATTGGCTTCCGAACCATTCAAAATATTATTCTGAATAGTCAAATAAGATACATGTACATATGTACATTCTTTCAAATAAGTACCGAAAATTGTTCTATAAAACGCAAAATATTGGATTTATCATTCAAAATTTTCTTGTTACTTTTCAAACAAGCCCCATTTGTAATATATACTTACGCCAGTAAAAATTAAAGACGTCCGGGCACTTCTTATATGCACTTTCCGGCATGGCATCTAGCTTATATCACTTCAATTGACTCGAAACGCCTCCCACGGTGGTAATTTATGTTTAGGAACAAAAATTGTTTACTCGATGACATTTTTAAAATTTTTATGGTCAAAAATCCGCGTAAATGGGACAATGTGCTAAATTACCGTGGTGAGAGATTCAAGATTTGTTTTTCCATAAATATGGACTTTTATGGCGAAAATTGTCTCTCAAATGTCTCATAATGTCCAGATAAGGTTGTTTTTTGACAACTTTCCTTTCAGCAGCAATTTTGAGTGGAAAAAACTATTGTAATCAAAAAAAAAATCGTCGATATGACCGATTTTGAACGACTTCGACGTAGATTTTTCGGGTTTGGTCCATTTGCAAAGCACCATCTTAAAGATTTTTGGATTATTTAGGTGTCGTATTAACTCATGAACGCAAGTTACGTCATCCGTTATGGTGCATTTCATGAATGTATGATCCGAATTTTCTTGTTAGAGCATGACGGAATTCGCCAAAACTGCATATCAACTATGTACATAGCTATAGATTTGTACTAGTTTACAGCAAAAATTTGTCGTCGGTATGTACATAGGTACTCATAATATGATTATTTTATAAACCATACTACTTATGTATTTTCTTTTCCAAAATAACTTTGACATTGTTAATTTTTATTTTCTAGATTTATAGAATTAATTACGAATTATGCTAATCAGCAAATTTTGAAGACGATAATTTTACACTGCATATACGTCTTCAATGATTTTTTTTTCTCTTTCTCTCTCTCAAAAACATGTAAACAAGTACTTAAATGTCTACTTAAATATGTTTTAAGTGTATTATTACTTATGTATGTAGATTTTATGTTACAAATTTTGTCATTCAGTAAAAATGATGTGTATCACATCGAAATTCAAATATGTACATAACTGTTTTATCAGATTAAATTTTCAAATTTATTATTTATTAATAAAGTTTAACTATATTCCGTTATTCAAAAAATTTCACCTTAAATTGAAAAGAAAAATAAATAATTAAATTTAATTTAATTACTTTAAAACTATTTTTTCAATTTGTTTCTTTTTTTTTTTGCATTTTAAATTGAATGAAAAATTAACAAAAGAACTAACATTAATTATACAATTACCTATACCTAAGTATTTAAATATTTATTTGAATTATATTTTGTCACATAATTTTTGTTTATTATTCATTTATCAATTTAAATGTTAGTCCTTGAATTAATATGTTTCACGTGTAGAGTACCTATTTTATTTGTTATTATTTAATATATGTAAAGTTTAATTTTTTATTTATTGTGGGTGGTAAATATTTACATAGGTAAAAAATAATATTGAAATTTTTAACACTAAAAAAAGTGTTTTATTTTTGTTCAATTAATTTATGATTTGATTTTAAGTAATTATTATTCTTACATAAAAAAATTGATATGTAATACATAATTACATACTGTAATGAAACTTTATTTAAAAGAAAATGATACTGTTGAATAAACAAATTGAAAAATTGAGGGATATAAAAGCAAAGTCAGCAATTTCTATTTTTATTAAATTTGAGTAAACGTCATTTTTCTTTTCCAACGATTTTCAGTTTCTATACTGTATTTGTATGTAGCGGCTTAGAAAGTAGGGTTTTTTGAGATAGATTTGCCATGAGATTTTGTTGTTATTGCATTGTAATCAATGTGCAACTAAAACCTCATACATTTCTCATTGTAATCAATGTAAAAAGTGGGAAATGGAAAAATGCATCTCCCGATGGAAGAAAACTCCTGAAAATCTACAAGCAAAGGAATTCATCTTACCTTCGGCTAGTATTTCCAGAAAACTACTCAATCTCAGTAGGAAAGAGCTAAGAACCATTACGGGTCTCTTAACTGGACACTGTCCTCTAAATTACCATCTAAGTAGGATAGGACTACAGGAGGAAGGCAAGTGCAGATTCTGCAAGGAGGCCAAAGAAACCTCAAAACACATTCTGTGTGAATGCGAGGCGTTGGCCTCTAAAAGACTGTGCCACATGCACCAGTACTTTCTCAAGCCAGAGGAAATCTGGTGTGCACCTTCTAATAGAATATTAGGATTTATCAATAGCCTGAATCTATAAGAAGCAAGGGCTGCACAAAAGATCAATATTGGTCGAGGTGCAATGATAGCCCATAATCTATCTATCTGTAATCAATGTGAAACTAAAACTTCATACATTTCTCATGTTTTTTGCACTCTTTACTCATTTTTTATTAAAAGTGGAGATTGCTGACTTTGCTTTTATACCCCTCAAATATTTCTTTTTTCTTTTTTCTTTTTAATGTAATTAATAAAATATGAAAAAAAAATATTGTAATGAGTAATAAAGTTTTATTTTTCCCTATTATTATTGCTAAAGGAGTAACTATCCTTAATTCAGTATTTGTATTACATTCTTAAATATTAGGATCGTATATTTTATTTGAAAAGAATTTAGCAAAGAAAAAATCATTGCAATAATATGTATATATTCTTTGGAATTTGTATTTTTTTTTTTCGGAATGTCGAAAGAAAAAAAAAACATTTTAAAAATATTGATAGATTTTCAATGTAATGGGATTTTCACTTGAAAAATATTTAGAAAAGTTTCACTTGTAGTTTACCATTATGTATTTCTTAAATTATAGGTATTATTAATTAAACGATTTAAAAAACATAAGTACAAATATTGAAATACTAAAATCGAAATAATGTACATTTAATTTCAGTTTCATGTTTTCAGTCTTTAGTATTCACTCATCTAATTAACTTACAAATTGCAAAAATAATTTTTAATTGCATAAAAGCTAATAACAATGATTGATACCCATTAAGATTAATTGAAAAGTAAAAGAAATAATTTCTATCATTCTTAATTGAGAAACAAAAGAACATAAGAAGTCAATAAACTAAATTAGATTGGTAAAGCTAATATTAAATCAATTTCTAAATTGTCTATACTGTACATAGTTATTTTCTAATTTCTAATTTGCTCAAGTTAAAAAGAAAGTCAGAACTTTATTTTTTCAATTTGTTCTTTTTTATTTTTCAAAACATAATTTTGTACCAGTAGTTTACTGCAGTAGCTTTACAAAAATTTAATTAACTTGAATTCACCTTGTAAAAGACTAAAAAAAAAAGTACCTAAATAAAGAAAATTTTCTTGAAAACAAAAAAAATAAATAAAGAATTTTGTGGGTATGTAGGTAACATTAATAATAAATGAAAAACACGAATAAATTATTATTATTAATTTTTGTACGCAATAAAAACTCTTCCTTCTACCATAGAATATTATCTTGTCCCTTGTACATCATCATGAACGATTTTAGTACACATGTATCATACAGCCAAAATAGACTAGGTAGCAATGCGCTAGTTGTAACAATTTTTTTCCTACTTGGTATTATAAGAATAGTCTAAAATAATTTTAGCTGACGGTTGTAATACATTCACGCTCGTTACAACTTGGTCGTGCCATCATAAGGTGTATTTTCAGCAGTTGTTAAAACCGGTTATAAACTTGTTTGCGACGGTGGCACTGCTACCTAGTATATTTTGTCCCATATACAATACAGTATCACGTAATTGTACGAAAAATTTTCATACAAAACAAAAGATTTTTAATTTTCTATGCTGGTTTTGTTTATTTTGTTATATTTTTCCAAGTTAGAAATTAGAATTTACTTTTTCTTTTTGGTTTATTTAATTTTTTTTTGTATATTTTTTTATTGGATAATGAATCGTCATTTTTCTTTCTTCATGTCAATAAACCAGTGTACAGTACGTTTTACCTCTTGGGCGTCATTTCTATGTATGTATGTAGTTATATTCTTTTATGTTTTTCTTAATATAGTAGTATTACCTATATACATATAAATATGTT
Source organism: Bombylius major (assembly GCA_932526495.1). NCBI lineage: Eukaryota > Metazoa > Arthropoda > Insecta > Diptera > Bombyliidae > Bombylius > Bombylius major. The sequence continues at coordinate 1,568,106 of OW052046.1, forward strand.
TTTTTTTTCTCTTCTTCTTCTTTAAAAATACTTTTACTTTATTTATTTATTTGGTGTCTCTCAATAAAAAATAAATAAATAAGTAGTACCTACAATATCAAATGTAAGGGGGTAGTTAGTTGTAAATTTTGAGGAAGAATTTCATATAACTTTTTATATTTTTATTGCTACTGCAGAGATCATATTTTATTCTAAATAATTTCGAATTTATTTTCTGTTAAATTAAAAATATTGTATAGCTACAATTCTTTGCTTCAAGATTTGATTAAATTAAAAAAAAAATTAAAAAAAAACAAGCAAGCAAACAAACTTATTTAACTATTAAATTTATTTACTCCAACTACGAAAATTTCTCTTTGAATTATTTGAAAGTTTTTTTTTTTCAAGAAAAATTAAAGCTAAATAAACGAAAAAATAAAAGTTTTTATATATATACGAGGGGATTAACAAAAGTTCGTGCGAAAATAGGGAAGGGGTAGTCCTTTTTGCCTCTTACTTCACAATATATAAGTGTGTAATCATGGAAACGAGAAAGAGATAATTAAGTGAAATAAGTCGTAGTGTAAATTCATTACCAAGTAAAGATAAAATCACTTACGAAATTTTGTTCAGATTTCGTTGGAAGTTAGGTCCAAAAAAAAATTCTCATCGAGTGTGTAACTGCATTTGGTGATAACGTTCCGTCCATCTGTACCGTGTACTAGTGGTTTTAAAAATTTCAAAGTGTATATTTTAGTATCAAGGACGAGCCCCGTGAAGGTCTCCCCAAAACCTCCATCGATGACACCAATCCTACTGCTGTGAAGAAGGTACTTAATGAGGATCCACGAATAATGAAGGAAACGATTACTTATACGCTGGTGACTGGTGTAACTGGTGACAAGATCTGGTTTTATAAAACTCCAATCTTCTGTATGGAGTTGAAAAGGCCAACCTTTTCCAGTAAAAGCCTTAAGTAAAAAATCCACTCGAAAAGTAATGTTGACGATTTTCTTTAGTAGAAGTAAAATTATATCTGCTATACAACTAAAAGCAGGACATACTATTACCACAGACTAATGTAAAAATAATTGTTTACCTAAAATGTTTGAGAATATTTTATAAGGACATCCCAAAACTGCATTGCAGAGATGTTTCCTTCACTATACGACAATGCTTTTGCACATACCAGCAAAAATGACATCAGATTTTATAGCTGAATCTGGCATCAATGAAATTCGGTCAGCACCTTGTAACTTCCGGCTCTTCTCAAAAATAAAAAAAAAACATTACGCGAGAGAACATACAAAGACGAAGAATAACTCATAAAAGAAGCGGAAGAGCAACTTGGTTTATTGAAAAAGGGTGATTTTGAAGCATTTTTTGACAGGTGGATTTATTTATTGACTTAAGAAATAATGTATAGAAATAAATGGTAATATTTGTTTTTTTCATTTTCTTTGTACTTTTGCATTAACTTTTGTTAAGCCCCTCGTATGTATTATTGAATGCTTTTCTCTATTTTCCTTTCATTGTTATTAAACTCTTTTTTTCCCTCATTTTTTGCCATTGTTACAATTTTGTATTTATTTATTTATTATTTTTTTTTTGTAGTATTTTTTGATCGATTTTATCGATGTGGTACATTTAAAAGAATTTCAATATGTATATCTACATATAATTAAATGGCTTCGAAAATTTATAATATTAAAGTAAGAAAAAAAAAAATGTGTTCATTTTTTGTTGATTTTTACTCTTTTTCTTTAATTTTTCTGCTTTATTTTATTTCTTATACTTAAGATATATTATGTTGAAAAAAAAAATGCTTAAGTTAATAAGATAAAATGAAATTGAAAAAAAAAGGCTTAATCCTTATACCAGAGAAAGTAATCAAAAGTTTCTCGTATTGAAAAAGGATAAATATTGGGTTTTCATACTTTGGGTATAACAGTTCTACATTATTGATAATTTACACGTATAGGGAATAAATGTCGAAAGAAAAAAAAAATACTTACTGAATTTTTTTTTTTTTTTCATTTTGATTTCAAATTTATTCTAGTCATGCATGACTCAATCGAATAGATATAAAGTATATCACCTTATTGGTAATATTTTACTCTCTAAGTACGTTTACCAAAAAAAAAAAAAAAAAAAAAAAAAAAAAAAAAAAAAAAAAAAGAAAGATTTAGGATTTTGGACAAATAGCATTTGTTACCTACACATGAGTATAGTATTAAGCACAAATTTATGTTTTAAAAATGAAAAAAAAAATGATATTTATGAAAACTGTTTTCGTAAATTGGTCACGTGTTATTTTAGAATTTTTTGTTATATATTTTTATTTTATTCTATTTTTTGTACCTTCAATATGAAAACAAACATTACTAAATACATATAGGTATACTTATAGTTATATGATATATGTATATTTTACCTGTACAACGAAGGGATGATCTTTTTATGTGTAGAAAATTATACACAATTTAATGACGATGGATATACTTATGTACATAGTTAAATTGTGATTGACCAACAACTCATCACTATAAATAATTTTTACACGTGTTCAATATACATACATGTGTTTGTGTATTCCAATATATTTATGTAATCTGCTTAAAATATGTCTATTAAACGTTTCGATACTATTGTATCTTTTTTTCTAAATAAACTGTAACATATCTATAACCTTATAATGACTATAATATTAACCCTAGGATTGCCTGATTGTATACAAACGTATACACGCAGACTTTGACCCTTAATAAAATACGACCCATTTGAGCTAGGACCTTGAAACCTCCACCAATTTCTTCATTAGAGGCAGTGGCGGATTTAAGTGTGATGCCGCCCTAGGCAATTTCTCATATGGCGCCCTTTTTTTTTTTTTTTTTTTCTTTCCTTGTTAGATAGAAGTTTAAAACGAAACGAGGTTTTTTTTTTTGCTTGTTAGATATAGAAGTTTATTTACTCTATTCACAGCAATGAAAAGAATTTTTCTTTTTTACTTGTTAGGCTAAAATTTGCCGCCCTAGGCAATTGCCTCACTTGCCTAAGCCTAAATCCAGCACTGATTAGAGGGTTCTTTCTATACACCCCAATGGTCAAAGAATTACGGATTTTGGTCCACGGAATACTGAGATATATTTTTTTGAAAGGAAAAGTTCAAAATTTCCATATAAAATGTATGGTATATACATTTGTATACTCACGGCCAAATTTGTAACATTCTCGATCAGGAAATCTTAGGGTTAAAAAAAAATATTATCAAAAATTGTGTTATAGTACCTACGCAAATATAGACTATAACTTGTTTATATACATATATGTATATTTAAGTACTATATTTTATATACTTTCAAACTAACTAACTTCAAATTTCGAATACATATGTGATTTATTATTTTACCTCTTATATAAAATCACATAAGTAATTATAATAAATTTTATTTGCAAAAAGAAAAAAAAAGAAAAAAGTAAATACTTAAATTATTCAATTGAATTGAAAACAAATTTTTATAAGAATAATTTAAAGTTTTTTTCATGATAAAGAGGAATTTTTATTTTATGAATTTGATCGTTCTACTAAATTGAAAAAATAATAAAAAAATAATAATAATACTAATAAAACACTTATCTAGGAATTTTGTGATAAATTTTCTTTTTTATTTTCAATCTTTGAATTTAAAAAAACATATTGTATGTGCATAATTATCAGCAGTATACATTTGTTTTCATACAACCCTTCAGTTATATGTATTTAACTAAATTTGTGAGTTACATGAACTTTATTACCATTTTATCGCATAAATAATTGAAAAAACAACATTTTATGATTAAAATAAGCTTGAATATTTAAAAAAAAAAACTTTTAAAACGAATACTTTTTATAAATAAACATCACTATGTAAAATGCAAAATTAAAAATTGATTATAAAGCCTCTGTAACTGATGATATTCGAGTAAGGAGTTGTTCGAGGACGTTTCGGAAGTTTCTCATCAGTAACTTTCTCCGTTCTTTAAATTCATATTTTTCGAATATTCCATCATATTTAATTATTTTCTCAGAAAGGGATCGATTCGCTAGACAGAAAGCCTTCTTTCTATTCATTCATTCCAAATCCGAAAACCCCATGTAAATCCGTTCACGTTTACTACCCTTAAACTCTCCTAAAATTCACAATTACGTCACGAACAACACTCTTACCCACAAAGTTTTTTAGTCAAGGGTTAGTAAGTGGATAAAAAGTACATATATGAAAAAAAGATTGTACTTACATTTTTTTTCATTCAAATAAAATGCATCATTTCTTTTACGAAAAATTTGAATATTTCTCAATTTTCTAGACTCTTTTCAAATGTTCTAATCCACCAAAATCAATCTGTTCAACCTAAAATAGAAAAACAAAAAAACAAAAAAAACTATCAAATTTTATTGATTTAACAATTTTCTTTATGATATCAATAACAAATATTATGCTTATAAATTTCATTTTGAAAATACATACAATCGAGAACAAAACATTTCTACAACTGGTAATAATTATTTGCATATTTCCATATATATAAATAAGCAATCCAAAATAAAAATATTGTATTATTTTATTCCTTCTTTTCCTTAACAGTAAAAAAATGAAAAAATTGCAGGATAATTTTACAAATATATTCTTTTATCATTATGTTTCTTTATCCTGATAAAAAAGAGTCAATTTCATGATAATTCATTTTAAGCGAAGAATTAATTTGAGGGTTAAAATATTGAAATTTTAAAGAATCCTATATAGACAATTTTCTGATCTCAATCTGATTCCGGACCTATAGCAGATTGTTAGAAGAAGAAAAAATATACAATTGTTTGTATTAAAGAAAATTGGAAAAAAAAAAAAGATGATAATAAAATACTAATCAAGTCCTTACTAAAAGGATGTACTGAATTTCCAATTTTGTTCGCAACTGTAAATGTTTTATTATTATGAAAAATTACTTAAATCGTCAAATTATTTAACAAATGACAGGTATAAAAGCAAAGTCAGCAATCTCCATTTTTATTAAATTTGAGTAAACGTCTGTACTTTGTAGTAGCTAAGAACCGAAAAAAAACTACATTCGACTCGACTGGGAATCGAACCACAGTGAACAGTCCTCTATCTTGCCGGGATAGTGCGCTTACCAATGCGCCACCGAATGTCATGCCGTTCACTGTTCTTAGTTACTACTTAAACATTGTTATTTAAATCTCCTACACGTCATTTTTCTTTTCCAACGATTTTCAGTTTCTATACTGTATTTGTATGTAGCGGCTTAGAAAGTAGGGTTTTTTGAGACAGATTTGCCATGAGATTTTGTTGTTATTGCATTGTAATCAATGTGCAATTAAAACCTCATAAATTTCTCATGTTTTTTGCACTCTTTACTCATTTTTTATCAAAAGTGGAGATTGTTGACTTTGCTTTTATACCTCTCAAATATTTCTTTTTCTTTCTTTTTTTTTTAATGTATAATTAATAAAATTGAATAGTAGATAGATTTAAAAAAAAAAGTTATTAAAATTCAATATACGTTTAAAAAGAAACTATTTTTCTTACAAAATATGAAAGTATAATATTATATTATTTACACATGTGATTAATAATTAAAAAAATTATTAATAAAACGTAGATAATTATATTAATAATGATAAAATAAAATTAAATCTTAAATAGCTGTTTTATTCGTTGAGATACAATTATAAATAATTTGTCATCAAATTTTTGTATTTATTATGTATGTACTTTTATTTTTATAGAAGTTGTAGGTAATACGTTCAACACCTCAACATAAAAATAGAATTAAATAGTTTTATATTGCTGTCTTTACATTGCTGTCATAATACTTTAAACTTTGATTATTTTCTATAAATGTTTAACGGAATTCCCATTTAATTGAACAGTATTATAAAAATTTCTGTCAAGGTATTGTTAAATTACTAAAACATCACTTAACTGAATAATTATATATATCATTGTACTATGTGATTTTGATTGGTGGCTATATATCTACATACTACGTATTATGGATTCATTGATAATTCATTATAGTTAATTCATTTTTTTGTTGTTTTTTTTTCATTCTTAGTTACTTTATTTTTTTCCTATATATGTATTTATTTATGTAAATTATTTGGATATTGTATGCTTATTTACTCCGATATATAGCTACATATCTATCATCATTTACGACATTTATGATGCGATTGAATGCATTTCACTTTGTTTTTTTTTTTTTTTTAAATTAAATTTTTATTTTAATTTCCTTATATGAAAATCATATATGTACGAGGCGAGGTCCAAAATTCCGCGAAATGACAGGGTTGTAAATGAAATAAAATAACTCAGATTATTCATTTATTCCCCGGTTATAGTGAGACCATTTTCTTTGTAGTAGATTAGCAAAATCTCTTCAGACAGAATCCCAAAAAGTCGTAGTCATCAACTAATTCGGACACTTTGAATTTCTTCGGAACTGATGTATCCTTTTTATGCCATTGTATCGACTCCTGTTTGATCTATGATCTCAGACTAAAATAATGAACCCAAGTTTCATTTCTTGTTACAATTATCTCTCAGAGAATTACTGTTTCGGCTTCAAACGTGTATCTTTCAATATTAATTTTTCTACTTTTTCCACGATATCTGACGTGGAGACCTAGACAGGACGTCTCTCTGCCTTGTTTAAATAGTTCATGCCACTTGTAAATCATCGTTCTACTCGGACAATGGTCTACACTCTATATAAGCAAACGACATCCCACTCATTATGATCTGAAAAGATTTTCCTTGCTTGGTGAGTAATTTATTAACAGCTCGATGTGCGATTTGCTTCATTTTTTAAAACTATTCACAGACTGAATTGCTTACAGGATGATATTTTAAAAATGAATGAGGCTATGTGACTGAAACTTGTTATTTATTACTCTAATAAGTGTCTAATTAGTATGGATCTAACCGTGGAAGAATTACGTACTCCTTTCCCCTTTATTTCGCAGATTTTTAGATCACCCCTCGTATACGGGATGTAACTATTGTAAGTTATAGATTCATATTTCGGACAATTTCTAATCTAAAATTTAAAAAGTGTACAGAATTATTTTTGAATGTTACACACCTCTTCTTTAATTCTCAAAAGTTTTTTCTGAATAATCAGATATAAAGATTTTTATTTAAAACAACCAATCTTGTATTTAATTAGAATATACTGTGAAAAATTCATGACTATTTCAAAATGATCTCTTGAGCTTACCGAAAAATGAATTAAATTTGAATAAAGAAAAATTTCGTTGTTAAATTTTATTGGGACAACAACCTGTATTTTTTCATAGTAAACAATATGACTTGACTGACTGACCGATTATTATTGTTATAATTACATCATTACCTACATGCCAATTATTTAGTACATATAATAAAACTGAACTACATTCTATAAACAATGCGTTTGGCGTGAACATAAAGTATTCATGCTTGAAGTTTAAGGTTTATTCATGTCTTATTAAATATAATTTATAATGTATAAAATTTGTGATACGTTTTATCATCATAATTTATTTATTATGTACATATTTTTAAATATTAATTATAATTGTCATCATAATAATTAATCTAAGATAATAGAAATTATTTAAAATGAAAAAGAAGAAAAGAAATATTAAAACTACATTTAACAAGAAAAATAAACATTTATATACATATTATGTATGTAAGGCAGATACTTACGGTCACATGATTTCACATACTTATACATATGTACATATTATGAATGTTGACTAGAGAAAGAAGAATAAAATTTGAAAAAAAAAAAGTTTCGATTAAATAAAATATAAAAATAAATAGCAAATATGAATTAACAATGATTTTCCTTTTTTGTTGTTTTTGAATGGGGAGTGACCCACAACCCCCAAAGACAAAATCCCCAAAAAATTATCGAAAAACATGATCGCGTGCGCAAAATGATGATCATGTTTTTCCATAATTTTTTGGGGATTTTGTCTCTGGGATTTTGTCTTTAGGGATTTTGTCTTTGGGGATTTTGTCTTTGGGGATTTTGTCTTCGGAGATTTTGTCTTTGGGGATTTTGTCTTTGGGAAATCTGTCTTTGGGGATTTCGGATTTGGCGATTTCAGGGGTAACCCTTTTGAATGTTTTTTTTTTCTTTTTTTTCAAATTAAAAATTTAAAATTCCGTTAACTTGAAATTAAATTAATTTTTTTTTTTTAATTTCAGGTTTAAAAAAATTTTTAGCACAATATCCAGCATTATTTTTAATAAATGGTGATTATGTTCATGTAAATTCTTATCAAGCACCATCACCAGATGATCCGAATAGTGCATATAGAGTTGGTAAACGTGATTATTTTCAAGAAGCAAAAGAATATTTTAAAAATAAAATGTTACAATATGGTATTGGTACAGAAGTACCAATAAAAAGTTTATTAGGACATAGAAGTCAAGCATCACCACAAGTTCGGCATATTTCAGGTTTGTTATAATTCAAAAAAAGATGAAAGAAAAGATATACCTAATTCTATTATTTTAAGTACATATTAATTTTATTATAATTTTTTTTTTTTTTTGTACGTAGGACAACATATGAAAGAATTTACAGATTTCTTATCAAAACATCCTGATACATTCCAAATTGTGGATGATCATGTTATATTAATACCATGTGAAGGTATGGAAGATTTACCAGCTAGTGAACGTTTACATTTACCTCAGGCTTCAATTGATACTAAAGCTACACAACAATTACTCGATTTCTTTGCACAATGCATTGAAATAAAAGGTAAGCTAATTAAATTTGAAATACATAATTAAAATAAAATCTGATAATGGACGATATAGTATGTATATAAAATTGTATTTAATTTATCGCATTTTGAAGTTAAATTCTGGAAAATTTCAATTTTTTTACACTTTTTTTATTTGTTTTTTTGTTTTTGTTTTTTTTATTTATTATACATTTTTTTAAATGTTATAAATTTTACATTTCATTCGTTTCATTTAGAAAAAAAAGAAAAAGAAAAAAAAAAGAGAAAAATGAAGAAAACGAAATGAAAATGTATTTAAAAACAAAATAAATAGATCGTATGATGACTAATTTTCAGTACATCATTGGAGACAAAAGCAAAAAAAAATTATTAATTATTATTTAATAAATTTATTCATCCTAAAACAAGAAAATAATTAAATAAAAATAAATGAGAAGAAAAATTACACTTATATGACTGTATGGTATGACAATTAAGCAAAATAAATAAAATAATAAATAACTTATTGATTATATTGTTAAATGACGAATTCATACATGCTCTTTAATAGTTTAAACACATTTATATATATTTTTTAAATTTTATGTAATTTTACATTAAAGCTCCGTATTGTGTTCATCGCGAAAAATTTTTTCATGTTTTGCTATTTATTTCTACACGAAAAAATTTTGTTTAGAGTGACGTAGAATATTTGGAGAAACGTAAATTAAATTTAAATTATTTGTATTCAATATATATTTTTGACGTAGATACCTTTGGGAATTTTTCCTTGTATTTATTTATTTATTTTTTTTTTTACAACTGTCAAATTTACCAAACGGAATAAATGTCTGTACATTTTTCTTTTGTTTCATGGCGACGGAAAATTGGTGGAGACTAATCGTCAACGCCATCTCTTGAACATTATTTAAAAATGTTAGCAAAGACAATTTAAATTTATGTTCCTTCTCGAACTCAGTACTGCAAAACAAAAAGTGAACGGAATATTTTCTTGACAGAATTCCGCCACCTTTTTTTTACACGTATTTTAAATTGGAAACGAAATTCCGCCTTGATAACAATACTTAGCTTAACGGCCAAAAATATTTGATACAGAAAATTTACAAAATCTTTTTATTCAGTCTTTCAGTTTTTTTTTTCCTTTTCCAATCAAATAAAATTGGGTATCAGTTAATTTTAAAAGTTATTAAATTGAAAAAAATGTTTAAATTAAATGGATTGTTTTTTTTTTTTTCTCAATAGGTCCAATTCTTGTTGATCAGCTATTTCATTTGGTAACATCAAAATTTCCTCAAGAACAATGGTTTAAAATGTTTAAAACACCAAATGATTTAACAACATTTCTTAGAATATTCTCTGATTGTTTTCATATTCAATCAAATCTAGTCACATTATTACAAAAACCAAAATTATCAGATTCACATATACAGCAAGCTCAAGCTAAATCACGTGATCAATTCAATGCTATGAATAATTATAACAATAATAATAATAATAATATTAATATGAATAATAATTGTAATTTGAATAGAAATATGAGTAATCATAGCAGTCGTACACATTCACCAACAATGAAAAATAATATTAATACATCATTGAATAATTCCAATACCTCTTCTAATAATAATCTAAATAATAATAATTTAAATAATAATTTAAATAACAACATTAATAACAGTATTAATAATTCAATAATAACTGGTATTAATATTGGAAATATTGGTGGTGATTTTAAATTGAATGAACCTGTTTCAAATATGAATTCAACAAATACAAATAATATTGTACATTCAAATAATAAAAATGAATCAAATAGCGGAAGTTTTGATAGTTTTATAAATGATCCAAATTTTAAACTTGAAAATTTATGTGAACGTAACTGTCCAAGTCCATCAATTGGTTCATATTATGTAAATTCAACATCAACATCATCAACAACAACAATTGGAACAGGAATTGGAACAGCAGGATCATCAACATCAACATCATCATCATCAATTACAAATCAATCATTATCACAAACCACTGCTACAATTAATCAACATACAAATAATAGTGGTACAGAAAGAATAAATGCTATTGGAAATAAGAATCAAACATTAAAACAACGTATTAATAATTTAGTTATAAAAACATTAGCTGAAAATTTAGAAAAAGATAAACAATCATTAGCACAACACAGTGGTTGTAATGATATAAAATTGAATTCAATAGGATGTTCTGGTATTGGACAACAACAAATTTTAAATTCATCATCATCATCATCATCACCAATTCATAAATCATTTAATAGTGGTTTTGTGAATAGTAATAGTAGTAGTAGTGGTGGTGTTGTTGGTGGTATTGGAACAACAAATAATTATTTTGTTGGTGATACATGGAAAATAAAAATTTTACAAAATACACGTGTTATATCAACAATAAAAGAATGCTTTTTTGTAACTGATGCCATATTAAAATTTGCTCAACATGATCAACAGGTTGTGATATCATTAGATTGTGAAGGTATTAATTTGGGTATTAAAGGTAAAATAACATTAATTGAAATTGGTACAACACGTGGTGAAGCATTCATATTTGATGTATTAACATGTCCTGATTTAATTATTGATGGTGGCTTAAAAACATTATTAGAACATGAAAATGTTATTAAAATAATACATGATTGTCGTAATGATTCTGTTACATTATATAGTCAATTTGGAATTTTATTGAGAAATGTTTTTGATACACAGGTGAATAAAATATAAAAAAAAAATACTTAATTTTTTGTTTAAAAATTAATTTAAAAACCTAATCCTTTTTTTAAATTTATATTTAGGCTGCTCATGCTGTATTACAATATCAAGAAAATGGTAAACAAGTTTATAAAGCAAAATATGTATCATTAAATTCATTATGTGAAATTTATAATGCACCAATAAATCCGATGAAAGATCAATTGAAAAGTATATATCGTCGTGATCAAAAATATTGGGCAAAACGTCCACTTACTAAAGATATGCTATTGTATGCGGCTGGTGATGTTCTTGTGCTTATTAATGAACAACTTTATGCAAATATGGCAAAGTAAATTTTTTTTAAATTTAATAAAAAAAAATTGTTTTTTTCTTTCTTGCTTCTTGTTTTTTTTTTTAGAGCTATGAAACCTGAATCTAAGCAATTATTATCTGAACTTTGTACAGAACAAATTTTAATGTTAATACAACCAAATGAAGTAAAAATGAGAAAGAAACAAAGAAAAATTAGTACAGAAATTTCTGCTTTAAAGCAAAAATTGTCTCAAACAAATAAAAGTATTGTGTTAAGTAACAGAGAGATTAGACTGCTAAGGTAAATTTTTTTCGTGTGTATGTTTGGTTAAGAGTGGGGGGGGGGGGGGGGGGGGTTAGAATCTAAGTAATACTATTCATTTTAATTTTATTAACCTAACAGATATATGGATTTAACTGAAGATGAAAAGGAACGTTTAAAAGGCTTTTATAAGGTCGCTAAAAAATTAGAAAAGATGGAAGGCGGTGGTCAAGATAAGTACGTGAACGAATAATGAATTATGTAAATATTTCCTGTTTTAATTTTTAATTTTTCCATTTTTCAAGGGATCATAGTGATTCTGATGATGACCAAGATATAAACGAACAAGAAAATTATCCAAGTCTTGATAGTGTGCCATCAGATAATTCATTAACAGGTGGAACATTCTCTCCTAGGAACTCAGAACCTCCAAGTTTAACAGAATCAATGCAGTTAATGGATGAAATATTATCAAACACATCAATGGATCGTATAGCAAAAATAGATAAACTTGAAGCAATACTTTCGGCTGCTACACTTCTTCCAAGTGATCAAGTATGTTTCAATTATTTTAAATTTATTCTTTCCTTTCTCTTATTTTTAAATTTCAGCTGTTTTTTCTTCAATTTTGTATTTTTATTAATTTCTTTATTAATTGTACTCTTTTTGTTTTGTTTGTTATTGCTTTTTTTTTCACAGATTATCACTTCGAATCAAGTATCAGAGCAACTGCCGATTAGTACAAACAACATGATAACCACGGATAATCTTCAAATAGTAAGAGAAAAAACAAGAAAGTAAGTGAATATTTCAATTTTAACTAATAAATTAATAAATAAAATCAATTTAACACAATTAATTCGGATGGGCGGGTGTAGGGGGGATGAGATAAAATAAATATGTACCCTTTGAGCTTATCTTTACTGTCTCATAGTTAAAACAATATTCAAGCAAACATACTTACTCAAATTTAAAATTTTTAAATATCCTTTTTGTCTCTTTTATAATATATTCTATAACATTATTATTATTTTATTTTATTTTTTTTTCCAAGTTTAAAAAATTGCACCTGTAACTGCCATAATGATATAAATGTTGTTACACGTAATAATTTATCAAATATGAAATCATCAAATATTATTTCAAATGTAACAACAATATTATCATCACAATCATCATCAACATCATCAATTAATGATAATTATTATCAACAAAAACAAATAAAAAAATGTGAAGCATCATCACAAACATTAAGTACAGGAGATATTGTTATTACAAAAATTTTCTTTCAAGAGGATCAAGATAAAGTTCAAGAGAAAATTATAACTTCATCACCAAGACGTACGATTTCACATACATAACTTTAAAAAAACGAATAATAATAAAAAAAAAAAAAATACCAACACCAACAAAAAACAAAAAAACAACAATATAATGGCCCTTATCGGCGAAGTCGCGTCACTTGTAGACAATATTGTCACATCTCTTGTCACATAGTCTAAAATTTCGTATCGCTGTAGTCGTCTGTAGAGAGTAAAAGTACCAGTGACAGGGATATTTAGGAATGACAGGAAAATTTGTATTATGACAGCTGTTATTGATTTTTTTTATAAATTTTTTGTACGGTAATCATTCACATCTACTTTGTTATTTAATACCGATTTCTGTCACACGTGTGACATACATATATGTATGTCGCTACATTCGAGTTCAAAAATACAAATTTACTAATGTGACATCTCACTTTCAGTGACATGACTTCCCCGATAATGGCCAATCTTTTATCTAATTAAAAAATAGAAAAATTTATCGATGATTAAAAAAATCAAAAAATGAGATTCTTGTCTCAAAGAAAATAGAAGAAAATTTATTTAAAATCATGATTATTATTATAAATATAGATGATATATGTATAGGTATGTTATATTTTCTACAATTTCAAACAAAAATATTTTTTTTTTTAACGTGTAAAATTGTTAACAAATATCTTTTTCAACAAATTTTTTTTTCCCCCTTTTTTAAAAATCTTGGTTTTTTTTTTCTTGTTGGTTTAAAATAGTATATTGTTTTTTTTTTTTTCCATTGAACATAATTTTTGTTAACTCTTAAATGAAAAAAAAAAAGAGGAGAAAATCATGTTTCAGTGACAAATTTAAAATTAAAAAAAAAAAAAAAAAAACAAAACCTTTTTTAACAAATTTAAAAACAAAAAAAAAAAAAAACACATTTCTTTTTACTCGTTACTACGCAAATATATTTACATATATGGATTTTGTTTAATATTTTAAAAAATAATAAAAACTTTATATATACATAATATTTTTTAATAATTATTTACAATAATACAATTAATTATTATTATTATTATTCTAATTACTGTTATCACTGTGCTATTAATGAAAATTATTAATTAAATAAATGAAATTTGTTTAAAAAAAAAAAAAACTACTCAAATTAAGTGAAAAATATAAAATAATATCTAAATTTTGTTACATATTTAAAAAAAAAAAAAAAGAATAAATAATTTATGAATTAAAATATTTAAAAAACAAAAACAAAAAAAAAAAAAAATCATTCTAGAAAAATATTTAAAAATGAATTTAAAATTGAAAAATAAAATAAAAAAAACCCACACAATCATATTTTTATCAATTTAAATTTTCTTTTTCCTTTTTTTTGTTAACATTTTTTTTATTAATAGAAATAGAAAATTATATAAAAATAAAATAGCTAAACAAAAGTTACAAAAAATAAATAAAAAAAAAATTAATAAAATAAAATACAATTAAAAATAAATGAAAGATGAACTTAGATGAATATTTTGTAACACGAAGAATACTTATATTTCTCTAATAATAATTATTATTGTTATTATTAAGGTCGATTCACACATTTCAGGTCAGTCTCAGTTCAGTTTTCGTTCCGTCACGTCAGTCACAGTTCAGTTTCAGTCGATTTATATTCACACATATCAGTTCAATCAATTGTATTTTATCATCAGTTTAAAAAGTGTAAGTTACAATATTGTGTAAAGTTGTGACTTAAAAAATAGATAAATTTACAGTAAAAGAGTTGTGTATGATTGCAATTTTTGTTGGATGAAATGGTATCTTTAAATTTGCTATCCATATATTTTTGTATTCGATAAATCGTACAATACAGTATTTTTCCGTACTTTTTCAAATAATTTTTCGTTACTAGACATTTTGCTCACATAAAAAAATACAACCTACCACAAACAACAATGTATGAAAAAGGCAGCTATAAGAACTCCGTTAGTCATTTCAAAAAATAACGTTGACGACGATATCGGAAATCTCTGACACTGAGAAATTCTGACTGATCGGTGACTGAACTGAGACGGAACGGACATGTGTGTGACTATGTACATTTGAACTCCATACAATAATATTAATCGAATAATCGGAACGGAAACTGAACTGAGACTGACCTGAAATGTGTGAATCGACCTTTATTATTATTATTTTTTTTTTTTTGGTAATTTTTAATTGCAATTAACGAAACGATATAAGAATGAAATGAATATATCAAATACTAGTTTATATAAATAATTTTTCGGTGCTTTTTTTTTTTCATTGTATTTATAATTAGAAAGAAAAAGGAAGGAAGAAGAATTTAATGGCTAAAAAATATTATTATTTGTTGAAAATTAACGTTGAAACTAATCAAATTGAATTAATTCATTTTTTTCTTTCCTTTTTTTTTCAATATTTACATATTCTTATTTATTTTTCTTCTTTGTTTTTTTTTTTTTAAAAAAAAAGTCGTAATTTTAATAAGAGTGGAAAAAAAAATATATAAAAGAGTGATATTCTACATTTTAATTTGAAGTGAATTTTATGTGATAAATTAAAACTTAATCAATATAAATTAATTTTCGATTAAAGCATAAAGCATAGTACTCAGATCGACCTGAATTCAGTTTCCTATTCAAAATACATGTAAAAAAAAGGTGACTGAATTCTGTCAAGAAAATATTCTGTTCACTTTTTGTTTTGCAGTAATGAGTTCGAGACGGAAAATAAGTTTAAATTGTCTTTGCTAAAATTTCTAAAACTTTTCAAGAGGTAGCGCTGATGATCACTCTCCACTAGTTTTTCCGCAACCATTGAAACAAAATAAATGTACAGACATTTATTCCGTACAAGCGATGTGGTAAATTTGACAGTTGTTGTCAATAACAATTTGAAAAACAACACCTGCTTCATTTTTTATTTTAAAATTTAAATTTAAACAAAAATTTCGTTTAATTTACGTTTCTCCAAATATTTCTACGTCATTCTACACAAAATTTTTCCGTGTAGAAATAAATAGTAAAAATAAGAAACTGAATTCAGGCCGATCTAAGTACCTACTATGCTTAAGAACATTTTCAATACACAATTGAACATCTCGATTATTTCATCGGATTTATATCAAAATCGGATATAGTTTCGAATAAAAAAAAATTCTGGGGGACAATTCTCGAATTAATCACTTGTAACTACTCGTATATACCTACTTTGTTTATGATTTATGTCAGACGTATTCTTTGAAATCATTCGAATATTTTTTCATGAATAAAATTATTAAAAAATTAAAAGCAAAGAAAATTATTTATATAATTTTTTTTTTTCATGACTTTCATATTTTTTAACCCAAAAAAAAAAAAAAAAAATTAAAATAATAATCATAGTAAAACATAATTTAGAAAATATTTCTCCATAAAATGTCCTAATAATTCTCTACATATTGTAACAAGTATGATTGATTTCAATATTTCCTGTGAAACAAAAAAAAACAATTTACTATGGTTTCGAGTACAATATATGTAGGCACTAAACATTCGTGTCTTTTTGAGTACAAATAGTCATTCGTATTTTTTTTCGAATGGTTTCCTTTCGAATGTTTTACGTATGCGAATCTCGAGAATAAATCATATATCAAAACCACTCGTAAATGATGAGTTAACGTATATTGACGTATAATTACGAGTGATTTCGAGAATTGGGCCCATGGTTAAGGTTATACAATAATGAGCTTTCACGAATATTAATGATAATCTTCGATATTAAGGGTTAAATGAAAAATATAATTAATTAAAAATCGATCCGGATAACACAGAGATTACAGATAATCGAAGTTCAATTTTATTTATGTAGAGTTTTGCTCTTCAATCTGTGTAGAGTTATTAAAAAAAATAGAAGAAGAAGAATAGTATAGTTTTGATTATTTTTCATCAACATCACACTTTTATGTGATTACTAAAAAATGAAATTGCAATGAAAAAATATGTAATGGTGCATTTTTTCGTCGTAGGTGATTTTTTTTTGTTAAATGCGATAATTCGATGTAAATAAAAATTATTTTATAAAAAAAAATTAAATAAGAAAAAAATTGTAATTAAATTGACCCAAACATATCTATATTTTTCGTTATTCAATTTTAAAATTGAAATGTTGAAATGAATTAGAAAATAATGAGAAATTCGAACACTCTATATACAGGAGCAACAATCAAATTTCCTTTAATACGATTTTCGTAAAACAAAGAAATAAAAAATTTCGAATTATAGAAAATGATGAATTGGTATTTGCAAAATTTTAATAATACTTAAAGCCTGCGTCCAATGGTAACGACAACGACAACTACAACGTGACGTTCAATTAGAATCAATAGAACGACTGTTGTTCTCGCCCAATGACAACGTTGTCGTTCACTTAGATTTACTTCGAATTTTGTCGGTGTCGGAAAGCAGTTGTCGTTGTCGTTACCATTGGGCGCAAGATTTTATTTTCGAAAAATTTTTGAAAAGTAAACCATTTCTATGTATACACTTGAATATTTTCAATTTTAATGTTAGTCGGTAGCCGGTAGGCCAAAATCAATTTAACGAATTGGACAAAACTTGTCTTTGTTGTACATAAAAAAAAAAAATTAAAAAAATTAAATCTCATTATTTTCTAATTTTTTAAATTTCTTTTTAAAGATAAATTTTAAAATTTTTCGATTATAAAATTCATTGTATTAGGCTTTAATTTTGTATACATACTTTAATAATTTATTACTTTCTTTCTTTTTTTTTTTCTTGCTTTATTTATTTATCTTCGTAGTTACAAATTTACATATTTTTTTTTTATTTTTAATTTTTTTCATTTTGAAGGAAAATCAGAGCAAGAAAAATTTAAAGAGTTTTTTTTTTTTTATATACAACATATATATGTATTAACAAATTGGTGGTTGTTCATTTAAGAGAGTGCAATTAATATTATTATCATTTATGTAATATATTCTAAGTTACAAAATTTAAAAGAGAGAAAATAAAAATAAAAGTGAAATTTAATAGAATGCACCTTAAAACGAGAAGCATAGAAAAAATTTTAAAATATAATGTAAACAATTTTCTCATTAATTTTAATTATAAAAACATAAACATAATCTTTATACTATTATTATTATTTTTTTTATTTTTTTTTATATGTAGTTTAACGAATCAAAAAAAAAAATAAATCAAATCAAAAAATTATTTTTAAGAAATAAAACGAAAAAAAAATGAAAAAACAGAATTCAAATTTATTGAAAGACAAAATTTCGGACCAAACCTATAAATTTATTATTTTTGTTAATTATTATTATTTTTTTAAAGTTGTTTCAATTACACACGATTTACATTCAAATTGAATTATATAAAAAATTACTCTTTTTTTTTGTTTTTTGAGTGAGAGAAAAAAAAATGATAATTAAAATTTATTTCAAAGTTTGATTTAAGAAAAAATAAGAAACATTTCCAAAAAGTTGTGTTTATTAATTATTTACAAAAAAGAAAAACTACTAAAAAAAAATTAATAATAAAGTTTTATTCTTAAAAATGAAATAACCATAATGAAATAATTGAATATTTAACAATATTATTAAAAAAAATGAAGTAGAAAAAAAAAAATGGAATAATAAAAAATAAGTGAAAAAATAACATTAATATGAGCTAAGTTTATTGATAAATGAAAAAAAAAAAAAATTAAAAGAGAAACAAAAAATAAAATATGTAATTAAATGATGAGCTCGAAATTATTATTATTTATATTATTTTTCTAATTAAAGCCATATTATTTATGAAAAATTATAATAAAAAAAAAAAATATTAAAAATTTTTTTTTTTTTTTTTTTTTTTTTTTTTGAAAAATAATATTTTGTTTGTTTTTATTTACTTTTTTTTTGTTTTCCTCTCCTTTTTTTTTTTTTTTGGTTTTTGTTGATTGATTTTTTTTTTCAAGCATTCTTTTTGTTCGTTTTTGTTGATTTTTCTTTTGATTTTGTGGTTTCAAATGCAATTGGTTTTTTTATTTGTTTATTTTTATTTTTTTTTTTTTAGTTTTACTGTTGATTTATTCAGATAGAGGCTCTTATCGGCGAAGTCGCGTCACTTGTAGACAATATTGTCACATCTTTTGTCACATAGTCTAAAATTTCGTATCGCTGTAGTCGTCTGTAGAGAGTAAAAGTACCAGTGACAGGGATATTTAGGAATGACAGGAAAATTTGTATTATGACAGCTGTTATTGATTTTTTTTATAAATTTTTTGTACGGTAATCAGTCACATCTACTTTGTTATTTAATACCGATTTCTGTCACACGTGTGACATACATATGTCGCTACATTCGAGTTCAAAAATACAAATTTACTAATGTGACATCTCACTTTCAGTGACATGACTTCCCCGATAAGGGCCAGAGTCTAATGAAAATTCACTTAGTCGTCTCTTCGTAAGAGAGATTAGGAGCTTATTCATTCCTTAAAGCTATATTGCAAAATGTTAACAAACAAACAAACAAAAAAACGGAATGATTTAAACATCACCTCTTAAGAAAAGAAAATATCTAATACGAGTATGTATTTTATCAGACAATGATCAAACTTGGTGAAATTGGGAATCAAATTTTTCAATCGATTTTTTTTTGCCTAGATTAAATTCGAAATCACATAATTTTAATGGTTTTTTTTTCTGGTTTTTTTTTTTACAATTAAAATAAAATAAAATGGAACGATTTACAAAAACAAAAAAAAAAACTTAATTAAAAATGTCAAACAAAATTTTACGGCAGCAAATTCAATCAGACATTTGACTTAATAAAAAAAATAAATAAAATAAAAAAAAACGAAAACACCTAGGACATATTAACATTACATACGAAGTAGAAATTTTAAAAAAAAAAAAAAAAAAGGTGCTAATATTATATTTAATCAATAAACTTTTTTTTTTTGTTTTTAAATTAAACTGTGATTAATCAAAATATTTAATTAAAAAAAATAAAATTGCCTAATAAAAAAGGACAATTCAAAACACAATAAATTTAATATCGCCTTACTTAGAAATTGATCATATCATATGGAAAAAGCAAAAAAAAGTAGAAGTATGGTATTATTACTTTTACTATACGTATTGGAAAAAAAAAAGTATTAAATTTTGAACTGAGCGAAATTTTATTGTATTTATTTTATTTTCTTTAAAAATCATCTGACATCGAAATTGAATTTAAGAAAAACAAAAAATATACCGGTACTTTCATTAATGCGTCGTCAACCTACGTCGACGACTCGAATGCACTGAAATTGTAATCAGAGTGTGCATGCAGCAAGCAATTATTAGAATAAATGAAAATGATTCGCCATCTTCAAATATGACGTCAAAATGTTTATAAAATTTAATAATTTTTAATTAATTTAAATTTTATTTTAAATTTAAAATCGAACTAAAGAAATATCGACTGCACTGGAAAGTCATTTATGAACATGATTTTTACGCTGTCAGCGTCGTCGACGCATTTATGAAAGCACTCAGTACTGTATATGGTAGAAAAATCATTTTTATAGAAATTCATTATTACTAAACGTTTTCATATTTTAACGAACGATTAAACCAGGAGCCTTACCATGAGAATCGATTTCGTTCGTTAATTTACGATAGTGAAGTTACAAACGAAAAGGAAAATGCTACTATGATAAACGATAGTCGATAGTCGTTTCAATTTCGAAGTTCCATTTTTGTTCGCAATTTCAATTAAGTTTTGTTTATTTTCAATTTGTAATGTAATTTGTAGACGTTATATACAAAACAACGCTATCAAATGAGTAGACGTAAAAATTACGAAAATTGCGTTTCTTTTTCGATATCGTTTCTTATGGTAAGGTGTTCGTTCGTTATTTTAACGACTACGTAAGTGATAGTAGGAATAACATAGAAACGTCTGTGTTACGAACGAAATCGATTCTCATGGTAAGGCTCCAGGAAGAAAAATAAGCAAAAAAAAAAAAAAAAAAAAAACTTTTATAATAGAAGAGTTTTTTTTTCTTTAATATTCAAGTGCCTTCTTTTTGTTTTATAATTGCAGTATCTTTTTTTTTAATAGAAAAAAATATTTTTCATTTTTAGAAATTAATTAATATGTAGTTAAATTTTTTGAAAATTAAATTTTTTTCAATATGTGCTTCGAAAATAATACAAATTACATATAATCAATAATCATGATTGAAATACATATTTAATAAGTATGTGTATCTTCAAAAATGAATCACTGCTTTGGTGATGCTAATGTTCTTCTGTTCGTGATGCGAAAACATTACTTATGTTGCTATGACAACGCAAAGTTTTTAGTTGGCGATGCAATGCTATTACATGACAGCTGAATATTACAAGGAATTTCGAATACTTGATTTGATGCGATGCTTTTTTGAATATGTGATAACGCATCATAAAAGTTGCGTTGCATTTCTGAATTTGTGACAAGCATCAGCATCGCATCAACAAAGCAACAATTCATTTTTGAAGATACACTATTTAATTAATTAACATCGAATAATTAAATTGAATTTAATTTGAGAAAATTATATATAGGAAAACATGAAAATTATAAACAGTATATAGGTATAATCATTAATGAATGTATTTAGAAAAGAAGGAACATAACATATAATGTATTTTTTAAGATTAAATAAGTGTTTTAGTTGAGAAAATTTGTAATTGAAAAAAGTAATTATTATTATAAAAAAAAAAAACGCTTAAGTAGTATATAAAAGTGCTATTATGATATACGCTTACATTAAAATTAACAAAAAAAAAAAAACATTTTTAATAATTTGCAACGAAAATTGTTTTAATCAAAAATATTGAAAAAAAAAAAAACCCAACTTTGCTCATTAAAAACCATTTTTAAAATAATTAAAAAAAAAATAAACGAATATTAAAAATTTTAAAAACGAAAAATGTATAAAAGTTATTGAAAATAGGTATAAAAAAAAAATAATAATTAAATTTACCAACACTTATTCAATAAGTTAATGTTCAGACATGTAATTTTAATGAAAAAAAAAAGAACAAAACGTAAAAAAATTATTTAAAATGAAATAAAATACAAAAACTCATGATAAATAAATAATCAAAATGTCTTTTTCATCATGTGATTTTTCTTCTAATCATCTCTTCATTAATTGACGATTATCTGACGTCTTCGGAGATGCAAAAACATGGAGACTGATGACACTGCATTTAAAGCTTTATATGTATTATAAAAGGCACTGGTGAAACAAGGTTTGTGTGTGACTGACTACACCACTCCTTATCATATACAACGCAGTCACACAAACCTTATTTCACCAGCACCTAATACAAAAAACAAACCACAAATATGTCTAACTCTTCATCTTACCTTCAGCTAGCATTTTCAGAAAACTACTCAACCTCAGTAGGAAAGAGCTAGGAACCATTACAGGTCTCTTAACTGGACACTGTCCTCTAAATTACCATCTAAGCAGGATAGGACTACAGGAGGAAGACAAGTGCAGATTCTGCAAGGAGGCCAAAGAAACCTCAAAACACATTCTGTGTGAATGCGAGGCGAGGCGTTGGCCTCTAAAAGAATGTGCTACATGCATCAGCCTTTTCTCAAACCATAGGAAATCTGGTGTGCACCTTCTAATAGAATTTTAGGATTTATAAAAAGCCTAAATCTATAAGAAGCACGGTCTGTACAAAAGATCTTTATTGGTCGAAGTGCAATTATAGCCCATTACACATCTATCTATCTATGTCCAACTCCCCTGATTTGTGAGCAAATGATTCGAAATTTTGTTGTCTGACACAAAAAAAAGCTACTAATATATACTCAAAGAATTAAACAAAAAGTTTATCGAAATAAATCAATATCAATCAATACGTATTTCAATCGATAAAATAATAATCATATTTTTTTCTACATTTCAAACTACTTAATTGAATAATATTTGAAAATATCAATTATTGTAGAAAAAATTTCAAAAAATTAAAATAAGAAGAAAAAAAAATTAAAAAGAATAAGATGTGGTTCAACCCGCAGATCTACAACTTTTTCTCATCGAATGCATACTTCACTGTACCATTTTGGCCAGCATAAAAGATACTTTTTTTTAAATCAGTTTCAATAGAGTCAACCAGAACCTCTTTATCCCTTACAGACACCTTTTGAGATTTTACAGAAATTTCATAGGGTCCTTTAAAATATTGTTTTTTTCTTTTCCCCTATCAGCGTGCGGCTCAACAACTCGATGTAACAGCTTGGACATTTTCAACTCAAATAACCGTTTCTAGACACGAATTTTTTTTTCTGTTCCATTTCTAAAAATATAATTAAAACAACAATTTGAAACTTGAAAACATTTTTATTTCAACATCTCATAATATGAATTAACATACATACATATAAAGAATTACAATTCGCATCGTTAGTAATTTTTTTTTTTTTAATTTTCTTTTGAATAAAATTTTTTTTATATATATATTTTTTCCAATGTTTTACAGGGTGTTTTACGACTCGCATACCAAATTAAGCTGATAGATCTCGATGAAAAATGAAAAAGAAAAAAATTGTATGGCAATTGTGGGAGTCAATTCTCTATGGTAACCGAGATATTCATGGTCAAAGAAATTTTTGAGATTTTCTTGCAAATTTATTCTTTACTTAATCCTCTACGTTTTATGTCGCAAAAAAATTGAACTTATGGTTACTATTTTTCGAAAAAAAAAACTTTTTCTTTGGCCTTGAATATCTCAGTAATCATTGAGAATTTACCAGTCTCTCCTCACCTTCCAATACAATTATTTTTTTGTCAATTCTTGTCAAGATTTAGCCGTGAAACAACCTTGTATAAAATATGGCCAATTTCGAAAATTCACCATAGGAAAGACCATTTTGATGCTGCTATACCATATGGTACGCGTAAGTATAACGAAATCAAATATTGAAAATATTGGTGGTGACGTAACCTTTTTCGAAAAAAAAGGTAAAAATACATATTTGAATATGGTATCAACTGGTAAATTATTATCGAATATGTACGATAGATTTACTTTTTGTTTATCATGATAATTACCATGATCAATTTTTGAAATTGTCCTGTATATATGTACATATATATTAGATATTTATATTTATTATATTGTTTCTTTTCTTTTCATTAAAATTTTTTTTTTCGTTTTTTATTTTTTTTTATTTTCTTATAATACACATTATTTATCTTAAAATTTAAAATTTTTTCATTTAATTAAAAATAAAATTCAGTCATAAATCGTTTGTTTTTTTTTTATTTTTTTTTAATTAAAATTTTTTCATTTTTTATTGTTTATAAAATGTCCTTGTGTTTTGTGTGTTTGTAAATATATATGTATGTTGCATAAAATACATATAAATACATACTATGTATATTATTGGCCCCTATTCCGAGAGACGTTTCGATCGAAAATCGACTTCTTTGTCGACTCAATATCAATTTTTGCTATCACGATTTCTATCGATTTGAGTCGATATAACGACTTATATTAGTCGAGTAGCTTTTGACAATCACCTAATCAGTTGAGCTTACATTTTTGTTTTGTTGTGTGTTGTGTTGTTTCACAGGTAAGAAAAATATAAACAAATTAAGAATTTCGTTTCGAATTCTTTCAACTCTTTCTTCTTCATATTCAATAAAAAATTTTGATTTTTGAAATTTTAAAAAAACTCACTTTTTAAAAAAAAAAATTAAACCACAACAATTAACAATTTCCTTAATTTTTTAAAAAATATTTTATTTTGACAACTTTTGACAGTTTAAATCGACACTAAATCGTGTAACATTTTTAAGTCAAGGCGATCTGTTTACAGAATTCGAATTTTTTTTTTTGTCTCGACTGAGAAGTCGATTGTCGATCGAAACGATCCTCTCGGAATAGGGGCCATTATAAAAAATTATATATTTATTTTGTATAGGTATGTATGTAAATAATATTTTTTCTTTTATTTTTTATATTTATAAACATTTTATTTGTTTTTTTTGTTTTTTTTTTTTAATTTTTATTTTTAATGAATTTTACTGATGTACATATGGTATTTGTAGTTTTGTAATGTAATGTGTATATATGTATGAAAAAAAAACAACAAATATATTGGCATTTAATTAATTATTATTTATGTAGATAATTATAGATATAGATAGGATATACAGATTTACGTATATATAATTATATGTATATTTTTTTTTTTAAATTCATGCAAAATAACAGTGTATAGTATGTATTTATAATATAATTATATTTTTTTTTTTATTTTAACATTTTATTCATTTGTATAAGTTTATAAAAATTGTTATTTTTTTGTTTCTGTTTTATTGTTTGAAAAGAAAAAAATATGTAGATATATTGGGTTGGGCCTTATTCCCAGAGTCGAGTGACGTGATGTGAGAATTGTATTGTCGCTGTCGGTCTCATTTCATCTCAGTTTTTGTATATTCCCATTCCCACTGTCGCATCATGTCATGTGACGTGATGGAACAAGTAAAAATGAAACTTTTATATCTGTCAACGAAAGGAAACGAAACGGTTGAATGTTTATTTTAAAATTGTTTTTTTTTTTTTAAAGTTCTTCATATTTTTCTTTATTAATGTTGCAAACTTTCGCATATTTTATGCCTTTTGCAATAATTCTTTCATTTTTTTTTTCCATTAGTTCAACTAGACACTTGAACTGATTTTTAGTTATCACTTTTGTTCTAAAAATATGAAGAATAATTAAAAATAAATGAATGAATTTATTTGTAAAAGAAAAAATGTTAAGAAAACAAAAATGATGAATAAAATTCGAATTTGCTTCGTATTAAATAAATTTTTACTCATTTTAATTTTTTTCTTTGTCACTTTATAAATCCTAACCGACCAAATTTTCGCATTTTAGTGACATAACTTAACTGTCACTGTGACAATGGGAATACGCGGGTGAAATGAAACAGATGATTAAAACTTATGTCACGTGATGTTAAGAATACCAATTTTAAATTTCGATCTCACCACAAATGACATATCTCACATCACGTCACTCGACTCTGAGAATAAGGCCCATGTCAAATTAAAAAATATAGTTAGTTATATGGTATATATTTTATTTAATTAATACATAAATAATAAAAAGAGAGAAAAAAAAAAAGGATATGTTATTTTCGCACTTTATTTTATTGTTCTATTTGAAATATGAAATTATTTAAAACAAACAAAAAAAAATGGGAATACATACATATAGTTATTTATTTTGATATAAAAAGAAAAAAATTATCAGATTATTTATTGTATATGTATAATGTATATATGTATCAATTTATGTATGTATATATTTATTTATTTTTTGTGATATAGGTATATTTTATCAGTTTTTATTTAAAAATATTTCTTTTCTCTTCTCTTCAAGTATTTATCATCATAACCATACTTGATTTTTTTTCAATAAATCATATAATTTTCTTAAATTTTAATCAATACATATTCGTTATCATATTACATAATAATTATAATAATAATAATAAAATTTTATTATCACGTTCATTTAAAATCGTTTTGTTTTCACAATTAAAATTTAGAAAAATAATAATAATAATAATAATTAATAATAACACATAATAAACAAAAATAAAACAAACAAAAAAAAATTATTAAAAAAACCAAAACAAATTTTTATACAATTTTTATTGATTTTTTTTTTTTTTTAATTTAAAACGAATCACATTTTAGTGTTTTATTTTATAAACTATATATTTAAAAAAAAATAAAAAAAAATGATAAAAAGTATGGTGCTTATTATGATTTTCGATTCGTATAGGTTAATCGAAGAATCTTTTTCGATTCGACTGAATTTAATTTCGGTATTATGTAACTCAATCGATCGAACCAAAAACCGTTGCATTATACACACATTGGATACAAACGTCATTATCATGAATTATTGGCCCTTATCGGCGAAGTCACGTCACTGAAAGTGAGATGTCACATTAGTAAATTTGTATTTTTGAACTCGAATGTAGCGACATATATCACACGTGTGACAGAAATCTGTGTTAAATAACGAAGTAGATGTGAATGATTACCGAACAAAAAATTTATAAAAAATCAAAAACAGCTGTCATAATACAAATTTTCCTGTCATTCCTAAATATCCCTGTCACTGGTACTTTTACTCTCTACAGACGACTACAGCGATACGAAATTTTAGACTATGTGACAACAGAGGTGACAATATTGTCTACAAGTGACGCGACTTCGCCGATAAGGGCCATTGTGTACATATATTTTCTTTGAATAATTTTTCAACTGTTAAAATTTGAAAATAAATATTTGAATAAATTGTTTTGAGTTACTAATAACATTTTTTTTAAAGTCGGGTTTAAAAAAAGTCGACTTTAAAAACTGATGAGTATGCTATTTTACAAAATATGTTGAAGATTTTATTTTTACAATTGTATGAATGTATTAGTGTACAGAACTTCAATGAATACTCAGTTTTTAGAGTTGAAATTTGTTAAATACGACTTTAAAAAAAATGTTATTAGTAAAAGGCAAGTATTTTATTGTTTTAGAACAATTTTTTTGGGATTTCTGTGAGAAAAATTAATTTATGTCAAAATTTTTCATGATATTCATAAGCTATTCTAATTGTTTCGTATTACCTGAATTTTTTCTATTAAAATAATAAATAATGTATGTAGGTAGTAATTAATAAAAACACATTTAATTAGTATTATTATTTACATTTAAAACATTGAAAGTTACATTTTCTTTGAAATATCCATCTATTTTTCATATTTTTCATATTACTAATTGCGTTTCGTCAGTAAAAAAGTGATCGAAACAGCTGTTCGATCATTTTGACAAAAATCATAATAAGCACCTATTATATTTCTTTGAATTTTATACATTTTTTTTTTTTGTTTTTATAAAATAATTTCTTACATTTATAACTTAACAACAACAAACAAATAAAAAATAATAATAATAAGGATTAAAACATGAAGAAAAAAATTATGAACATTTACGGCCTTATTTTACATCAAGTCTATAACAAGTCATAAGTCTATTCACCAAACTATAGTTTATGACTGTCATAATCAAGTTCAAAGTTGGATTCAAAATGTCAGTAGCAAAGCTAATAGGTCAGCAAAACAGTTAAAAGGATTTTATGGTCATAACTTGATTAAAACTAGTTTGGTAAATAAACTTAAGGTGCTCCTACACGATCTGGCAAATTGACAGATATCTGACCATTTTCGTGATCAGATGCGTGTAATCACTATGGAAGATGAAGACAGATGTCTGTTTTTAAATCTGGCAGTCAAAAATTGCCCGAATATCTTATATCTACCACAATTAGTGTAATCAGTCAGACAAACATCTGTCCACGAAAATTGACAGATATCTATCAATTTGCCAGATCGTGTAGGAGCACCTTTATGACTGTCATAAGTTATGACTTGATGAAGAATAAGGCTGTTAATGTAATAAAACATATGAAAAAATAAAAACAAAAACGAAAATTTTATGAAATTTAAAAAAAAATAATAATACAATAATAATAATTATTAATTTATCAATTTTGTGTTTTTCTTTTAACAAATTTTTAGAATAAAAATTTAAATAAAATGTCGATAGTATCTAAACAAATACAAATACAAAAAAAAAAAAATTTATATTAAAAAAAAAAAAACATTCCTATATAGCTAGGTATCATAACAATTTTGTTTTTCTGATAAATTTTCATTTAAATGACACACGTAAAATTTTCTTTATTTTTTTTTAAATTTTCATTTATAAAATTTATTTCTTAAACGTATAATAGATAATTATAATTTTTAAAAGATATATATATATATGTATATGTATGTATGTACTTTGTATGTAATATATATATATATATGATATAATATATAATAATAATAATAATAACGAACAAATTAATGAGATCATGTCATGTAACGCATAATTTCACGTAGTGCATAAAGTAATTCTGCTTGATTTCTAGCTTCCATAATCATTAAATTAACATGTACCTAAATATTTAATGAAATTCATTAAAAAGAAAAAAAATGTACCTACATTTAATATATACAGGGTGTTTCCGTTATCACCGACGACCAAAAGGATATATACCATAGATTATAGGTCTCATCGACAAAAATTCACAAAATTTTGATTTAAAACGAGTCTAATTTTTTAAAAGTTAAGAACTGAGGCACAAGTAAGGAATCGTTAAAAAGGACAAAGGGTCCTCTACATTTTTACACAAAAAGATCCTTGAGTGCCCCTGTAAAAAGTTTTAGGGAATACCGTGAAATAAGAGTACAAAAACTTCAACGCCCTCTAACGGTGAAACGGTTGGGATTTTCCTTTCCCCCCCCCCCCCTCTCCAATACGATTTTTTGTTTGTCTCGATGAGACGTCCTATCTATGGTATTCTTTTGGTCGATGATAACGGAAACACCCTGTATAAATTATAACTGATTTTCAATAAAAAAAAAATAAATAAATAAAATAAATTTCAACGTAACCATAATGAAATTTTACCTTTTCGCTATCCTGAAGTTCACATAAGATACTATCGTAATCTTTTTTTGTAATTCTTTCTGGGAAGCAACATGCTGTTTTTATGAACATTTTCAATGATCTTTCTAATAACTGAAAGGATTATAAAAATAATAATAAATAAAGAGTCAATTATACTTTGTAAGGACATTGAAAATAAAACACAGAATAAAATTAAGTTTAAGTAAATGCATTTAAAAAAGAAAAAAACATATACACACACATATTTTTCTTACACCCTAAAATCATTTTTATAGTCCTTTTTTACTTCTATATATTATATACTATGTACTAAGATCAAAATAATAAATTTCCAAATTTTGTCGCATTTAATTAATACAAAATTTTCCTTTTAAAGGTCGATTCACACATTTCAGGTCAGTCTCAGTTCAGTCACCGATCAGTCAGAATTTCTCGGTGTCAAAGATTTCCGATATCGTTGTCAATGTTATTTTTTGAAATGACTGACGGAGTTCTTATAGCTTTCAGTCCTTTTTTTTTTTGTACATTATTGTGGTAGGTTGTATTTTTTTATGTGAGCAAAATGTCTAGTAACGAAAAATTATTTGAAAAAGTACAGAAAAATACTGTGTTGTACGATTTATCGAATACAAAAATATATGGATAGCAAATTTAAAGATACCATTTCATCCAACAAAAATTGCAATCATACACAACTCTTTTACTGTAAATTTATCCATTTTTTAAGTCACAACTTTACGCAATATTGTAACTTACACTTTTTAAACTGATGATAAAATACAACTGATTGAACTGATATGTGTGAATATAAATCGACTGAAACTGAACTGTGACTGACGTGACGGAACGAAAACTGAAC
Organism: Bombylius major; assembly: GCA_932526495.1. NCBI lineage: Eukaryota > Metazoa > Arthropoda > Insecta > Diptera > Bombyliidae > Bombylius > Bombylius major. The sequence goes on from OW052046.1 coordinate 1,598,930, forward strand.
TGAGACTGACCTGAAATGTGTGAATCGACCTTAAGTTTCTTTATATTTATTAAAATCCTTTCATCTTTACTTTACCAAATGTTATACTACGATCCTTTTTTAATTTTTTTTACAAATTGAACCTTACAAACCTCTATACGTGATTAGAAAACCAAATAAATGATTTTTATTATAAGTTCAAATTTCAAAACAATTTTAATTAAAAACCAAAAAAAAAAAAAAAAAAAAAAAGATTTTTCTTTCTGTTTTTTTTTCTCCTTTTCCTTCAAATAATTGTTACACAAAGTAAAAAAAAAAAAACCTTATATACCTGATTAACTTCACCATAATCATAGTCATCATGTCGTATACCATAAATACATTGAATATAATTCCATATAGCTCTGCGAAATTTTGATGTATCAACATTTTCACGTCCTCCCATTGTAAAATATGTCAAATTGTATGCAACACGAAATTTATCATCCAAAAGATATCCAACATCATTATACAAACTATAGAAAGAAAGAAAACACAATCAATTTTAATAAAATACATAATAATTAATTTCAAATTAAAAAATCAATTTATATTTTGAAATTATTGAAAAATCACATAATTTCTTTTAGTGTGTGTGTATGTCCTTTTTTTTTTTGAGTTTAACAACAAACAAAAAAAAAATTCTTTAATTGAAATTTACCGATTAACTAATGAATAACCATGATCATCCCATGAATAATCCTGAATTCTGAAAGTATTTGGAATATTTTCTGAACCACGTTTAGCAAAATCTTGATATATAAAACCCGGATCATCAATGAAATGACTTATAATTGGGGGTACTTCAACTGGTTGCTCTGATACAGATGCTGGTAATTCAGCGGTCTATTAAAAAACAGTAAAAAATAAATAAATAAATAAATAAATAAATGGTCGGTTTTTTATATAATTTACCTGTAATTCAACATTTTTAAAACGACTACTCAATTCTGCTTCACTAAATTCATCTGGTTTTTCAGATAAATTTTTCATTCTGGCCATTAATGCATCAATGCTAACTTCTTGTTGCTTTGGTAGTAAAACTATTTGAAATTTAGAGAGAACAACAAAAAAAAAAAACATTTAATCTTGATTGTTTTTCAAAACAAAATAATTTAAAATAATTAATAAAAATTTCCATTTTCAAATAATAATTATACCTATAATGGTACCATTATTTCTTGTTGTGCCATTTAAACCATCAGAGGTAGAATTATTGTTCGTTGGATTGCTAACTATCACATTATTATTATTAATGTTATTATTGATAGTTATATTACCAAGAACATTTTTTTGTGATGATAATGAAGATGATGATGTTAATGATAACGGTGGGTTATTAGGTGGAGTTTTAGATTTTGGACTAGATGATGTATCAAGTTGTTGAGTTAAACCACAAGAAAATACAAATGATGATAATGCATGAAAATGTGATAAAAGTACAATAGCATGTACAACTTCGGCTAATGACCAACTATATTTTCCTTTGGTAAGACGCTATATGAAAAGAACAATAAAAAAAAAAGGAAATTTAAAAAAAAAAATAGTTTTTGTTTTTCTCAATTAAAATAATATAATTTAAGTACCTCAATATGCTCTTTACGTAACATCCATGGTCTATGAGCCAAAAGTTTATTTATATCATATATGGCACGTAATTTGGATGGTATAAATTCTAATCCACTTAACCATTTTGGATCACCACCTTGAAGTAAAAATTCTTTTTCATACATTTTAACTAAATATGTGCATTGATGTCTAGCAGCTGCCTATTAAAATTAAAAAAGAAAAAAAAAAAGAAACAGAAAAAAAATTAATTATAGTATGATATTTGAAAATTTCAAAAATAATAATTCTTAGGGGCCATTTACATTATTGTAATTTATTCCTGAAGTTTTCTGTCGTGAAGATTATTTATGACATTTTAAAAATACTCAAGAAAGAAATTGCTTCTGAATTGTGTCATATAATGTAAACACTACTGGAAAAAATTTCATTAAATATTGTATTTGGTACAGTGCAGTGTAAACTCATATGTAAAGTGTATGGCAGATGGGACAGAAATCCCAAAGGCCACAACTTTGTCTACGACACGGTAGCAAAGACCAAAAGGCGGAGTTCAAAATTAATTTTTTTTTTAAATTTGTGTAAAAGTTTGTTTAATTTTCATTTATTTTCTTTATTCAGTACTCTGTGTTGCCTACTTTAGCATCGCAATGACCCCTTGAAGTCGTCGGGGCATGGAATCCATCAATGTCTTTAGAAAGTCAATATTAATATGGCTCCTTGCGGTTTTGAAATGCCCCCAAGCTTCCAAACGTTTTATTTCGATTTGAAAAGGCATTTTCAATTTTAAATATGATTCCAAAATTTTTTTATAACGTTCAAATCGGGACTATGTGGAGGACATTATTCAAACATTTCTGACCGAAGACATGCAGATAATTTATAGTTTTTGGTTTATCGGGTTATTTAGAAGGTGCGTTACCCTTTTGAAATAAAAATTGATTGTGTATAAACCTGTGACAAGCTACCAAAGTGACATATCATTCAGAATTTCCAAAAAATTGGTACCTTATTCACATTTCTGGCAACATAACGACTATATGTACAAATAATTATGAACAGGACTGTATGTAATCGTAATGTATATAGATAAGTGTGTACATAAAAATATGAAATAAATATGACATTATTTCTTAGAATTTGTCAATATATTTTTTTTCCCCTTGAATACCTTTAATTATTTTTCATTATTTTCTTTTTATATACATACTTATACAATAATGAACATATCACCGATTCTAATGTAACAAATATTATCACCATAGAGAAAATTCTTTTTATTGTTTTATTTTATGTATTTTTCTTATTTTTGGAAGGTAAATTTTCTGATAAATTGTTATGGATACTTTTTGTTCGTTCGTATATCACATAGCTACTCTTCTATTATTTTATTTTTTTGGATTGTGAAAAAAAAAAACTTTCTCTAATAAAAAAAATACGTTCAATTTTATTTTAGATTTGCGCTTGATTAAATTTAAAAAATATGTATATAACATGTATACCTACATACTTCTATAGGTACTAAATGTTTTCTTGTTGTTTTTCATTCTTATCAAAATTTAAACTTTTATGTTTTATTTTCATGATTTTGGATAATATATTCATTATAACTGTGAATTGAAGCAAGAATAACAAAAAAAAAAATGAAAAAAAGAAAATTGTATAAGGTAGAAGACATTTATTTCTTCTGTTTTGTTTTTTTTTTCTTCGAAATTTCCCTTTTTATTTTTTTCTAATTAATAAAAAAATTACAAAATGAAAAACCTAAAAAAAAAAATGCTCCACACTTTTTCTTTCATTTTAAAAAATTATATTAAAGCTTTAAATTTAATAAATGACTTTATATATATAATATGGACTGTACAACTTCTTGTTTCATGTGGGCTAAAGACAAATTTCGTTAATTCCCTAAAAATGAGACATATATATGCATTATTTTCGTTCATTCAATTACCCATCTCACTTTCACTCATTGATTGTCAAAGCTGTCAAATTTAAATATTTAAAAACGTTGAAAAATCTCCCATTGAAATAACGTAATTACAAATAAGCTACTAATTTATTTAAGGACAATTTGATTTTTATCGAGTTAAAATTTAATTTTAATTCAAATCCAGTTAATTTCATTTTAATTTAAATGATCATTGTGCCTTTATCTATTTATTAAAAATATCAAATGTTTAAATCATTCTTCGTTCATTGAAACATGACGAATTCCCTAAGAGTGAGATAACAATATAAATGTTATCCCATTTTTACAGTATGGTGTTTCCTACAGTATTGTTTCATCCAGTCTATTTATATCAGTGTATATAGATACCTAAATTTTTTTTTTTTTTGGGTATTTCTATTTATTTTTTCTGTGTTTTCATTTGAAATTTTTAATTAAAATCAAATATGTATGTCATACAAATTATGCGTAATATATTTTTAAAAATTATTTGAATTATACATATTTATATCAATCAACAATTATTTATTTTTTATTTTTTTTTTAATTTTTTTTTTTAATTAGGAAATATCAAGTTTATAATTTTGAACACATTTGTTTATTTTTTTTTTTTATCACAAAAGATAGATATTTTCTTTATTTTCATCACGTTTAGAATTTTTATCAACACACTATGTGTGATAAGCACAGGTTGATACCAAAAATAAACTATCGTAGGTACTCGTATATAGGTAATAAGTATCACTAGAAAAAAATTGATGATGAAATATCAGGTTGGTATTAATTTATTTAAAAAAAACAAATTTTTTTGGCATATAAATTTGTTTACATTCAAATGAAAAATAAAATAAAAGAAAGAACAAAAATTAAAAATAAAAAATAAATAAATTTTATTTTTCTTAAATTTTTTTAATCGTTTTTATAAATTTTCTTTCGTTTTTATTTTTCCTTCTTTTTTTTTTCTTTTTTGTTTTCTTTATAAATTTTCTTTTAAATATTTTTGTTATTGGTATATTCTTCGGTATATACGAGTATGTAATATGAAAAATATTATTAAATTTCCAAGAAGAATAAAAAAAAAAAAAAATACGAAAATGAAAATATTTATAAAATGTACTACTGATCTACCTATAAACATATGAATAAAATTTTTGTTGCTTTTATTATTATTTTTATTAATTTGTTTGTTTGTTTGTTTTTTTTTTCTCGTTCAGCTCGTGATTTTATATAGTTCATTGCACTTATTTTGAAAAAATTTCAACGTGAACGAAATACTTGTTAAAAAAAAAAAAACATTCCTAAAAATATTTGTGTTATGTGTATAAATTAGAAACAATCAACATGATGATCATCATCAAAGCTTTTGAATGACGATGATAATATGCGATGAGATGATACACGGATATTATGTGTGATATGGTTCATTGGCGTAGCAATATTATAGATAGGCTGCTAATACAGCAAATAAAATACATACGAGTATTACCTATACGGCTTTTGTAAAACTTCAAAATAAATGTACTATGTATATATCTAAATCATGCAAAATTCACTGATTTCCTAAACGTCTATATTTGCTTTGTATCGTGATTGCAATATTTAAAAAATCAACGTCAAAAAATCACACTTGAATTTTGAAACCAGATGTTTTGCATTGATTGTTTGAAGTTTATGGAACTTTTGACATTGTAAAAAGATGGTCGCGTATGACGTTTAGAAATTCAGTCATTCATAATGCCCATATAATGTATGTATATGATGGGATTTATTTGTTCTCATTAAAAAGAAATATCTCAATTTGATTACCTTTGATTTAAATGATTTACATAATTTATGTGAACATTTTAAACTTTAACAAAACCGTTATTGAAATTATATAGGTATGTCAGTTTTTATGTACGTATTATACATTTTTATTTGGCCCCCAATGATCACCTTTAGCTTTTTTGTTACGCTTCTGATACGAATGGTATTTGTAATGCAGAATAGTAAAGAAAAAAAAATTGTTTTTTATCATATAAATTAATTAAAATTATTTTCTTGTTTTTCTTCTTAGAAAAAAAAAAAAAAAAAAAACAAATAATTAAATAATGTGTATAAAAATCACATAAGATTTGTAATCGTAACACAAAATCTATTTTTGTATATAATAAGTATATAAGTAAGTATGTATGTATAATCAAAGTAGGTACATATCATACATATTTATAATTTTAAATTTTTATATAAAATGTTCTATATTTGAAATTGTGATCATTTATAACACAATGTAATTGATTTTGGTATTTTTGTTATTTATTTATTTTTTTTTTTCAAGTAGCTCTAAATAATAATGTGATCTAAATGTACAAAAAAAAAAAAAAAATTATAAATAGGTTTGCATGTACGAGTGAGTACATTATATATATAAATTTATCTTAAAATCTTATTTAGGGAATAAAATGTTATATTTTTCATTGAAACATTGTATATAAATTTTTTTTTTTTTTTTTTTTTTAATTATATGATAAAGAATTTTTATTGTAAACAATAATAACACAAATTTAAAAACAAAAAAAAAAAGGAGAAAAAAAAAGAAAGTATAAGATACTTATGTGTATAACAGAAAATATTATATGCATGTCATTTTTTTTTTTTCGTTTTTCGTGACGTGATTTATTTTTCTTTCTGTATTTAAAATTTGTAGCAAAAAAAAAAAAAAAAAACAAAAAAAAAAGTAATAAAAATAACAATAAATTAATCAAAAATTGCAGGAAATTAAAAAAAAAAAAAAAGATTTGTTTTTGAACAAGAAAAATTTTAGCAATTATAAAAAAAAAAACACTTCCTTTTTTTCTTCGTCGAAAATAAATAAAGAAAAATATAATCATATGAAATTGTTTATTAAAATTTAAATAAAACAACAACAAAAATAAAAGTTGTTAATTTTTTTTTTAAAATAATGGTTTATCAAAGCCTGCGCCCAGGGCCGGCACAAGACTAGGAAACGCCCGCCTGCAAGTCTGAGTTGGGTGCCCCAACTCAAATTTATATATGCAATTTTAATTATTTATTTAAGTTTTTTGATCTAAGAAGCAAAAAAAAAAAAAATACCTCCTTTTTGGTACCAAGGGGCGCTCTTACGTTTTCGAATTGTAAGTTTTGAGAAGGAATTCGGCGCCCTTCATTTGGTCGCTCGCCTGCAATGGTAACGACAACTACAACGTGACGTTCAATTAGAATCAATAGAAGGACCTATTGTTCTCGCCCAATGACAACATTGTCGTTCACTTAGATTTATTTATTTCTAATTTTGTCGGTGTCGGAGAGCAGTTGTCGCTGTCGTTACCATTGGGCGCAGACTTTCAGTTTGTCAGTCAAAGGGTTGTAAGCCCTTATGTCATACTTCTGTTTTAAAAGAATACTTTAAAAAATATACATCAGTATATGATGATTTTTATTTTTGAAGGTACTCCTTCAATATACTTATAAACGTCTTTTTAATTGTATTTTTTCTTTTTGCATTATTTTCATGTCACAAGCAAAGAAAATTTTATTACGAGAAACTGTTTTTTTTTTTCTATTTTAGTTTTTAAAAAAAATTTTCTTTTCGTTTTTCATACAATATTGCAATTTTATTTTAATTAATTTAATTAAATATACTTACAATAATAGCTAAATAATATCTATAATCATATGGTAATGGTCCATCTCTTCTCATTATAAAATTTTGTGTTCTTAAAAAATGTTCCAAATATCGTGGATGATATCCAATTACTTGTGAAACATGATCAAGTTCAACATCTTCCATATTGTATAATTTCATAAGACACTAGAAGAAAAGAAAAAAAAATACAAAAAATATTTAATAAAGCCAGAACTGATTAAAAATTATTATTTTTCATATCTAAAATGAACGAATAAAAGAAAGAAATAAAAAGAAAAAAACACCAATGAGCATTTAAATGATAAAATTATCTTGATAATACCAGACCAAGAAAAAAAAAATAAACAACAACAAAAATTTCGTCAAAAAAACTAATAAAATTTAATTTGAAAAATTAACTTTACCGAAAATGTTAAAAATATAAAAAATAAATTTAAAAAATTGAAAAAAAAAAACAAAAATACTTATAAGGTAAATATACAATATAAAAAAAAAAAGTTATACTATATGTATATTTGTTGTTGTGCCTATTAAGGTAATTGACCTTGTATTGGGTGTATTCATATATAGACATATATGTATATATTCATCTTAATCATCGCATTATTATCATTATCACTTTTTTTTTTGTCTATTTTTTACACAACATTACATATGTATGATGTGCACAAAGAAAAATATGTAATATCATAATTGTAATTCTAATGTGTACTTGATAAACACCTTTTTATCACGTATCTAAAGTAATACACTTATATATTATATACATACTTAAGTACATATATATATTATATGTGTATTTAAAAAATCACCCAGTTGGAAAAGTCAGAAGGCCTTCCTTAGGAAGGTTTGAAAATATAAAGTAAATTGTAATAAAATTCCTGGGAAGGTATATTAATGATGGTATTAGAAGTTTTAAAAATTTTTCTAACCTAAAAAAAATTTGTTGAATATGACTTGACAAAAACCGAAATAACTAAATTCTTTGTAAGGTTAATACGATGCTATTAGAAGTTTTAAAAATTTTTTCTAACCTATTTTTTCCGTTTTTATATACTTTTTATCCACTTACAAACCCTTGACTAAATTCCTTTGTGGGTAAGAGTGTTCCTCGTGACGTAATTGAAATTTTGGACGGATTTACATGGGGTTTTCGGATTTGGGATGAGTGAATAGAATTTTTCCTGTCTAGAATCGATTCCTTTCTTGAAAATAATTAAATATGATGGAATATTCGAAAAATATGAATTTAAAGAACAGAGTAAGTTACTGAGAAATTTCCGAAACGTCCTCGAACAACTCCTTACTTGAATATCATCGTAGTTACAGAGGCTTTATAATCAATTTTTAAAAAGTATATGTTTTAAAAGTTTTCTTAAACCTTCAAGCTTATTGCTTCTCTATAAGAGCTATTTGGAAGGTTTCTTTTTACCTCCTGTAGAAGCCTTCTGTATGCCTTCTTTGGAAGTTTAAAAACGGTCAGAAGCCTTCCTTTCCGTATCCCACATAATATCTTTTTTACATGGGCATGTCCTATGTTAGGAAGGTATATCTTCAGTTTTTTTGTTTTCCACTATGCATGCAGAAGCCTTCTTTGGAAGTTTATAAACGGTAGGAAGCCTTCCTTTCTGTATCCCACATAATATCTTTTTTACATGGTCATGTCCTAGGCTTGGAAGGTATATGTTCGGTTTTTCTTCGTTTTCTTCACATTACCTTCTACAGGAGGTAAAAATAAACCTTCCAAATAGCTTTTAGAGAAGCAAAAACGGAAAAAATAGATTAGAAAAAATTTTTAAGACTTCTAATACCATCATTTATACTTTCCCAGGAATTTTTTACAATTTACTTTATATTTCAAAACTTTTACATGCCTTCCTAAGGAAGGCCTTCCGACTTTTCTAACTGGGAGGGATGATGATGTACATAATATGTAACTTTGACAAATAGAGTTTCAGAAAAAAAATTAATATAGTTTTAATGATAATACAAAAAAGACAACAACAACAACAACAACAACAAAATGATAATAAATACATACATAATAAAAAAAAAACTATTAATAAAAATAAAATTGTTTTTTTGTTTTTCGTTAAATAAAACTATATATAAAAAGATATATATGTATCTTATACTCATACTTGAAATTATTGTTGTTGTTATTGTATTTAATACATTTATATGTAGGTGTGGATGTTTAAAAGATATACAAAACTATTTTAATGGAAAAATCTAATATTTTATTATACTTATTATTAGATAAAATGTGTTTAATATTGCATCAGAAATATATAGTATATACTTACATATTTATATCTATATATGTATATCATACATGAATAGATTTGTTAAAATTATATTACTTTTAAATAAATGTACATAATACATATATGTATGTGTTAGTACGTGTATCTATAGTATATTTTTTGAATACCTTTATCTTGTCTAGACGCGATGATAATTTAAAAAAAAAAAAGAAAATTTTTCAAATATTGAATACTTAAGTATATAAAACAATATCTTAATTAAATGGAACCGCTATTATTATAACTATACATACTAGGTATATATTCTAATCAAATGACTATTTTATTGTATATCTCTGTATATAAGTACAGTGCCCAAAAAAAGTATTGGCTCACCAACGAATATCAAATATAAACCGTAATAACGGGAAAAAACTAAGAGCTACAACTAAATGATGTACTATAGAAATATTTTCTTTATAGTGTTTTGATTTTAAAAATACAAAAAAATTTCAATGTCCCTATAGTATAAAATACAAAAACAACAATAAATTCATTTATACTTCAAATATCATGCACAAAAAGTATTGGTTAAGTTTGTATTTAATGGTATTTTAAGGCTTTATTTTGAAAGGATACTAAGTGAAAGGACCTCAATCTATTAGGAATTGTAGTTCTAAGTTTGTTTTCATAAGGATCATTTAATATTTTGTGATAAAAAAAAAGTATAGTTCGTACAAAATGAGTCGGAAAATCCGTGAAACTACTGAAGAAAAAAGAAAAATAATAATTGATTTATTCAAATTAAAATATTTTTACAGATATATTATGTATATTAAAATAGTTGTCAATAGATCATATTCTACTATTAAAAACATCATTGATAAATTTTATGGAAAAAAAGGGAAAAATTCCTTAAGAAATAGTCGACCTCCTGTTAATCATGTTATCATGTTAAAGGTCTAGCTATAGCAAGACCTTACAATAAGTGCTTCAAAACTATAGCTGCAGAAGTGCTAAACACTTCAGGAATGTCAATTTTATTAGGAGCTATTCGTAATTACCTCAATAAACAAGGTTACCACGCAAGAATATCTCGTAACAAAACCGTTCACTTTTTGTGGGCACTGTATGTACAATGTACATATAAAAAAAAAAAAAACAATTCCAAAAATGTAATTTGAATAATTCAAAATTAGAAAAAAAAATAAAAAACAATTTCTGCAAATTTTATTTTATTAATTTTAATTGATTTATAAGTTCACATTACATTTTTTTTTTTTTGTTTGTCATTAAGAAAAAAAAAGTTATTAATTACAAAAAAAAAAAAAAATATCGTTTGTTATTAAAATACAAATAATGTAAAAGTCAAGAATAACAAAACGAATATAATTAATTGAAAACAAACAAATAAAACAAAAACGTCGTTTTTTTTTATGTGTTAAATCTTTTTCATACTTTTTTTTTCCTCACAATATAATGTATTATGATGATTAGATAACCTAATTTCTTATATTTTAATTTGTATTGTTTCTAATTAATAACATATGTATACTATACACATATGATAAGCATATGCTAAAATGTACATTAACATTTATGTACTTAAATGATTATTTAAAAAACAAAAAAATAATAATATTAATAATAAAAAATAATTTTTATTACTGTTATCAAATTTACATATATGTATATATGTACATATATACTACATTTGTATATTTAATTTACGGTTTTTTTTTTTAAAAAAAAATTATTTTATCAAGAACAAATAAGTTCTTTTGTTTTTGTTTTGTTTACGTTTTTTTTTTTTTTATTCTTCTTCTATTATTTTCATTTTACACTATTGGAAAAAAATATACATACTAATGGATATGTCGATTAGAGTGTCCCTTATTTTTCAACTTTCAGATTCTCAGGGTGTGCTACCCCCTAGTTTTTTTCGTTCTTCAATTTAAAGTAGAAATACCAAAAGAACAGGTAAATTTAACATCATTTACCCGTGCCGATTTCACTGTGATTTTTTTTTTTTTTTTGAAAAATAAAGATTTTGTGCACTTTACCCTATACCTTTTGCTCTAGTTAACGATTTTTTTTTCATTCGTTTCGTTTGTGTGGAAGAGAACCTTTCAAGGAATATACTGCCCATATTTCAACTTCCTACTACTCCGGAAACATATTTTTTTAAGGCACGAAATGGTCTTCAAAAATTTTTCAACATATATGGGAGGTAGTAAAATTAAACATAAATGTAGCTATGTTAGTATGTTAGCACGTTTTCTTCAAAAATCAGATTTCAAATTTGAATATCTCTGGACCTCGTGATCCGAAAATTTTGAAATTTCTGCAGGGCGTTCTTCTTGTCATTCCTTATAAATTTTTCTTTTGAACAAAAAAGATCCCTGCAACAGAGAGCGAGCTTCAAGACACCAAAGAAAAAAAACTCCTTCCATCTAATGACGATTTTGTGCATTTTACCCTATAACTTTTGCCCTAGTTAACAAGTTTTTTTCGTTTAAACTTTATTTAGAAGAGAACCCTTCAAGAAATATCCTGGCCACAACTCAACTTCCTACTGCACGCGAGTTTCCAAACAAAAAAATTTTCGTAGAACAAATAAGGGACAGTCTAATGTATATATGTACATTATGTATGTGTTAATTTCCATCATAAATGAAATAAGATAAAAAATAAATAAAATTAATTTGACCAAATTATAACTCATTAATTAAATATGAAATAGTAACTGACAAAAAAAAAATTAATTAAATGTATGTATATTAAAACACATGTTTAATATGATTGTTATTGATTAATATACAGGGTGTTTAGAAATTTCAAGTATGAAACAAAAAGTTGGTATTCTATTCTATATTCGATTAAAATAAGAATTTAATGTGTAAATTTTTTTTCTATATCAATTTTATCGGCAGAATTTCACTTTAAAAAAAAAAAAAAAAAAAAAAAAAAATTCTTAACACTTTACAAGCGGGGCAGACTGTGATTAAAGACAGCCCGGAAAAAAATTAATTGTTATTCTGTAAAATATATTTTTTTTTTTACAAAAAGGATAATAAATCTACTGGGTGGCTGAAATAAGACTGAAGGATGTAAAACACAAATAACTTTTGCAATAATTATAAATTTTTTAATTTTTTGTACTTTTAATGAAAGTATAATTCTTGGAAATTTTTAACACCTAAATCTAAATATGAAATATTATATTCCTCAAATGCTCTCCATTCTCTTGCTGTACCATATTGGCTCTTTCAAGAACATTTTTCATTACTAAACGTAAAGTTTGAGACTGCAAGTTTCTTATTTCTGATTGAATGTTTCTTTTAAGTTGCTGGATTGTCTAAGGCTTGTTGACATAAACCAGTACCTTCAAATAGCCCTACAAAAAAAAGGCAGGAGCTGTAAAATCTGGCGAACGTGAAGGCCAAGAGAAATCTGAATTTCTTGAAATTAGTCGGTCACCAAAAAGTTCACAAAAAAGCTACATTGTGGCTGTTGCTGTATGTGCAGTGGCTCCATCTTGCTTTAACCATATATGTTAGGATTAGTCTCCATAGCTGGACGCAAAAAGTTGTCAATCATAGTCCTATATATTGCTCCGGTAATGGTTTCTGGCTGACACTCCTGATTTTCTCATCCTCCTCGTGTCAAACATAACACTGCACCAAACAGTGCCATTATTATTTTTTTGATTACCCTTCATTTATTTATTATTACAAAATCACACCATATAAAATATCACATTCCTAATTATACTTAATTAATAAAAATGCCATCGAAACCGTTTGTTTTTTTTTTAATTATAAATTTTAAATAACGTGAAAGAAATAAAATAAAAAATTTTTTTATTGTTTATTTTTATATATGTGTGTGTGTGTTTTTTTTTTTAAAACTTTATTTTGCTTTTAAATATCATTTGACTCACTCAATAACAACAACAACAAAAAAGAAAAAAAAGAAGAAAAGCATAACAAGAAAACATCATTGACACAATTAATTTATTGATTTATCTATTCCTTTTTTGTATGTTTTTTTTTCATTTTGATACTGTTGTTTTTTTCTTTTGTATTAATTTCTTTTACTTTCAGAAAAGTAGTAAACAAATTTAAAAACAAGATTTTTATTTTCTCAAGATCAAAATTTATTCACAGTTCATTTACATAATAATATTGAAAAAACAATAACAACGATTGAAAATGTAAAAGAAAATTTTAAATATTGGAAATATTTGATTGATTTTAAAAGGAAAATTACCAGTTATACCCAGTGCTGGATTTAGGCTTAGGCACGTGAATCATGTGCCTAGGGCAGCAAAATTTTAGGGACGGCAAATTTGTAACTTAACTTACTTAACAAGCAAAAAAAAAAAACCTCACAGTTTTGGGGGGTGCCATATCGGACAGAGCTTAGGGCGGCATCGAACTTAAATCCAGCACTAACTCTTTTTCTAACACCATTTTCATGGGAATGAAATGTCAAAACCTAACCAGGATATTTTCTAAAGGATTTATTATACAAAATAAGATTTTTATAGTAGAAATCATCTCATCAGAAACTAACCTAATTTTAATTCTTTCACTTGAAAGTTGTCTATATACACAACGACCCACCCCACAAGTCACAACTTAGTAAACTTGGCTACTTGAAGCTTAAGTCCGAAGATATTTAAATTATTTGAAAATGTTCTTGTCAAGTTTCCTTCACAATGTGATCATAAACGTTATAAATCTTTTTACAAAAGCGTAAAGAATTGAAAAAAAAAAAAAAAAGGATAAAATACGATTTTTTGACAAAATAGTAAATTTTTTTTTCACGATTTGTGTTCCACTGCATCAGATACTTATTTAATTATAATTTTTTTATTTCCTTTTAATTATACCTCATAAATTTTATTCGGTTGTTTTCTCTTCTTCTTCTTCTTCTTTTTCTGTTTTTTTTAAATGTATATTTTCATTTGGGTTGCATTTATTTTATATTTTTATTATTCTAGATAAATATTCTTATCAAAATAAAATGGTAAAATAAAAAATATTTGTCTGCTATTTTTTTTTTAATACTTATTTTCCTATTTTTAAGATAATGTAGCTGTATACATAAATTAATGTATAAATTATGCATATTAATTTATGTGATAGAAAATTAAGATACACGTACATATATGTATACGTATGTATATATACTCATATCTTATGTAGAGAAAAAAAAAAAGATACAGTAAAACCTGTGAAGTTGACCACCCTTGTAAGTTGACCACTTTTGAGCCACATGACTGTAAATACAATAAAACCTGTGAAGTTGACCCCGCTTGTAAGTTGAACACTTTTGAGCCACATGACTGTAAATAATATAAAAGGCGTTCCCTTTGTATGATGACCACCTGTGTAAGTTGATCAAAATTATTTGCACCTTGCTGCGCTGGTAGTCAACTTAGACAGGTTTTACTGTACTTGTTCAGAAAAATTTTACATGTTCATTTCATAAAATTGCTAAATATATATCTAATATCAGTGAAATATCTATTAATTTATTTTGTTTTGTTGTTTTTTTGTTTTTTGTTGTTGTTTTTTTTTCGTATACTCTGGCTAATAAAAATTACTATCATTTAATTTTCATTTTAAGCAGCACGTGTAGTTGGTTAATGAAATGAAACATAATATAATTTTTTCCTAGAATTTCAATTCTAAGGCGATAAATTTTGTTGTTTGTTTTGTTTTGTTTGTTTTTATTTTTTCATTTTTAAATTCAAAAATGTGATATGTTGTTTTTTATTTATTGTATAAACAAAAAAACAAAAAAAAAATTAAAAGTGAAAAAATTAATTTTTTTTCATTTTATTGTTGAAATTTTGCTAATTTTTTTTTTTTTCGTAATTTGAATAAAAAAAAAAAAGGAAAATGTAGGAAGAAAATTGAAAGATTTATTAACAAAAAAAGTAAAAAATGAAATTTCGACGTTTAATTTGCAATTTTGCCAATAGATAATAAATAAATAATTATACACATGAAATTTTGTTGTTTTGCATTTTTGAAACAAACAAACAAAAAAATTCTTTTCCAAGAATTTTAATGAATAGCTGAAAGATCGTTTTCGATAATAATCATAATTTTAAAAATATCCAAAGATCTAATCTATTGTACATACATATTTCAAGTACATTTATTATGGCCAGTTCCACAGTCGAAGCTTAAGCAGAGTTTAAATTAAACCTAAAACATGGCTTAAAGCTTCACTTAAATGTTTTTTCGTTCCTTAGTCAATTTATATTTTGTAGCTTAACTATATTTAGTTAAACCTATTATTGTGAATGAATTTATGATGGAACTTGTGGAACTTATAGATGTCATTGTATAGCCGTTAGCAGTGGCAATTTTTGTGAAATTTTAATACTTTTTCTTATAAATTTCAATTTATAATAAATTTAGGGACAAAACAGATAGATTTTTTTCTTTTTGGACTTTTACTTGAACCTTAAATAGAGTTTAAGCTCACAATTCGTACGGCTTAAGTTAAACTCAGTTTAACACTTAAGCCTTCACTGTGAAACTGTAAAAAGTGGTTAAACTTATTTTAAGAGTTAAACTCTGCTTAAGCTTCGACTTTGGAACTGGCCATTAGAGTCGTGTATTCACCATTATGGTTTAAACTACGATTAAATTTAAAATGAGTTTAACAACTTAACTTTGAAAATCCCTATTCTGGTGAATAGCAACTGAAATTTTGAAATTCAGTTTTGACATTTAATTAACATGTGTCACATTTAAAAAAAAAAATTAGATTTAACCTAAGACACCTGTTACCTTGTCGAACCTTTATATTCAATCGAAGCCAAACTTCGTTGGTTATCAAAGTTACGACACTTTAGTGAGTACCGTCCTTAAAATATTCAATAAAAAAGAGTTAATTTATGGATGATATTTTTTAATATTTAGATATTATTCGATAAGAATATCAATCGGAGCGATAAAATCATGAAATGTAATAAAATGCCTGTTTTTTAAATCTTTCTTTTCTCAAAAAAAAGAAAAAGAAAAAAATTAATTAAAACTATAAAAAAACAAAGACAAAAGAAAACCTAAAACAATGATATTTCTTTCATTTTTGTCTGTTTCACATTCATTTCTAAATTTATTATCATTATGTCAAGCAATCTATTAAAAAATAATATTATTTTATATTATTTAATTAATTAGCATATATGATTGTCTATAATACCATATGCTTATAGATTTAATCAAATCCCATATAGATTTTTTTTTTTTTTTGTATAAAAAATAAAGGAAAATTTATTATAAAAATATTTTATGCATATGTCAATGCGATAATCGAATATTAAAGTGATAATATTGTTTTTTATTTTTTGCTTCTTCTTCTTCTTCTTCTTCTTCTTCTTCTTATTTTCGTTTTATTTTTTTTATTTTTGTTCATTAAATTTTTTAATTGTAAAATTAATTGAAATGAACTAAATTCAGTATTTCTTTTATTTTTATTTTTTTTTTTAATTTTTTTTTACACTTATTTATGATACACTTTTAATTACGTATTGTTTTAATATAATAAATTTAACCCTGTTTTTCAAAATGAAAGAATCTATAAAGTTTTTTTTTTTTTCATAATTCCAGTTCTTTTTAAAACGTTTTTTTAATAAAAACTAGCTAATGCTTGCTTTCTTTTCTGTCTGTTTGTTCGGTACAAATTTAAAAAAATTGATTTTAAAGCAACTTTTTGATGAGACCAGAGACTTGAAACTTTATACATAGCTCCAGAACTGGATGACAATGCAATATTAAATTGCTTTTGAAGATTTTATGATTTTAATTTTTATATTATTAAGTTTTAATTGAATTTCTCATAGAATTTTGGAACTTTCGATATCAAAAATCGAATACATCCTGACTCCTGAGTATTCATACTTCAGTTTCAAACTTTTTTAGAAGTGTTCAATGGCCTATACTAAACGTGCCAGTGTCAGTAAACCGGTTTTTTTTTTTTTTTTGGAAGAGAGAATGCGAAGTATATTTTATCCAAAAGTGAAGGGAAGTGGATAGGAATTTTATTGAAAGCACACAACGCTTTAGGATGTATTTAAAATTGTCAATTCAATTAAAATAATTAAATTGGTGGCTTTGCTTCTAGACCATAAGCTAAATCCACAAAAACTACAAGGAATATTAGTACCAAGCCCTGTCATACGAAAAATAAAATTCGTTCTCTACCAACGGATTTAGTGGTTCGCATTCCACTTTAAACTGTAGGTGCATGTATGACAAAAAGGCTTACAACCCTTTGACTGACAACTGAGAGGTGTGTCGGTGTGTGGTATCAAAACGGCACTATATGCTAATTGGGTCTTCGGACCGCCACGTCGTCAACCAAACAAACAACCAACGAAAAAAAAAACCTTTTAAAAGGTAAATAAGTATCTTTTTATAAAAAAAAAAGATATAAGATTAAAGATAAAATTACTGAAATAAATTAAAAAAATTTCATTGATTTTTTATTTACAGAATGCAAGGGTTAAAAAAAAAAAAACATCAATTGCAGTTACAAGTTTATGATTTGTGATGCAATTCTTGATTAAGGCTTGCGCGTTTATATTATTTTTAATGTATATTGACACATTATATTAATAATATGTAAATATAAACTTTTTATGTGTTTTTTTATTTCATTTTTTTGTCTGAAAAAAAAAAGCCATTCATACACAGTAAAAGATGAATATTGTACTTTTTTGCATGCAATAAAAAATACATTATAATTATTTAGCCGCGCCTCTGTTATCATCATACACATATGTACATATTCGCTTTTCTCTTTTATCATTATCACACATTGTTTATGCTTTTTATTTATTATTTTTTTTAATTGTGATGTATGTAGGTATGATGTAGATGTACTATAAAATATAAAAAATGTGTTTGCTTGCTTGATTGTTTTCTTCTTTTTATTTTTTTTTTCATTTTATATTTCTTTTTTTTAGTTACTTGTTTAGTTAATAAATTTTAAAAGTAATACATCAGAATTTATTTTAAAATCAGAAAAGAAAAAAACAATTGAACATACATATTATATGTAGTACATCGAATGAGTACAAAAATGATTGTTTTTTAAACAATGGGGAATATAATCATCTATCACAATAATTGTTATTATTAATAATTTATTGGGTGGGTGGAAGAAAGTTTTTTTTTTTTTTTAAATTATAACAATTAAATTATCATTTATGATTTTATTAAATAAATAATCAATGATAAAAATATTATATATTTTTTTTCAATTTATGACCTTTTTTTTTTTTTAGAAATTTTATAAGCTAGTTATATTCACCCTTCTTTTTATCATAGCCAACATTTTTATCTGTTTCCTTTTTAGTACACAACCATATACAGACGTATAGTATATTGACATTATTTTGTTATTTAGAGTATATAATGTCAATGAACCTTATATAAAATATTACAAAAATAAAAACAAAAAGTATAGAATTTTAGCATATTGTGTTCTACTTTTAAGTTGAAAAATTTTATGTACATATATTATATGTGTGTATGTACATTTATTGTATTCTAAATTTTATCAAAAAATTGCAATGTCTCTATTTCATTTTTTATTATAATTTTTTTTTTGTCTTGAAAAAAAAAAATAAAATTTAAATAAAATGTAACTGAAAGACGGAATTACATACCTACATATTTTAAAAAAATCTGGTTTAAATCGAATTTATAACATTCCGATCTATGACAAATTTTACTATACCTCTCATCTATGATAAGGAAATTTGTGTAGACCTTTTCGTCCCTTTAAAAAAGTATGTTCCCGTAGGATTAAGAAGTTGAAATTTGGCCAGGATATTCTTTGAAGGGTTCTCGTCTGAACAAACTTTAAACGAAAAAAATCCGTCGACTAGGGCAAAAGTTATAGGGTAAAATGCACAAAAACGTCATTTTTTCGAAAAATTAACGTTTTTTCCCCTCTACTGCGACCCCCCCTTATTTTTACATTTTTTCCCAAGTCCCATTTTTCCCATATAAAAAAAGGTATATGTGAATTTTTGTTAATGAACAAAAAAAAAAAATATTTTCAATTTTCCACATAAATTCTTCAAAAGATGTAAGGAGTTTTTTTTTCTTTGGAGCCTTGTAGCTCGCTCCCTGTTGTAGAGATCTTTTTTGTTAAAAAGAAAAATTTGTAGGGAATGACGAGAAGTACTCCCTGCCAGAAATTTCAAGTTATTCGGATCACAAGGTCTAGAGATATTCCAATTTAAAATCTGACTTTGTACGAAAACGTGCTCTCATAGATTCGGAGTGTTAACGATCGTTTTAAAAGATACATTTTTAAAGAGATACGCGCAAAAAAAATGCAAGCAATTATTATAATTTCAAAAAATTAATAAAGCCTATTATATAAAATTGTTTGTAATTTTTTTTTCTAATTTAAATATATACATACATATGTACAATGTACATACATACATGTATATTTTTTTTTAACTGATAAACAATGATGATGATAATGATTTATGGTTTTTAATATTCAAGTGTCAAAAAAGTTAATCATTAAAGATGAACTCTTTTATTTAAGGTCATTTTATTTTGTTTTGATATTTTTTCTTCATTTTTTTTTTCAATTTTTTTTTTTTTTCGCTTGGTAGATAGAAGAAAATAATTGATTAGAAGAAAATTTGATGTTTTGTAAAAATGAAATTATATACATACATACATACATATTATGTACATACATATATATGTAGTTGGGTAGGTGCCCAGATAGCACGGGACTGATGAAGAACTGATGTTGGACTGATAATCAGGTATCAAAGGATCGATACCTTTTAGTTACCAAAACTGATATTTTTATATGGACCATGTCCGCATTTGTGAGCATTCTGATTGGTTGAATTTAAAAAAGGGGAAATTGACTGTGATTCCTTGCAACAAATATGTATCGATTACTGTATTGATATTTTGTACTGATGCTGTACTGAAGAGTGGAATCACAAAAACGTAATATTTCTTGCATTTTCGTTAACAAAATAATTGTAAACTTTAAATTCTGCACTTTTCATATGTAGTTTTTTTAATTACAAATAAAAAGTGTAGAATTTAAAGTTTGCAATTATTTTGTTAACGAAAATGTAAGAAATATTACTTTTTTGAACAATGAGGAATATTTTCATTGAAATAAACTATATTATGTTTTCTATATACGTCACACTATAGTGAATGAGGGATTAAAGAAACATCAGTGCTATATCAGTCGTACATTCTATAATTTTCCTCTTAATAATACGATGGTAGGAATCAGAAAAGAATCAATTCTACATCAGTAACACTCATCATTTCGTTTTCTTAACAACACCATTTTGACTACCACTACCAAACTCATCTCTATTGATGATAGGAATCAAAATATCTTCATTAAATCATCATTAGAAAAGGAGCAAAATATTGAAGACTAATTGATACCCGAGTATCGATACCAAAATGTTATCTGGGTATGTATATTATGTATCTATCAGATTTTATATACATATATATGTACGTATGTATATTTTAAAATTTTTCTAACATAAATTTTAGAAATTAATAAAATATGTATACACGAACATGTATCGCGATAAATAAACAATTTTCAAATTAATTTAAAATTCAAAACACTACTTTTTTTTTTATTTTATACAATTTATGTTTTAATGCATTAAAATAAAAAAGAAAAAAAACAAAAAACAAAACCTTTAATGTACATGTTGTATATTCACGCTATCGATCGCCAATATAATATTATCTAGTTACTCTGGTAATGGAAAGTTCATGATCGTGATCATAATTCAATTTTAAATGTTGTTTACGTTGGTTATTGACACCTCATAATAAAATATTATAATAATAATTTCTATAAACTCCTATACACTATACATATGTATGAATATGTAAGTATATATGTGTACATATGTATAGTATGTAGGATTATGTATAGATAAAAAAAAAATATTAATAATTTGCTAATATTAAATTACGTAAGT
Organism: Bombylius major; assembly: GCA_932526495.1. NCBI lineage: Eukaryota > Metazoa > Arthropoda > Insecta > Diptera > Bombyliidae > Bombylius > Bombylius major. The sequence continues at coordinate 1,620,397 of OW052046.1, forward strand.
GAAAATTGTAAACAAAACAACACAGAACAAGATTCTTGAACCTAATTTATTTAAAATTGAACATAAATGAATGAATAAAAATAAAAAATTGTTAACAACATGTTTTTTTCTTTTAATGAAATTATGGATTCATAATTACAGGTATATTTAAGGTATAGGTATACGATATGCATCATATATGCATTTTCATGTTATAAAATTTTGTGTATTGTACCAACTATAAAACATTAACTAATTGAGTAGAATAAATTACACATGAGTATAATTGTTCAATAATACATATAGGTACTATACACATAATATGTATATATGTATATGTTAAAATTTACATATATTTATAGTCTTGCAATCAGGGTCGTTTTAAGATCGTCGTAGGCCCTAGGCACTTTGGATAAAAAAATGTATTTGTTGAGGAGCCCTTTCAATTTAATGTTTTGAAATTTTGAAAATGTAAACGAGTGAACGAACCTATATAGATAATATGTAACAACTTTTTACTTTACTGGAATTTTAATTTTAAAATGTTTTCATAATGCAAATAAAATAAATTCTATATTCTATCCTTAAACGACCGGAAGGGTCCGTCGGACCCATTTTCTATTCAAACTCAAAAAACGAATTGCTATATTTTATAGAGTGAATATTTAAAATTTTTTGTCGAAATTTTATACTGAAAAAGATGAAATACAGGCATTCTTTGGACTTTTTCAAGAGGAATGCAAACAGCACAGCAAAAGCAAATGATTCAAGTTTTGATGGAAAATGTTGATGAAGCACCTAATATAGATACAGAACCCATCAATAGAGATGCTGAACCTTCACTAAAGAAAAGAAGGTGCAAAAATTTCAAGAAAATCTTTCATGTATGGGTCTGTCGGACCCCATTGCGGTCTTTTACGTTACTTTTTTGTGTGGTCTTTTGAGGGTTAAAAAAAATGACCTTGTCCTTGACCAATTTGAGCTGCAATCAATAATATATAAAAATATTTAAAAAATAAAAAAAAAACGATACGAGTATGTGGTTTGTTTATTTACTATATATTATGTAGTATACAAAATATACGAAAATTGATAAAATAAACTTTAAGTACATACTATATCATTCTAATGACAAAAAAAAAATGTATTTTATCATTTGTATGAAAAAAAAAGAAAAAGAAAAAAAATTGAACTTATACTGTGCCTGTGTGCCGAATTAGTCTTTTTGTAAGTGTCATTGATAAAAATTTTCATACAAACAAACATATCTATATGTAGAATAATATCAATAATACATTAAAACAAAGATTTTTTTTCAAGCTAATTTAGATAAACTATTTTATTGCCAATATTGCCGATGATATGTAAAGCTTTTATGTACTTGAAAGTGTTCTTCATAATGGAGAATTGGAGAGTTTTCTTCTTTTTTTTCCAATTGAAAAAATTCTAACTTGGCTTGGCACATATAGTTTTAAATGTTAACATTAAAAAAAAAACAAATAGATTGACATTTGAGCTAAACATAAAATGTTCAGCATTAAAAAAAAAAAAACAAAAAAGAGACAACTTAAAAATAAAATTTAAATTTAAATTTAAATTTTTTATTATCATTTAAGCAAATACAGTAAATATTTTTTATTATGATCATTACTATATTATTATACTTAGATACTGTGATAATATAATTTTTTTTTTACATTATGTACGTGAAAATAAAATTAAATAAATAAATAACCGTACCATTTAAATATATACATAGGTATGCACGTCTACAATCATGTTATAATATATTGTTGCCGATCATATATTTTTTTTTTTCATGACTGAATTCAATTATTAAACAAAATTTATCAATCATATAAAATTTTGTAATGATAATGTATGTATGCGTATAAAACTTAAATAAACAACAATACAACATGTGTACAAAATAATAATAATAATTTTTGATATAATCAAGAAATTTAAAAATATATACATTGTATATCAGTGGCGTCTCGTCCGGGTGTTCAAGATACATTAGTACATTACATAAAATCGGTTAACACTCTAAATACGGCACCCCCTGGGTGTATAGGAAACTCGTATATGTATCACTTATAGGGCCCATAGACGGTCAACTTGGTTGACAACCAGGTTGTCAACCTAAAACCTACAGACACTCCAACCATATCGTCAACTTGAATGTCAATCTCATTTTTTCAAAAGATTTGTTAGGTAAACAGCTATCAGAACCTGAAGTTTTTACTAGTGGAATTATAAATTTCAAATGAAGTTGACAATATTGCTACAGACACAACAACCAAGTTTACAACCGTTCATAAAAATCAAAAAATTTTAATTTTAGTCCAACCAGTTGGTCCAACTTGATTTAGGTTGTCAACCTGCCCACACACAGTCAATATTGACTTCAACTTGCAATGTTGACAACCCGGTTGTCAATCAAGTTGACCGTCTATGGGCCCTATTATAACTATATATGTACCTACATAATATCTATATTTATATAAATTTCCTCAATTACACTGCAGCACACCCAAGTGAATAGGTCACGAGACGCCACTGACATATGTATATGTATATTTATATGTACAACCATAGTCCATATGTATATGAATGTGATACAAGACAAATAAAAAAGATAGAGTACATAATAAATACTTAATAAATAATGGGGTTAAAGTGAACATTTTTATTATTTAAATAAATAAATAAAAAATTTAAAAAAAAAAATAAATAAATAAAAAGAACCCAATGACATGACAATGACAATTTTTTATACACATAATAATATTTTATTATTTTTACTGTGTATTACGTCCCCTACTCCAAACAACCAATCCCCCCCCCCCCCCCAACAAATATCCACTCTTCAGAGAAAAAAAAGGGGGTAAAGATGAATAGCCTTAAAAGATATAGATACAATGTACACACATATAATACATACATTACTTATTATTGAAAAATTAAACTTTGAATTTATTTAATTATTATAATTATAATATATTTAATAATTTAATGATAAATTATTGAAATTTTAATTTTATGCTTGATATACCTATACTTGTCGTATGTACGTATGTACAATATAAAAAATTTTTTTAAACAAAAAACAGAAGAAGAAGAAAAAAAAGAACAGTAATCAGTTTTTAAGACATTTTACTTATTATTTTCTTTTGAAAAAACAAAAAAAAAACAAAAGAAATCTTTCTTTTTTTATAACAAATTAAATACGATCATCATATCAGTTTACAAGTTGTAAAGATTAATTAATTAATAAACAAGCACAAAAAAATTCTTTTTTTTTTTTTTTTGAATTTAAAAAACAAAAAAAAAAAAAAACATACTTGATATAATTAACTGTAAAATTTGTTTACTGCAAAAATAATTTTTAATTAATCCTTGAAACTTGGTAAAATTCTATATAAAGTTCTGAATATCTTTTTGTTTTGTTTTTCTCTTTTTTAGATTTATATGTAATTTTTTTTTCCAATATTTTTTTTCATTTTATTGATTAATTTTTTTTTTCTTTATAAATAACTTAATTTTGTTTTTTTTTTTTTTGTTCATAATTTTTCTTGTAAACATTTTTATACTTATTTAAAAAAAAAAAAAAAAAAAAAGGCTATGAGACTTTATATTTTACCTAATATACTCGTATGTACATTCAGGGCCGGCCGGCGGAAGCGGCCACCAAATGAAGGGCGCCGAATTCCTTCACAAACAAACTGAAATTCGAAAACGTAAGCAAGTAAGCAACGTAAGAAGAAGATATGGCGCCGGAGTTTTTTTTTTTTTTTTTTTTGCTTGTTAGTTGAAGCTGAAGATGAAAAAAAAAACTTAAATTTTAATAAATACGTATACGTATATACCTATATAATTGTGTAATTTCAACAAAAATTTGTAAAAGTAAATAATTAAAAAATAAAAAAAATACATAAATTTTAGTTGGGGCGCCCAACTGAGACTTGCATGCGAGCGACTCCTAGTCTTGCGCCGGCCCTGTGTACATTTTTTTTACTTTAATTTCTTCCCACATTTAAAATCACTTCTAACTAACACATCTAATTTATCAAATTTTTAAAAACAAAAAAAGAACAAAAAAAAAAAAAGAAAGCCAAATTGAATTAATCATAATTTATTAATAATAATTAGAAGATAGAAAAAAAAAACATTAAAAAAGAAAAGAAAATAATAACAATAATAATAAAGCGAAATTGTTTACACATGCATTAATTTTGTCGTATGATATGATGTCAACAAGTTTTTTTTTTCTTTTTTTTTTTTCATTTTATAGAAGAAATTAATAATCAACCGAAAATTAGCATATTTCTATTTTTTTATTTAATTTTTTTTTTGTTTGTTTGTTTGTTTTATTTATTTTTTTTAATAAATAATAAACAAATTTATTTAAGAAAATTGAGAATTTCTTCGTGTATACTATACATATATTTGCGTAAACATTAGCCCATACAAAACAAACCATAAAAAAATAAAAATAAACGTTATTATGACCGAATATGAAATTGATTGAAGATTTTTTACGGAAATAGTAGTAAAAAACAAACGATTAACTACCTAGTTTCTTCTAATTTTATTAAAATAAGAATTAATAATAGCAACCATATTATAATGGTTGCTATCAAAATTTTATGTGAACTGGTTTTTAAAACAAAACATAAAATATAATTCAATAAAATAAAATACATAGTTTTTTTTTTAACCCTGACAGACACAATTTATGTAGCATGATTTATGTACGTATATGAAAGGTGTAGTATATCAAAGTCGGTATAATCTCTAAATTTTAGAAAAATGAGATTTTGACGTAATTTTCTTCCACTCGTCAAACTCTAGGTTATAATAATAAAATACTATTAAGTTTCATATATGACTCTATACTCTCTAAAATTAAAAATAACGAAGCTTGTTTTATAAGCCGCTCATATAAAAGCAATACAGTTTTTTGATAATATCTCAAAAACATCAAATTGGGAGATTGCCGACTTTGGTTTTACACCCTACTACATATATGCTTTAACAATAGGATCGAGCATGATCGACATTGTAAATCTTTTAGCCGTGAGGATACAAATGTATACCATACATTTTATATAGAAATTTGGAATTTTTTCCTTCAAAAAGCTGTATCTCAGCATCTCGTGGACCAAAAACCGTGATTTTTTTTTACATAGAAAAATAATATTTTGTTCTACCGACTATAGAACTTTGAAAATTAAGGTGTATACGAAGAACCCTCCAATGGAGGAATTGGTAAAGTTTCAAAGTCCGAATGTACACTTAATTGTACATACAAAATTGTGCACAGCCATTATGTAGGTACACTATATTTAAAAAGCAAAAATCATTATTTAAGGGTTAATTAATTTTTTATTTATGAAATTTTAATTTCAAAAAAAAAAAAAAAACACAAACAATTTACACCAAAAAAAAAAAAAATTTACCTATTTAAAAAATAATAAATTTATTAATTAATTTATCCGTTATTATATCTATAGTATTTTTTTTTCTCTTACAAGATTGCGAATTTTTATGGAATTTATTAATTTGTTTATACTTAAAAAAATTTTTTAAATAGGTAGCTAAATGTAATTATAACCTGACAAAACATCTCAAAATAAATTAATTTTCAATTAAAAAAAAAATAAAACTTCTTCTAAAAGGAATTTTAATTCAACAAAAACAATAACAATACAAAAGTAATTAAGTAGTAGTAAGTAATTAAAAAAAATAAAAAATTTCAATTTACATAATTGGTCAATTCTCTGGTGAAGTGAAACCTCTTAGTGAAAATTTGACAAGACATCTAATTTTGATACTTCTTTTAAACATAAGAAAACAAATATATCTAATGGATACAATCAATTTACAATCAAAAAATTCGCTAGAATACATCATAAATTTTTACCTGTAGCCTGCGTTACCAGGAATTTTTTTTTTGTTTTTTAATAATATATACAAATGTATTTAAGATACTATTGCATATAACAATCAAAGAATATACCTTCGCAGAAAATTTCAATGGAAAGTAAAAAGGTACATTTTCTGTGTTCGTCGGATGTAGTCTGCGTTACATTTGTTAAAGTTAATAACACAAAAACAGTGTTATAAACATTCAATTTTATTTCATGTATGATATATTAAGCCATTAACGTATTGATCTAAAATATTGAAAAATAATCTTTTCTTAATTACAAGTTTATGAAATAAACGTTAAAACGTCTTACGATGTAGTCTGCGTTACGTACAGAATCGCCCAATTCAATATTCTATAAATTTCTCTTTAATGCAAATTCAATTTTTCGACACATATTCACACATACACATAGATATTTTTTTTTTCTTTTCAAATTTTTATAACCATAACATTTAAGATTTCCAATAAAAACATGTGTGTGTGTTTTTTTTTTTTCTATAAAACAAGATGTTTTACTCGCAATTAATTACCTTAAAAGACAAGCTTTTAAAAATTAAATAAAAATAGAAAAAAAAAAAACAAAATTCAATCAAGTTATATAAAAAAAAATACATACTAGAAAATATTGAACAAATTGAAGAGTAGACATGTGTAATTAACTGTATAGAATTTATGGATATACAGTGAAACCTCTGTTCAGCGGACACCTCCGATAAGCAGACAAAAATTTTGGAACCGCGACTGATGTTCGCTCAAGGGAGGTTTCACTGTATATTCTAATTTTTTTTTTTTTCATTTTATTTTTTAATCACAAAAGAAAAAAAAACTCAAGTTCTATTTTTGTCAAATAATATGTGAACGAACATTGAAAATCCATTGATTCCCATAAATAAATTTTTTTTTAATTTTTTTTTTTTATTAAAAATAGAATAAATTTCAATGTCATATTATATTTATATGTTTATGTCGCATAGAGGGAACTAGTTTCATTCAAACTAGTTCCTAATCAATATTAGGTATATTCTTTAGTTTATTATTGGTTTTTTGTATGTGGTGTGTGGTTTTTTTTTTAACTTCTTTCAAATGATAAAATACATTATAATTTAAATTACATAATTATTGTTAAGGTAAATAATTATTTTTGCATTAGTAAAAAAAAAATAATAATTATGTAACATCCAGATAAAAATATAAGAAAAAATAAATTGCCTTTTATGAATTGAATTAAATAAATTCAAATTTAGAAGGTAAAAAACAAAAGAAATTATAAAATATGTTAAATTTATTATTATAACGGTATAGAAGATATATTTTTGTTACATAATTCAATTTTGAGCCTTATTATTTCAAGCATAACACCTATTTACAAGGATTTTGTCCTTGAAATAAAAAATATTATATATTTAAGGTCCTTGTGAAAACGCTCGCCTTGCTCGTCGCTCACGTTTCCGAGATTTTCACGGAACAAGTCAAGATAGCAAATATAGCAAATGAATTTTCAGAACATGTTTACACCCATCGATCTGGTGAAAGTTATGATCTAATTTTTAATAATTCTGTGGCCACCACAAGCACAAACCGCCTAAGTCTGAAGATACTTATGTCGACTTAAGCGGTTTTCGAATGTGACCGCAGAATTAGTTTTTATTTTTTGTTCCCTAGAAACTATTGACAGACAAGTTGTAAGGAGTTCCAAGCAGCTTTTTCAGTATTCGAAAGACATAGTTTTCAAACTTTTCATCCTTTAATATTTTTTTTTTAATTTGTGGTACAATAAATATACCATCTTTAACTTTCATTTCAAAAAGACCAGAAAAGCACAGCATAAATATCAAAAAGTGGTACTAGTTTTGTCTAAATCCTTGACAAAATTTTTCACTAATCATAATTTTATGTGAAGTGAAGTGACTGTAAAATAACTGGGACATGATAGAAATAAAACAAATTTATATTCAAATTTAGTTGTCATCTAAAAATATGCATTTCCTTCAAAAGACAAAATAAAAATTAAAATTTGTAAACTAGTGTAATTCTTTAAAGCTGCATTTTTTTAAATTTTTCTTGTACGAAGTCCTACCTTAAAATCAGTAAAACTTAATAATTTCAATATCCTTTTTTTCTTTTTAGAAAATTATATTTGTGACATTCTAAGAATTTGTCTTGAAAGAGCTATTTCACAGCATCCCCCGTTAAACCAAAAACTGGCCATGTATAGTTTAAGCACCAGGGCCAGTTTTATAGTAGCCTTGTTTTTCAATACTCAACTTTTAACTTTCTCCCGCGTGTATATACATTCAACTTATGTAATGTACAATTAAAAAAATATATTCCTTCATAAAATTGTTTCTTTATAATTAAGAATATAAAATTATATTAATTTACCGAAATCAAGAGTCGTACCTCTATACATAAATATTCTTATATGAAAACAAATACTTTGTTTTTTTTTTTTTTAACTCCATAATTTTGTTAATTTTCTTGTGTGTCCCTCCATCAAAAAAATAAAAAATAACAAAATAACAATAAAAAAAAATAAAAGAACACAGAAAATATGTAATTTAATCATGAATTTCATATACTTATAATCATATATAGGCTTACATTAAATATATGTAATTTCATGAAAAAAACAATTTATTGTAATATGTTTTTACAATGGAAACTTTTTCAATAAACAATTTCGAAACAAAGAAACAAAAAAAAAAAAAATGAACATGAATGCAAAATTTAAAAATCATTGATATTTTATTGTCAATTTTCTTTTCAACATTTCAAATTATGTACATATAATTTGATTTTTATTTATTATCTAAAATTGAAAATGCATACAATTTACATTAATTTAGTTCAACGAAAGATATAAATCTGAGATTTATATTTTACATAAAATTACAATTAATAAAATACACAATGCATTGAAATTTATTTCAAATAATACACATATTTGCAACTATGTTTCATAAATTCATTTTTTTTATATGATAGTTGAATTTTTACAAAGCATTATATTCAATATAAGTACTCGCGTATGTGCATGATAATGTACAACAAACAATTACATTTTAAATATATAGTTCAAGTAAAACAACAACAAAAAAGATGAAAAAAAAAATATATGAGTATCTTATATATGGGTGAATCTTCGGAAAGTGTGAAATCTGTGGTCTCCGAAGTATAAAAAGTTAAATTTACGTACAATATAAAATACTTAAATTACTTTGAAAAGTAAGAAAATTTTATATTTTATTCGGTTTAACAGATATTTTTAACCTATTTTTGGAATTTATTTGAAAAAAAAAATGATCTAGAACATGCGTTTTGTCATTCTCCTGGTATGTCTCAGGCAACATGTTACTATACTATTTAAGAATTTTTGTATTATAAGAGTTGAATATGATTCTACTTAAATGTGTATTCAATAATAAAGTAACAATAGAACGTAAAAAACAGCATTTTTAATTATTATAAAAATTTTGGATGAATTTAGGAGTTTTTAAAGTGTGTCTCCGGGTTAAATGGTCATTCCCCTGTCAAAATTTCAAGTTGTCTTGAAATTGAGTCATATTAAACAAATTATACAATTAAACATATTTTTAAAACGAAAAATTAAATAAATTTTAATTTATAAATTATTTTCTGCAACCAAAATAATTCCCCTATAACAAATTTTCATAAAATTAGCAAAATAACAGTAAAAATTCAAATTTGAAAGTGCACCTTTTTGGTATCGAATATTTTGAATTTATTGGACATGAGTTCATGCAATTTTTTTTTGCCTTTATATTTGATAAAAATTCGCTGGCCATTTTTACCTTCGAAATTTCACACTTTCCGAAGAATCACTCATATGCGATTTTGTTGATTAAAATACATATTTTTTTTTTGTATTAATACGAATGCGCAATCCACGTTGCATTATTATTGTTGTTTTTTTGTAATATTTTAAAAATGTAATGCAAAAAATTAGGTTTTATGTTGAAATTTTTGTTTTTCTCATTTAAATTAATGATCTTCCGTGTAACAGTCATGATCTATGATCCTTTTGTAAATAATAATAAAAAAAAATTTTCTTATACTTGTTTTTGTTTAAAAAATTGAATGTGAAATACTAAAATTAGTGAAATATGTAAATAAATTTGTTCAATGTTGACAATTAGTCAAATTCTTTACATAAATTTGTTAAAAGAGAGAATACATTTTAATGTAGGACCAACGTATAATAAAAATAATTAATGATACCTGAGAAGAAGAAAAAAATTACAAATTTAAATGGTAGAGTACTTTATACCCAATTAAACTGAATTGGTAATCATTTAAAGCTAAGTAAATTCGGGCATCAGATTTGAACACATTAAGACTTTCAGTTTTAGAAGCCAATATATCTACCAGTACTCTGCCATTTTGGTCACTTTGATTGATCCCTAGACCCTATAGTATAACCCACTCCTCCTCCCCTTCAATAAAAATTAAATGCAATTAATAATGAAAAAAATTTGAAAAATTACAATGATATATCAACATTAGGACCATTTACCCTATACATAAAATATTTTTTTCTAAAATTCAATTTACATGTATGAATTTTTATACGATATACGAGTATGTATATGTATACACAATGCAATTACTCGTATTATATCGACGGAAAAATTTAAATTTTTAGAAAAATTCAGCATAAATGTATGTACGAGTATAGCGTCAATTATATATTATATCGTACACATAATATGACTGCATATTTTATTTTTTTACAATTAAAACGAAAATAATTAAAATAACAATAAAACAAAACAATTAATTATATTATTATTGACCTACATTAATTCGCTATCTATATACATTACATATATACATATTCATATTCATAAAACATGTATGTTAGTATGTATCTACACCGTTCTAACTGAAATCTAAGAATTAAAAACAAACGAAAAAAAAAAAAAAAACAAATTAAAATGAATATTGCCAGTTAGTTATATAGGCCTATTAAAATATTTCAAACAAAATATTTTGCATATAGTAAAAAATATAAAGAGAGCGAAAAACAAAAACAAACAAAAATTAAGTATAAAATAATGTTTTTGGTTTTTAAATTTACACTTAAAAAATTTTGTTTTTTCTTTGTGTTTAAGAAAACAAAAAAAAAAAAAAAAATAAATAAACAAAGAAAACATATTATTGTATATTATATCGTGAGTAATTTAAGTTTTTTTTTTTTTTAATATTATTATAAAATGCTTAAAATTAACACAAAACACATTAAATGCAAAATAAATATGAACTTAAATATGTCATGTGTGCTAATATTTAAAACAAAAAAAATTAACAAGAAAAGGAATAAAAAATCATGATGTGTAATATTCAAGTACTTACATATGTATACTTTCCTACATATTTATATACGTAATGTATTTTTATTTTAGCATATCTAACAAGAAAACTTTTATGTTAATTAACACTCCGATCTATGACAAGTTTTACTACCTCCCTGCATCTATGTTAAGGAAATTTTTGTAGACCTTTTCGTCCCTTTTAAAACGTGTGTTCCTGTAGGAGTAGGAAGTTGAAATTTGGCCAGAATATTCTTTGAAGGGTTCTCTTTTAAACAAATTCTAAACAAAAATTGGACTTGTTAACTTTGAGCTTTTTCGAAAAATTAACGTTTTTTCCTCTCTACTGCGACCCCCTTATTTTTGCACTTTTTCAGTATTTTTGAAGTTTGAGATTAAATTGAAGTGTTTTCTGGTCTTCTGCATTTCATTTGACTCAAATCGGTGTAACAGAGCTCGAGATATAAAAGCTCAAAATTGACAAGTACCATTTTCGTTTAGAATTTGTTTAGAAAATATCCTGATCAAATTTCAACTTCCTACTACTACGGGAACATACTTTTTTAAAGGGACGAAAAGGTCTACAAAAATTTCCTTATCATAGATGAAAGGAGTTTTTATCTTTGAAGCCTTGTAGCTCGCTCCCTGTTGTAGGAAACTTTTTTGTTTAAAAGAAAAATTTTTAGGGAATGACGAGAAGAACAACCCCTGCCAGAAATTTTAAGTTATTCGGATCACAAGGTCCAGAGATATACCAATTTGAAATCTGAATTTGTACGAAAACGTACTCTCATAGATCGGAATGTTAACTATGTACATAAGTATTTATAAGCATAGAAAAAAAATAATTTTATGTACGAATATATAAAAATTATTTTTATAAGAAAATTTAAAATATTAATATAATATAATCACCACCCTAACACCAACTACATAATATGTATATAAATTTATCACACAAATACTATACCGGAAACAGAAAATTTTTTAATGTTCCATCATTAACAATTATATTTTATGTTTGTTTTTGTTTTTATTTATGTATACATATTTTTTATTATTATTATTATTTAATTTAGTAGTTTAGGTCAGTATTGTTTATTAAATTTTATAGTTTTGTTTTTTGTTTTTTTTTTTCATAATAAAAAGCAACAAATAAATAAATTATATTTTTCACTTTTAACCGCGTCGTACAAAGTCTATACAGACAGACAAAAATCTACATGATATATTTACACGATATTTAAAATTCGAAATATCGTATGTTGTTTTTTTATTTCCTCAGTGTAACCTTTTATCCTTTAACAACAAGGCAACAAGAGAGGGTGTATAATTCAAATTTACCTAATAATTCTACACAAAAAAAAAAACCCAACATACAAAAACAAAATACATAACATTGAATTATTTTTAACAAACCTATTTATCAAAAGATACATTGTGTATCTTGCTACCAATTTATTGAGGGTTAAATATTTATCTTGTCACTTTACATTTCATGAAGTTATTTATTTATCATTATTATTGTCATTTTTAAATTATTTTCTGTTTTGTTTTTTTTTTTTTTGTTTTTTTTCTTTTCTTTAAATGTTAAATGCAAACAACATAATCATTAAAATCATCGTTAGCTTGGTTATAAACCTTGAAGACGCGTCATGTCATTTTCATAAAGTGTAAATTTATAATAAAAACTATAGATACATATACAGTACTGGTCAGATAAAACGCACCACCCATAAAAATTCAATATTTTCCCGAAAAAAAAAAAATGATTTTATTATCTAATTTTTACAAACAATTTTACCCCCAGGTAAAGGGTTGTATGCAGGGAGATAAATACCGAGTTTACCTTGTAGTTGTAGGAACCTTGCAAATTATTATCCTTGAAGTATTAAAAAAGTGAAGATAAGTCGATAGCTATCTAGTTTAAAAAAAAAAAGTGTAATTTTTGCTTTAAAACAGAAAGGGCTTTCTGTGCTTGACATAGTAAGGAGAGTAGGTTATCACTACATTACAATCTCAAGATTTTTAGGAAAATTTCAACAATCTGGTTCCCCAGAAAGAAGAAAAGATCCAGGTCTAAAAAATAGAAAGACCAGTGATAGGGACGACCGAGTTTTGACATCTTTTTGCATAAGGGATAGAAAAAAAACATCGAAGGAGCTGCAGCGACATTTTATCGAGGCAACAGTTACAAAAATTTCGCCAGAACTGTGCAATTCTTGAGGTGGTGCGTTTTATATGACCAGTACTGTTGTATCATATATATGTATATACTGATATTTTATTTGTTATAAGATTTAATTTAATTCAAATATTAATAGTTTATGTCTATGTATGTATGTATGTGTATGTGAAAATTAGAGTGAATAAAATTTTAAAAAAAAAAAAACATCAAATATTATAAAATGTCATAGTTTAAGGTTTATACAACTGGAAATTTATATATAGCTATGTGTTTCATTTTTTGGCAAAATTTAAGGCTAATTATAACTCTCTAACCGTTATACAGTTTAAAATCAAAAATTTAATATCGATTTCATTTCAATAAATTTAAATTTATATAAACATTATATAGTTTTATTTTTTTGAGACACCCTCTAAGGATGATTTACCATTTTCATCTATAAAATATTCTTAATAATGCAAATTATATGATTTTTAATTTATTATTACATTTGAAAAGGTATCATCTTTCACATAAAATTATTGTTAATTTTTTATTGTTAATTAATAATGTTCAAGAGATGGCGTTGACGATTAATCTCCACCAATTTTCCGTCCCCATTAAAGCATAGTACTCAGATCGACCTGAATTCAGTTTCCTATTCAAAATACATGTAAAAAAAGGTGACTGAATTCCGTCAAGAAAATATTCCGTTCCCTTTTTGTTTTGCAGTACTGAGTTCGAGACGGAAAATAAGTTTAAATTGTCTTTGCTAAAATTTCTAAAACTTTTCAAGAGGTGGCGCTGACGATCACTCTCCACTACTTTTCCGCAACCATTGAAACAAAATAAATGTACAGACATTTATTCCGTTCAAGCGATGTGGTAAATTTGACAGTTGTTGTCAACAACAATTTAAAAAACAACACCTGCTTCATTTTTTATGGATGCTTTTTTAATTTTTAAATTTAAATTTAAACAAAAATGTCGTTTAATTTACGTTTCTCCAAATATTTCTACGTCACTATAAACAAAATTTTTCCGTGTAGAAATAAATAGTAAAAATAAGAAACTGAATTCAGGTCGATCTAAGTACTATGCTTAAACAAAAGAAAATGTACAGACATTTATTCCGTGTGGTAAATTTGACAGTTGTAAAAAAAAATAAAAAATAAATACAAAAAAAAATCTAAAGGTACACTACGTGAAAATTGAAAAAAACAAATGACAAACTAACTTCAAATTAAATTTAATTTACATTTCTCCAAATATTCTACCTCATTCTACACAAAATTTTTTCGTGTAGAAATAAATAGCAAAAACATGAAAAAATTGTTCGCGATGAACACAATACGGAGAGCTTTAATTAAAAAATTAAACACACATACAGAAAAATAAAATATTAAATTATGTACAATAAATATTTAATTTTGACAATTTTTATTAAATGTTTTGATGTTTTTTTTTTGTTGTTTAAGTTTTTCTATAAATATTTCATATAAAAATAATTTGTTTGAAAATTATAAAAATAATCATTTCAAGGAGAAAACAAAAGAAAAATTGTATTTTTCTTTTTTTACGGATTTTTATTTTTTTTATTTTATTTAAATCCTTTTGTAAAACCTCGATTTTTTTTTCTTCTCATAATAAAAATTATCAGAAAAATCTTTAGTAGAAAAAAAAAATAACCACAACAACACAAAAATAATCAAAATAAATTTTTTGTCATATCATTAAAGCAAAGTTGTATAAGTAGAAGATGCCCAAAGTCCATATATCCTCATGGCACTCAAAGTTTTTGATCTGTGGCGTGATATCACACCCCACAACATGTTGCTTATACATTTGTTTCTAATAGTCATGTTTATAATGATATTCAGTAAATCAGTAGCAATTATCAACAATTTTACTCATCGTATCAACATTTTAATCATGAACAAAAGGCAGTAGAATCGAGAAAGTTTAGAACAGACGCACAAGTAGAGTGCGGTAAAGTAGGAATAAATTCTTTACACAAATGTTGCTTAGTTTGAATTTTTTTACTATACCTATATTAAAATTAAAAACAACAAGTAACATTAAATATGAATTTTTGGTATTCTCGCTATATATAGCTATAGCTATATACAATATACATACATAATTCTAACATACACACATTCGAGCCATACTTTGCGTTGTTTTCAAATTATAAGTAAAAATTTTTAAAACCATATTATTATTATTGACTTGAAGAAATTTGAAATTTTTTTCGTTTTTCTTATTTTTGTTGTTGTTATATTGAAATCCAGTTTTAACCAAATTTTGTCTTTCTTTTTAAACTTGCAGGTTAAAAAGTTATTTCATATTTTTTGTGGAAAGATATGTAATTTGTCAGTTTTGCACTATTATATTTCGGACTTTTAAACTGATTTTCTAGTCCTTGAGTTCAAAAGCAAGTTATTTTTCTTTCATTGTGAACCCAATTATGCATTTAGCCAATTTTTCCAGCAATTTTTGTTTTTCAAAATTATATGCGAATTTTCAATGAAAATAGAAAATTATAAAATGCACTTATACCTGCAAGTTTAAAAAGAAAGACAAAATTTGGTTAAAACTGGATTTCAATATAACAACAATAAAAATAAGAAAAACGAAAAAAATTTCAAATTTCTTCAAGTCAATAATAATAATATGGTTTTAAAAATTTTTACTTATAATTTGAAAACAACGCAAAGTATGGCTCGAATGTGTGTATGTTAGAATTATGTATGTATATAGCTATAGCTATATATATAGCGAGAATACCAAAAATTCATATTTAATGTTACTTGTTGTTTTTAATTTTAATATAGGTATAGTAAAAAAATTCAAACTAAGCAACATTTGTGTAAAGAATTTATTCCTACTTTACCGCACTCTACTTGTGCGTCTGTTCTAAACTTTCTCGATTCTACTGCCTTTTGTCCATGATTAAAATGTTGATACGATGAGTAAAATTGTTGATAATTGCTACTGATTTACTGAATATCATTATAAACATGACTATTAGAAACAAATGTATAAGCAACATGTTGTGGGGTGTGATATCACGCCCCAGATCAAAAATTTTGAGTGCCATGAGGATATATGGACTTTGGGCATCTTCTACTTATACAACTTTGATTAAAGTCAATGTTAATTAAAAATAAATTTAAAAAAAAAAATAAATGCAAAATAAGAAGAGAAAAGTAAAAATACGAGATATATATGTACATACATATATGTATACGAGTACACTGCGTACACTCAATTTGCGTTGTTTTTGTTTTGCATTGTTTCTCAACTTATACCGAAAATTCGTTTTGCGTCACTAACTCGCATTGCGTCGCTGGCGCTGTTGTTAATAGAACAAATTGAGTAAACATAGAGCGCGTATACTCCGCAGTACCGAACCGGTACTAGTACTGTTTTGGTCCCGGTATATACGCATGGTACCGAACCATTTTAGGTCGACCATTTTGGTGCGAACCAAAATTCATTATTTGCATCTACGGTATATACGGGCAGTACTAAAATGGTTTAGTCGTACTAAAATAGTACTATACCGGTTTGGTACTGCGGAGTATACGCGCTCATAGATTCTCTAACACTAATTGAGGAGGCTTCAAAAATTTCCTTAATTTATGACCATGATAATGCTCGGAGTTCAGATGTAGATTAGGCAACTTAACAACTCAACTCGAGTTTACCAAGAACTTTATAAAGAAAAGAAACGAGCTATATAGTGTGCAACAAACTTTGAAAAAATATTTTCCTACAAAATAAGAATTGTTTTTTTTTTTTTTTTTTTGTTAATTTTTTAATTTTTTTATGAAATTTATGGATTTTTTATTTTAATAAATATCATCTGTATATGCTTAGAATTAAAGTGGTTTATTAATTTTTTCAAAACTTTGAAGGAAAAAAATTTGCAATATATATGACCATATTGCATTTTTTAGAACGCATCATCTAAAAACAGTATCATTCTTGTTCCACTTTTCGTTGAGTTTTCCAGGAACGCATGTGGAACGCAAAACGAGGCCGCAGTGTATATGTATTTTTTTTTTTTAAATAAAATTTTTCTTTTAGACAGAATAAATAAAATTTATTTTTATGGATTTTTTTTTTTTCAAAATTTTAATTTGAACAAATTTTACAAGCATAAAACCTTCAAATTTAATAATTATTTTGCAAAAAACAAAACAACAAACAAAAAAAATCTATATTTATATTTATTTTTCAAGTATTTTTAAGTGTTTTTTTTTTGATTTTTTTTGGTTTTTCAAAATAAAATATTATTCTTGTTTTCTTTATTATCACATTGACCTTTCTCTTGTGTGATATGAAACAGTTTTTCTACTTTTATTCATTACGACTAATTTCTTTTTTGTTTTTTTTCCATAATCGAATAAATTTATGATATTTTCCTCTTTAATTTAAATTTATCATAAAATACTTTTATTTAAAAAACAAATATACCTCTATATGTATGTGTACATAATATGTATTTTATTAATTTCATATATGTATGTATTATCAATAACAGATTAATAAATCAAAATATTTTTTTAAGTAAACAAAACTTATAATCATTATCAAAATTAAGAAAAAAAAAACAA
Organism: Bombylius major; assembly: GCA_932526495.1. Taxonomy (NCBI): domain Eukaryota; kingdom Metazoa; phylum Arthropoda; class Insecta; order Diptera; family Bombyliidae; genus Bombylius; species Bombylius major. The sequence goes on from OW052046.1 coordinate 1,638,433, forward strand.
AAAAAAAACATAAAAAAATTATTAAATTATTAAAACATATTGTTAAAGTGTTGAAATATATATATTTTTTTCCCAATGCAATGGAGGGCCACAAGTGGTTGCTCCATAACCCGTAGCATGTGGCCGGACATTAACACAAAAAAGACCTCCAAAGAAAACAAGTTCGATACAAGTTGTCGGAGTGATTACTGGACACTGCCTAATCGAGGCTATAGCCTATGGCCAATAAACTCGGCGCACCATTGAACAATTTCTGCAGAAGTTGTAGAAATGAAGAAGAAATAGAGACAATAGTGCATCTACTTTGCGAATATCCAGCTCTTAAAGAACGAAGGCTCGCTTGTTTGGGAGCAAGGTTTTTTGACGGTCTGGACGACTTAGCAGAGATTGCACTGAAATACTTGAACAAATACTTGAAAACTGCCACAACAAAACTAAAGGGCATTCACAATGGGCCTTTAGGCCTCCAAGTGAAATTGCTTCTCAGAAGCAAATAACCCTTCATACCAACCAAAACCAACCATCTTAAAAATTCGAAAACTCATTGTATCCCTTTTTTTTCTTTCAAAACCATCAAGTATAGATTCTATTTATCAGAATTTAATGCAAAAATTAAATGAAAATAAACTACATATATTTTTTTTATTATTATTATTCTTCGAAATACGAGTATGTACATTCTTATGTAGGTAATATCGAATTAGATCAAATAAAGTTAATTTCTAAGAATCAAAATTGTTTTTTTTTCTATTCTCATTGTGTGTGTTTTTTTTTTAAATCAACAATATTGAAATTTTATTATTCAATTTTCTTTTTTTTTCTTTTTTTCGTTATTTTAAAAACGGAAAAAAATACAAATTCTTTTGAAAAAAAAAAAAAATAAAATAAAATTTAATTTTAAATAAAAAAAGAAACGTTATTTAATCAAATATCAATTTAGATACATATTTCTTATCATACTATTTACATAGATACATATTATGTATATAGTATAATAGTACACGTGTTTCTTTACAGTTAATTATTTTTTTTTTTCAATTCAATTTAATTTGACAAGAAAAAATATGAAATTATTACATAAGGAACAAATGAAAGTGTAAAAAGAAGTTATTTTTTTTGTTTTTTTCTAGAAAATTAATGAAGAAAAAATACAAACCCAAATTCACATCAGACATATTTCACAAAATATTCGCTAAATTTAATGTACATACATAATACCTACATACAAACATAATTTGATTTTAAATTTATCTTACGTTTTTTTTTTTAATAATTTACTTGCTGCTTTTCACTGCTTGAATATATTTCATGTACATCCCGTGCAACCAAGCTATAAAGTTAGCTATAAAGAATTATAAAGATTTGCATGAAGCTCTTTATAGAAAAAACCAAGGTTTTGATTAAGATCGACATCGATTTTATTCACGAAATTCGACGTCAGCTATAAAAGATTTCGATGAAGAGCTTTATCGAATTTTGTTTCAACATCTGTATAAAGCGTTATACATATGAATCTTATTTATTTATATTATGTGAAAACAATTCAATTTGAAAAATTTACTCTTGAGATTCGAACCACGGACCTTCGTGTGTAAAGCCATCCTCTTTGCATTGCACCATTCATCACTTCACCGGCCATAGAGCTTATTGTAAATATAAATTGTTCGTTTTAAGACCGATAACGATTCTTGACGATTCTTTATAGATCGTTGTCTGTCTTTGAAATACTTTTAAAATCGATAACGATCAATATAGATTTTGTCATTGGCTTTCGTTATCGTCGATATCTGCGTAAATCGATATAGATATATTTAAAGAATTTTTCGTCATTAATCGAGAGCAGTGTTTATCTTTATTCCCTGATATATTCCCCTTTAACCTTCGTTAAGGATCGATATAGATCTATATTATAATATTTTTATAATTCTCTTCTCTCTCTGCAATAATTCTTTTCAGAGCAGGATTTAGATATCGATAAAGAACGTGAAGCTTCTTTGTATGTCTTTGAATAACGTTAAATATCGTGCAATATCTATAAACACCTATATAGTTGGACAAAGTTACTTCACGACTGGTTGCACGGGATATACATATTCATTTCAATAATTCATTATGCTCGAATTTATGTATAAATTAAAATTTCATGAAACAATTTTTTTTTCTATCAAATTTGTTTTTTCTTTTCTTTTGTAATCTTCATTTTATTGTTTGTTTTTTTTTATTTTGTTAAAAATATTTCTATCTTCGACATTAAATTCATAAATATTAATGAGACTTCAAAAGTTTTTAACATTATATTAAAAGACATGTGTGCATATACAATTTGACAGAGAAAAATGACTAAATTACTTAAAATTATAAAATTCGATTAAGGAAAAAAAAAACAAATTACTTTTTAGCGCCAGTTTGACTTTGTTTTTGATTTTTGTTATGTTTTTTTTTTTTTTGATATCGAATAGGTAATACAAAAAAATAAAAGAAAAATAAATTTTCGCTAAATCATTAAAATACGATTGAAAATATTCGTTAAGGTTCATAATATATGAGGAATTTTTACTTTTTTTTCTTCTTCTTTTGTCTTAAAATAAAAGAAAGAAAGAATAAAAAAACAATTAAATATTTTCTATTTAATTCAATTTATGCTTTTCATTTTTCCCCTCCCCCTTTTTTTCATTTAATTTTTTACATAATTATTTCTATTGCAAATTTTTTATTTTTTATTTTATGTTTTAATGATGAGAAAATTATAACAAAAAAAAAATAAATGAATGATATGCATTATTAATTTGAAAAAAAAAAAAAAAACATACACACACACACAAAGGAGGATTTTAATTGGAATGAAAATAGTTAAAAATATTGTGTGTAATTCGTATTTAAAAATGTATACAGTTCACTCGCTCTAACTTGATCGAACTCGTGCAAACGGTTGTTCAAGATAGCAAATTTTTCAAGTTATCGAATGGGTTATACAATGTCATATAATATAATATGACAGTTTTCTGGTAACAAAACAATATTAATATGACAATAAAACAATAATATTATTTGACAAGCCAGTTTTTAAAGAAAAAATTACTTTTTATTAACCTTTGAAAAACAATCGTACATATTAATCTGTTTACATCCTTTGATGGAAGATAAAACTGCTATTTGTCTTAGGTTCTATAGCACTGAAATTTCTCTGTAAGGAACTTCTTTAATTTCAGCCCATTTTATCATATTTATTCGTAATTTCAACTACTTCTACATATTATATGTCCGAAATAATATGCATGAAAATGTTTTTTACAAATTTTCCATGTTTAGCGAATAAAAAAGTTTAAAGTTCAAGTTACTGAGCAATTTATTTCAAGTTATAAAGCAGACAATGCTAAATTTTTGAGCGGTCAAGTTACTAAATAGTTCAAGTTATCGGGGATTCAAGTTAGCGCGAGTGCACTGTATATACTTATGTATAGGTACGTATGTATAAAATAAAATTTAATAATTATATGAAAAAAAAAAAATTAAATAAAATGAAAAATGAAAACATGCGTGCAAATCATGATATCAAAGAGTTTTTCATAAAAATAATAAAGAATGAATATTTATTTAAAAATTCATACACATTTAATGCAGAAAAATAATGTATTATAAATTTTAATTTAACTATATGAAGTTAATCTTATATCAAGTATTCATTAATTAAATACCCACTGAATATAAATTTGTTTTTTGTTTTTATAATTTCTATTAAAATACATATAATATGATTAAAAATAAAATAAAAAAATTAAATCTGTTCATAAAGTGTTATTTTCCGTTGACAGTATAATTTTTCATTTTCAAGAAATAAAATTTTATTTATGATGGAAAATTTACCATACAATCTAAAATAATATTAAATATGTGTATATTCATTTGAAAATACATATTTTATTTAATTTTGAATTAATTTTGAATTAATTATTATTTTTTTTTTTTTTTAATTTAATACTTTTTTCTGTTAAAATAAAAAAAAAAAGACAAAGGATTGAAAGGATAAATTCTGAACTATGAATTTATTAGCCTTAAGTATATTTTTCTTTTTAATTAATTTTAAAAAAGTAAAATAAATTAATTAATTAATTAATTAATAATTTTTGAATATGAATAAAAAAAACACAAACAAAAAGGGAAAAAAAAACCAACCTTCTTATATACTACCAGGCATATAGATACTTCTTTAAATATTATTTCAATGTTGTTACGGAAAAACCTTGCATTATAGAAAACGACGGAAAAAAAATCTAGTCTTTGTTGTTTGTTTGTTTTTTTTATTTTTTTATTTTTTTAGTTAATAAAAACGAATTAACTGTTGACACGCACATCACGTATTTTCATTTAAAATATAATCCAATGTTATATAGCATTTGTTTTTCGTCCTCAATAACATAAATGAACAGTTTTTTTTTTTTTTTTTTTAAATTTTAAATTAAAAACTTCAATTATGTGTATTTAAAAATTTAACGCATTGGTTTTTATGCTATTTTTGGCACATATTGTTTTTCAATTTATTTAAATTCAAAAACAAATTAAAGTCATTTAATAATTTCCTGAATTTCCTAAATCCAAGTACCAAGTAAAGAAAAAATCACTTACGAAATTTTGTTCAGATTTCGTTGGAAGTTAGGCCCAAAAAATTTCTATAACTGTAACTGTGTAACTGTATTTAGTGATAGCACGCTCCGTTCATCCGTACCGTGTACTAGTGATTTAAAAAATTTCAAAGTGGATATTTTAGTATCAGAGACGAGCCATGGGGCTCGTGGGACCTTCATGGGAAAGTCCTCCCAAAACCTACACTGATGACACCAATGTTACTGCTATGAAGAAGGTACTTGATGAGGATCCACGAAAGATGGAGGAAACGATTGCATACAAACTAGGGAAAAATGCCATGACAGTATCAAGAATCTTCAATGACAGTCTGCAATATAGCAAGAAATGTGCATGGTGGGTTCCAAGTATATTGGGTGAAGAATAAAAGGCAGCTCGTGTACAATTCACTCAATTTTTTCTATAGAAAAATTCAGGGAAGGTCAGTCCGCGAATTTTAATAATATAATAACGGGTGATAAGACCTGGGTTTATAATAGCGAACCCGAAACAAAACTCCAATCTTCTGTATGGAGTTAAAAAGGTCAATCTTCTTCAGTAAAAGTCTTAAGTAAAAAATCCACTTGAAAAGCAATGCTTGCGATTTTCTTTAGTAGAAGTAAAATTATAGCTTGAGATTATTTTACAAGGACATCCCAAAACTGCATTGCGGAGATGTTTCCTTCACCATGACAATGCTTTTACACATACCAACAAAAATGACATCAGATTTTATAGCTGAATCTGGCATCAATGAAATTCGGTCAGCACCTTGTAACTTCCGGCTCTTCTCAAAAATAAAAAAAAACATTACGCCATAGAACATACAAAGCCGAAGAAGAACTCATAAAAGATGTGGAAAAGCAACCTGGTTTATTGAAAAAGGGAGATTTTGAAGCATTTTTTGCCAAGTGGATTTATAGACTTAAGAAATGTATAGAAATAAATGGTAATAACATAATAAAAAATTGTATCTAAGTGTTCATTTCAATTAATTATCAAATTATTGAGGACATAGTGTAAAAATTGAATAAAAAAACAATAAAATAACATTTTTTTTTCTTTTTTTTTTTTGAATTTTCCAATTATGTATCTTAATTATCTGTGTAATCAGTCTATCTATTCTGGTATACATATATAGAATATTTTACAAAATTGAGAAAAATTTCAAAAATAACCATAAATTTTTTTTATTTTCGTGTATATTTAATTTAGGTTAGGACACGTGTATTTTATTACATTTTCGTATTTTCAACAAATAAAAAATTAATCTACAACGTTTTTCATTTTTTTTTTTTGTAGGTGAGGTTTTAATAGTCTTTTTTTTTTTTAATGTATTCAAATATGAAATTATAATTTTGGTTTAACATCAAATAAATTGAATTCAATTTTTATTAGCTATAATGTGTGTACATTTCGAATCAAGTTTTATGATGCGTTACACACGTTATTGTCTTCATGTTGTTATATACTTTTATGTTAATAATTTTTTTTTTTTTTTTTGTGTAATAAAAATTAATTATATTACTCAAGCAACAAAAACAAAAATATATCATCACTTTCCTATATATGTACTAATATGTATAACGTAGTTGTTTTTTTTTTCTAATTTTGCCTAATTTTTTACAAAAAGAAAATATAAATTTTAAATTTTCGTATTTTTAGATTTAATAGATAAATTATTTAAAAAAATAAAAAATTTGAAAAAACGACAAAATCCAAACCAAAAAAAAAACCAATAAAATTTTTAGCAGTCTGTACTATTATGTTAATTTTATACAGACTTAAAAATTTATTGCCTGTAAAATCACGTGTAAGCGTAATTTAACAAATAAATATCTAAAAATCATATTTTTATTGTGTGAATTTTGGATTAAAAATTCTAGAAAATTTTTGTAATTTTTTTTTATTTTGTGTCATTTTTATTAAAATAATGACATTCATGTAAATTAACTTTAAAACTTTAAAAGGATTTTCAAACAAAATAATAAACATTAGCTGCTTTCGATTTGCCATTTCCAGGTAGGTACTTGCGAGTACTAAAATGTGTCTTGGATAAATGGGTAAATCGAACGACACAAAAATTTTGATAGTGGTGTCAAAATTTAAAAATAATTTTTATTGTTGTGATAAATTGTGTTGATTTAGAAGAAAATTTTGAAATGGTAAGTAATTTTAATTTTTCACCTGAATATGTATTTAATTAATGTTGTTTATTTGAAGATATCTGAAAAATAGTAACTACTTGCATCTACTTGAAAAATTTCACATGAGTAGCTACGAATAGATGATTTATCACAGACTTCCACCTTATCTACTCGCAAGTACTTGAAAGTGGCTAATCGAAAGCAGCTATTATAATGAGGCTTACTATATAATAAAGAAAATTTTAATATCGACTTTTATTTAGTTATAACTTGAAATAGACAAAACGGTCTAAGTTTACATATAAAAAACTCAAACCAGAAAATGTTTTTCAATTTTTTTTTTTATATGCAAATTCAGAGCGTTTCTGTGATTTTCCAAGTTATAACTAAATAAAAGTCAAAATTAAAATTTGTGTAAAAAAAAAGATACCATATTGATAGAAATTTTAAAAAGAAAAACCTAAAATCTAAAAACTCGAGTTAAAGGTCAGATATTTATTTCACTTTAAAAAAAAATTAAAAAAAAAAATGTTCTAATCTGATATTCCTTTTTCATCTTTTATTGTTGTTTTTTTTTTTTTTTTTTTTGCATCCATTGACCATCAAGTACGCAATAAAGTCCATTATCATTACTCATTAGTATAAGAATGGTGATGAACTCAATTGCAACGATGCGATTATTGTGAAAAAGACGAAAAAAAAAATTTAACATAGAAAATATCAACAAAATAATAAAATATTATTGCATTCTATTTGAAACTTCCGGGGTTAAAGGGACATTTTGATGATAATATAATGACCACAAATTATAATATGTATAAATTTATGTACATATACATAAATACATTTTGCATACACGATACATATTTATATGTTGATTACATTACAGTATAAAAATAGTTAAAACTTTTTTTTGCAAATGATAAACAAGAGGAAGAATGTAAAATTTTCATTATTATTAATTTTTTTTGTTTGTTTTAGTTTTGTATAATATATTTAAAAACGGAACCCTATTTGGTGATGGTTCAATGCTTGTCACTTGTCACTTGTCAGTCTGTCTGTCAGAGCTCTTATTATACATAGTTAAAATTTCAATACGTAATATAGGAAAATTATTTTTGGGTGGTATTTCTTTTTTTTTTAACCATGCAAATACATTAATAAGGTTTAAGTGGAGTTGAAAAGCTCTCTGAAAAGTAACATTATTATTTTGATTTTGCATTATTTTGATTAACACGTTGACTCAATTTTTTATTTAGGATTGCAAAGACAAAAAGCATATAATTTCAAAATTTTGTAGTTTTATGAGGATTTCAATCAAAAATTTTACATTCACAGAATCAAATTATGTATGTAGTTAATTTTTGAATTTGTCTAAGTATGGCGAACAATTTACATCCATCATCATTTACGTCAACATGTTAAAAATAGCAGATAATTTATTTTAAATACAAAAAATTATGCAAATAATGCATTTTAAAAAAGTATATAATGTAAATAATAAAAAAAAAAACCTTTTAAGTAAAAAATTAATATTTTGCACAACTAAAAAATATTTTATAAATTATGCACCTACGTTTAAGGTAAAATTACCAGTAGTGAGTCAACACTAGTTTTTCATAAGTTTTCTTGTTTAAAAAAAAAAAAAAAATATAGTAAATAAAACAGAAAATGGTGAAACTTTTGATTTAAGATTATTAAAACTCAAATGTATTCATTTTAAACTTTTTTGTAAAACTACATTTTTTTTTTTTTGTTTTTCATAGGTAAATAAGAGATTCACTACTGGTATTATTACGTTGAAAATATTTATATATGATATGTAAATATGTATATATGTAAGTATATGAAAAAAATAAAAAATAATTATAATAAAAATTGATTACTCACGTCTTGACCGAGTTGTCCCATTTCCGAATAACACTCAACCATGGAATACATATTTTGTGCGGCAAAAGAAGATGGTAATGATGATGATAAGTAACAGCAGTAACAAGTTAATGTAGCACAACAGATTATTTTTTATTTTTTTTTTTTTTTATATTAGTATGTATTTCTTTTTTCTTCTTTTATTATAGGTTGTTGTAATATATTTTGTATATACAAGACTGTCCTACAACTATTTTATTTTGTTGTACTTTCTTGTTTAATCATAAGATAAACTATCTTATGGACCGTTTTTATTTTTGTTTATTATGATTTTAGATATACACTTTATTTTCTTTTTATAATATGTGCGAACACAAAATAAGAAATTAAAACAAGATTTTTAATATTTATAAAGATGATGATGATACTGATGGTGCTGATTGAAAATAAAAAGAAGAAAAAAATAATAATAATTAAGAAGTTATAGGTATATATGAAGAAGGTTCAACAGTAGCTATAAGCACAGTAATAATATATATATGGAATTTGTCGTAGGTACATACATATACCCAGTTGGAAAAGTCAGAAGGCCTTCCTTAGGAAGGTTTGAAAATATGAAGTAAATTGTAATAAAATTCCTGGGAAGGTATAAATGATGGTATTAGAAGTTTTAAAAATTTTTCTAACTCGAACAAAAATTTCGCAGCATTTTATATTATTTTTAACAATAAGTACATTATTTAATAAAATACTGCAAAATCTTGGTAAAGCAAATATAGCAAAAGTATTTTATATTTACTTCTTCAGAATGTGTTTGGAAGGTTTCTTTAGGAAGCATGTAGAAGTATTCCTCTTTACTGCTTCAGAATGTGTTCGAAGGTTTTTTTTGGAAACCTTGTAGAAGTATTCCTCTTTACTGCTTCAGAATGTGTTCGGAAGGTTTTTTTTAGAAAGCATGTAGAAGTATTCACCTTTACTGCTTCAGAATGTGTTTGGAAGGTTTCTTTAGGAAGCATGTAGAAGTATTCTCTTTTACTTCTTCAGAAGATTTCTTTTTACTTTCCCAGGAAGGAAATGAGAAGAATACGAAGAAAATCCGAACTTATGCCCTCCAAGCCTAGGACATGCCCATGTAAAAAAGATATTATGTGGGATACGGAAAGGAAGGCTTCTGCATGCATGGTGGAAGGCTTCCATTTCCAACTGGATACGTACGAGTATGTATGTACATACATAATGTGTATATTTGTATCTAAATAACGATGTTTTACTTTTCCTTCTTAACAAATTTCTTGTATTTTTTATAATTATCTAGGTATATAGTATGTATATACTTTTTTTTGTTTTTTTTTTTTTGTTTTTGCTGTTCAAATTTCGATTATCACAATCACCATATTATAACAGCAAAAAATCATTTATAACATGTACAACTCAAATGTTGTTATTGAAACAAGTTTGCGAAAAAAAAATAAATAAAAAAGATACTACAATAAAATATATCTACATACATATTATGTACTCGTATGTAGGTATATAACGAACAAAGTATGTATGAACGTGCAATTTTTCTTATAATAATTCTTATCTTCTTGTCTTGATGTTGTTGTTATATGTAATATATGTAGATACTTTTTACTGTTCCAATATACAATATAGGTATTTTGATAAAAGTGCAAAAAAAAAACTGCAACAACAAAATGCAATTTGCAATGCAACCGAAATGAAATTGTTTTTTTTTTTCTCTCCTTTCTTCGAGATTTTTTAATTTAATTGAAAAAAAAAAAAAAAGTAAAAGAAATTAAAAAAAAGAAGGAGGAGATGAGATGTATAAATGTCTTCCGCGATCAAATTGTTAAAGCAAAAATAAAAATTTATAAAAAAAAAAAAAAAAAAAAAAAAAAATAAGACAATAATAATATAATGATGAACGTATTCGTGACAATGTGCCGTTGATTATTTAAAGGGTTATGCACTTATGTATTGCACCACGACATTGCAGTTCAGCAGCTATAAAGTGCAGTAGTTCGATTATGTTGTTGTTTTTCATTTTGAATGCGTGAATTTTGGATCAAATTATCAGTAAATATTTGAAATTTATATGTCTATAGTACATTATGTATAATATTTATGTAAGTATGTAAGTATCTGTCGTAGCACAAAAGTAACCGGTTTATTATTTTTCCTGTTGTTTGAATATCTATAGATACTTTTTTTTTTATTAATTTTTTCTTACTTTTCTTTCTTTTTTATGCTTCTTGCTATGCTTGAAGAAAAAAATTGTAGGTATAAATATAAAATTGTTAAAAAATCACTTTTTTTTTTTTTTTTTTCACTTTAATTCTATATTGGATATTTGAGAAATTTTAAATTATTTGTATATTTTTGTTGTAATATAATTAATTTTATTTTAATTTCAGCGATAGAGTTCATTCGTTTTTTTGTATTCATTTGTCGTTTAACACTGGTTCTTTTTCTTTTCTTTGTTTTCAAAATACAAAAATTATATGTACTGTAGAAATTTTAATAAGTTTTTTTTTTTCAAATTATTTTTATTTGTCGGATAATTAAATTAATTTAATGTATCTATGCATATTATGTAATACATATATGTATGTATTATGTATCTTTAATCTTCATACATGTACATACATATGTTATAATTTAATATATTACTTTTCTTTTATTATTCTTATTATAAGTGCTCACTGATGCGTAAATTTATCAACTAGAAGATTTTTAGTAGGCCAATTGATATGAAAATTTATGGACTTTGTTACACACTGAAAAGATAACAATAAAATAAAGAAAGAATTTTAAGATTATTTTAAGAAATATATAATATACATTTATAATACAGATATACATATGTATGTATAATATAATTAAGTATATTTAATATAATAACAATAAATAAAATAATTGTAAAATTATAAACAATTATTTGTAGAAAAAAAACAGATTTTTTTTTTTTGTATCATTACAAAGAAAATTAGAAAAAAATTAAATTACATTTGATTTTATTGTATATGATTATTATCTATATTTATTCTATATATAACACATATATTATTGTACATATGTACATATAAAATACATATTATATAGGTATAGGTACAAAGTTTATGAAGTTTGCAACAAAGTTACAGATAAAAATGTATTTTATAATACATTTTTAGGGTCAGACAGTTACAATATAATAAAAAATAATAACTTTTAACGTTTCAACAACCACAAAAAAATGTTCAAAAGTAAAAAATAAAAAATCACAAGAACAATGTCTTTTGTTTTTTCAAAGAAAATCAAGTAAAAGGTTCAACAACATGGATGCGAAATAATGGAGAAATACATAACAAATACATACACATATTATATACTATTCGTTGCTCTACAATTAATGTGGCCAAACCAAAACGAAACGTTAAAAAGACGACTGTGGTGTACCATCGAATAATGTCTGTAGAAGGTGTAGAAATAAAGAGAAATATAGTAAACTTTTTATGTATCAGTTTGATGATCAGCGAAGACAAAAATTTTTGTCAATAAAATTTCTATCCATTTCTCTCCACTTTTGGATAAAATATGTATTTCACCTTCTCTCTTCTAAAAAACCGGTTTATTAAAACTGAAACTAATTCATTTGGGATGAACCATTGTGTAAATGTCTAGCCCTAAAAGAACGACAACTTACTTAGTTGGAGTGGAGGCAACGTTCCTTAATAGTCTGGATGATTTAACTGAAATTTCAATAACAGACCTTGATAGATCTATTCAAAAATCTAGATAGTTTCCGATGGGCCTTTAAGACAACTGACACTGAGTGGACTTGCTTTCTGCTACCAAACAATCCGAACCACCTAGGCTAACCTAGAACTACGATTCATTGAATAGATAAAGAACGACCAGAATTAAAATGCATTCTAATGCTTTCCAAAAATTATTTCCACAAAAAGAGAAAGAAATTTCATAGAGTTTTACTGATGGTATTGGGACAAATTTTGAAAATATTCTGTATACATTAATAGTCGCAGTATGAACATCGTTTAGAAAACGATAAAATTTTGTTCTAATTAGTCTGGACGAAAAGTTAACTAAAATTCAAATCCAGTATAACAGAAAGAAAAATAAAAACAATAGATTTTGGTTGCTTGAACTCATAATTATTATGTACGTATACCTCTTTATATATTGATATTTTAATTTTGTTGTTAATAATATATGATCAATATCGTTATCTATGTATTAACCTATAAAATGACGTAAATTTACGTCAATAGTAGCAAATCTGTTAAGCTTTTATTTATTTATTTATTATTATTATTTTTTTTTTTTTCGTACTATTTTGCACATACTCACGTATTATTTATAAATAAATCTGTTTGAGAATCATGTTTACTATCAGATAAAGTTCATTTTAATTACATATTAATATAAGATATACAATTTGAAATTATTAAATGTACCTACATATTAATTTTAATAAATATATGCATATGAAAAAAAAAAAAAAATACATAATAAAAAGATTATCCAAACAAATATATTACAATCATGTATGTATTAATATGATGATGATGATGATGATGGTTAGTGTGTTTTATGAAACATAATATTTATCCACAAGGACAAAATTTATTCCACCTCATCATATTATAATTTTTTTTGTTATATAGTTTGTTTGTTTGTTGGTTTTTTTTTTTTTTTTGTTTTTAACTAAAATATTATATTTTCCTTAAATGTAACATGAATTTTTATATTCTACCACATGTCAAATAATATATGTAATTTTATATTATGTCTAATTAAATTCGAGTCATCATCATCATAAAAAAAAAAAAAAATAGAAATAAATAAATAAAAGCTTATCATGCATACACAATATAAATTGGGAAAATACACTTAACATACAAACATATTATGTAAAAGTAAAAATATGTATAGGTATATAAACCGATTTACGGATACATTCAGGGCCGGTCTTTATATATGAGCAGACAGAGCAGCTGAATAGGGCGACAAAATCAGAGGGGCGCCATTAGAACAATATATTTCATATTAAAATTTTATATAAGTACCTACATTTTTATTACAACAAATGTACAGTAAACTGTTCAAAATAAAATCTTGCTCCTATAGTATGTTTGCCTTTATGAATGTAGAAAAATGTATAAAACATTCACATTTTTCATGTTTCAAATTTGTGTTTGGTCTTGAAAATGTATGGGCATTTTGCATCTCTCTACCTTTTTTTGCCACTTATCTCAAAAAGTAGAAATACTAGAAAAAAAATCGTACAAGTTAATCAAAGAGAACATTTCAACAAAAAATTACGGTTTTTAGTCCAGGGCGAAATTTTGTTCTTCGAACAGGGCGAAAAATTAGGTTGGGCCGGCCCTGGATACATTATAATTATTATTATTATTAAAGCCATATTATATAGCTAATATCTATAAAGTGAAATAAAATTGCCATTATTATTATTATTTTGTCATTTTATGTAATCTTCAGCAGGAAAAAAATAAAAAAATAAAAAACTACAAGTAAACAAAGTCTTTTAAATTGAAATTTTGTCAAAACAACATAATAATATAAAATAACGAATTTATACATATACTCTTATATATGTGTTTCTATGACAATTCTTATAATATATGTAACTACTGTATAGGTATATAATGTATGTATATACATATATATAAATAAATTTCATACTACTCGTACTGTTGCTATATATACCTACATATATTGTTTATAATAATGTTGATGATGCTGATGATGCTGTAATGATGATATTAATCATATTCATATGTACATATATATGAACATAATATTTTTTCAAAACTTATTGTTACAATGTGTTACAAGTATGATTGATATACAGTGGTATCAGAAATTATTCGTACAAATTAACGTAGTGAAAGAAAAATTTTGAATTTTTTTAAAAAAGAAAGAAAGAAACGAATAAAAAAATCAACAAAATTGATCTACAAATAAAATAGGGTATACAATTATGAAAAAAAAAATCATAGATTCTTCACAAATGAACCTATAAAAATATCCTTTTTTACATATACAGGGTGTTTCGTTTGGTTTGCTTTTCCTTAATGCCAGTGATAGATCTCATCGATACAAAGAAAAATCGTATCAGAAGGGGGAGGGGGATAAATCCCAACGGTTTGGCCGCTAGAGGGCGTTGAAGTTTTTTTGCTCTTATTTCACGGTATACCCTATAACTTTTTACAAGGGCATTCAAGAGTCAATTTGTGTTGAGAAATAATATATAGGACCCTTTGCCTTTTTTAACGATACCTTACTTGTTCCTCTTTTTCTAAGTGTTAAAAAATTAGACGCATTCAAAGTCAAAATTTTACGAATTTTTCCCAAATTTTTGTGTTTAATCCTGTTTTTCTCAAAAAAGGCTTAAATTAAACCTCATTTTTTATTTACAGACAATGAAAGCTCAATTAATTCTGCGTCGATTTGTTATCTTCATTTTTTTTTCAAAAAATGCATAATTTTCGAGATATTTGTATTTGAAAATTAGCACTTCTAGCTCATATTTTCAATTTACACTGCAATAAAAACACGTGTTCAATAATCCAATGAATTTCAGACTAATTTTTTCAGTTTTTTTAAAAGGTTCTCCTTAATATATCTCTCTGTATATGTAGTCGTATATTTCATAATAATGTTATATTTCGTACATGTTCAAAAAAATTGAATTTAATTGTACCTATTATTATGTTTGGTCCAACAATTTTCAAAAACACTGTACCTACATATTATTATGGGAGTGGGAGGTTGGTTAATGATGATATTTTACACTATTGATACTCTGGTTTTTCAATTATATTTTCATAGATGTAACTAAATAATATTTGGCATATATACATATATTTATACATATATTTATGTATGTACATTGTACATACATAAGTGGGATATACATATTTTTAAAACTGACCACAATATGTACTGTAGATAATCAAATATATATTTTTTTTTCTTTTTTTAAATTGAACCTATTTCAGTTAATTTTTAATAGTTTTACATTCAGTTAGAAACTCAGTATTTTATTTACATACAATGGTGACATTATTTTCAATTTTTATTTAGATATTTATTTATTTTTATTACAAATTATACCTATCTTCTTTTTTTTTTTTTTCTTTATATTTTTACCGGCACGTTATTACCTCGTGCCCACAATGGAATTTCATCTCGGATTCTCGATTTAATGAAAACAAACAAAATATTATTACATACATACATACATAATATCATCAACCTACAACTTTTATTATATCATTTTTTTTACAACGAATCCCTTCAAACATTACGAATCGACATTGAACCGAAAACAAATTTTTTTCGAAATCATTTTCGAATAAAGAACATTTCTTCTCTTTACATACAATTGAAATAAAAAAAAAAAAATAAACTCTATTTTAGAATCATAATCTGTCTAACATAGTAATTTCGAAATTATCCTTATTTAAAGTACCTTTGCACTACTTGATTTGTCATATCATTTTACATACTATGTATATGTCACTGGTAAAAGTTTGACAGCGTTTGACCCTGTCTGATTTTTTTAAGAAACTTTGTCATACGACTACACTCGACATATCATGAAAATAGATTTTTTCTATTTTGGTATGACATTTGATTTGATTTCGTAATATTTTAATTTTTTTTTAAATTTCAGTAGATTATCAGCATTATGAAAAGTCGTATGACAATACATAAATGTAAAATAACATACATAAAGTGATATGATAAATCAAGTAGTGTAAAGGTACTTTAAGGACAATTTTCCTAGAATTATTGTCATCACTTTCAAAAAGAATTATTCAACGTGAAAATTATTTACAGTTTGAAAAAATGTAAGTACATAATAATTTATTCAGATCTTGAAGAAATTGTTAGTTGGGATGTGCATTAAAGAAAAAAATAAATAAATAATGCCTAGCCTGTTGCTTGTTAAGTTATCTATATACATATGTACATATTTTATTATAATTAAGTATAGTTACTAGATACATACATACGTACAAGTATTCAAATCTATAAAATTTATATTTAAAAAATGTAAGGTACTTAGATTATTATTTAGTTGATTTTACTTATTAAACATTTTTCGTGCATATTGTTTTCAATGAATATATTTATTTTTTTATTTTTTTTTCATTAAGTATGTAGATTATGTAGGTATGTATGTATATGGATAAAAAATATAGGTAATGTGTTGTTGACCGATCAAATTACATACATATATCAAATAGTATATATTCAATTCAACTTTAGAATTTCTAATATTATAATTATTATCAGGGTCGGCGCAAGACTAGGAGTCGCTCGCCTGCAAGTCTAAGTTGGGCACCCCAACTCAAATTTATGTTTATGTATTTTCTAATTATTTACTTTTAAAATGTTTGGTGGAATTTCATTTTCATTTCACCCAACAAGAAAAAAAAAAAAAACCTCTTCCCATAGAAATATAATCATCTCCACTTCGTTAAGTTAAGTCGTTACTTAACACAAAAAAAAAAAAACCTCCTCTTTGGTACCAAGGGGCGCCATATCTTCTTCTTACGTTGTCGATGTCAAATTTCAGTTTGTTTGTGAAGGAATTCGGCGCCCTTCATTTCATGGCACTCGCCTGCAATGCAGGCGTTGAAGGCTCGCTTCCGCCGGCCCTGATTATTATTATTTATCAATAGAAATTGTCCATGTATGTATATAAAATATTTATTATTATATTAATTTGAATATACATTACTACTATTATAATAATAAATTGATAAACGTGAATTGAGTATATAAACAATCAAAAGAATTGATGATATATTATAAACATTGAAGACATCTACCATTTTATTTAAATAAAATAAAAATAACAAATTTAATACTCTATTCATGCATGCATTGCAACAATGTACCACAAAGTATTAAATAGATATGTTGTATATACATTGTATGTAGAGTACATTTTATTAAGAGTGTAGATACAAAAATAGGATTACAAATAAATTGAACAATTATATACACCATGTAACGAAATAAATACCTACATATACATTTTTAGAAAAAATATAATAATGTGCAAGAAAATAAGTAGAAAAAAGATTCTTCTTGTTATGTTATGTTTATTCAATTATATTATATTGATAAACATATTTAAAAATACATATATACATAATAAGAAGTTACACCACCGCAATTCTAAAATACATATTTCATTATTAAATAAAATTTTTATTTTCACAATCTAAGTGTATTGTATCTTTTAAAATTCAATGAAATATTCAATATAGCTTATAAAATTTCACAATAAAACACATTTTCTGGCAAATAAAAAAGAAAAAAGCAATAAATAAATACAATAATTGTTATATTGTTTATTATTTATGAGAATTAAGAATGCAATTAAAAAACAATAATTTATAAGAATGATAATGCACATACTATATAAGTAGGTAAATATTATGAGGATGTAATAACGATAAAACAATAACAAGTGATCAATTAAAAATTATACAAATCTGTAAAGTATCTTACACATAATATGTATATGATAATACAAAACGTATTAAAATTTCAAAATTTTCAATATTATGAAAATTGTTTTACTTTTCTTTTTTTTTTGTTGATATGATTTCTTATTGGTAATGATTATTATTGATGATTGGTAAAATTGGTGGAATGAGCGGCCTGGCCTGGCTTTATCAGTGTCTGGTAATAGATGATGAGTCGTGTTTCATTCAAGTATAATTTTTCAATAATACTTGAAGTATAATTTTATACTGCTCTGGACAGGTTGAATGTTTCTGAAGAAGAAATGACAATTTCTATTAAAAAATTTGGCCTTAAAGTTTTGGTATGGCAGGCAATCTGTCAGTGTGTGCTTTTTGTGGTACAAAAAACACAGAAATTTACAGAATGTGTTGAAGAAAGCATAAGAATAGGACTATCTTTTGGCCTGATTTAGTTTTCATCCATTATTCAAGAACATCAGTCATGAGTTGGTATAAGAGGAACCAGGTACAAATTATACCAAAAGACTACAATCCACCAAATGTATACCAAAACTACGATCAATCGAAAGGTATTGGGCCCAAGTGAAAAATATCCTGAAAAAAGATGAAAAACAAGCAAAATCGTAAAAATAATTTGCTAGCTTTTTGGAAGGAAGGTAGTCAAAAATTACAAAACAGCAATGTTCAAAATTTAATGTCTATATAAAGTTAAACATACTTATAAGTTAAGATTGTTTCAAAATAAAATTAATTAAATGAATTATAAAAATTGAATAATAATAAAAAATAAACACTTTGAAGATTCCAAAAAGTATCAACTTGTCTTTTTATTCCAATTTACATGATTTTTACAGGTAAATAAAAATGGGTTAATACTTTCTGGAACAGGCCTCCTTTATGATATTAAATTACCTTATTAGAAAATTTGAATTATTAAATTTTGTTATTTCATCATTTTCACAATAACAACAAAAACATACTAAGAAGAATAAAAAATATTTTTCTAATAAAATTTAGAATTGTTGATGCATTAAAATGTTTTCGGTTTAATTTATATCAAAAAGAAAATCCTTGATGAAAATATCATAAATTACAGATAAATAACTTTTATAGAACATATTTAATAACAAAATTTAAAATTTAATTGACTATTAAAATAATTTTTATGCTTTTAATAAACACATTTTTAATATTGTTTTTATTTTCTTTTATCTCATAATATACATGTTTTTTTTATTGTTGCTTATATTGTATTTTTCTTTTTTTAGATAAATACATATGAGAAGGTATTTTAAAATAATAAACAAACAATATAATAAAAAAATATGAAGAAAGAAAAAAATATATTATGTATAATAATATATCAATGACTTTATATATATGTATAATATGGACTGTACAACTTATTGTTTCATGTGGGCTCAAGACAAATTTCGTCAATTCCCTAAGAATCAGACATATATATGCATTATTTTCGTTCATTCAATCACCCATCTCACTTTCACTCATTGATTGTCAAAGCTGTCAAATTTGAATATTTAAAAACGTTGAAAAATCTCCCATTGAAATAACGTAATTACAAGTAAGTTACTGATTTATTTAAGGACAATTTGATTTTTATCGAGTTAAAATTTAATTTTAATTCAAATCCAGTTAATTTCATTTTAATTTAAATGAAAATTGTGCCTCCATCTATCTTTTAAAAATATCAAATGTTTAAATTATTCTTCTTTCATTGAAACATGACGAATTCTCTAAGAGTGAGACAACAATATAAATGTTGTCCCATTTTTACAGTATGGTGTTCCCTACAGTTGTTTCATCCAGTCTATTTATATCAGTGGTATATATAGAAATTTTAACATATGAAAAAATCATATTTGTTCATTAATTTTGGATTTTAATTGAAATATAAAAAATATATATTTATTAGGCTGTTGAGTGTTGTTTTTTTTTAAGTTTTAATTTTTTTTTTTTTTTAACCATCAAAAATCAATGAAATATTATTATTATGGAAATTTTTAATGGGTATACAATTTTTTTTGAATATAAAGAGAAAAAATAAACTTTGTTTGGCGCGGTATTTTGTTTTTCTTTCTATTAAATAATTTTTTTTATATGCGAGTACATACATATTATTTTTGTCTTAAGATTTGAGCATTCAAGGTAAGGGAATTCATTACGAAAAACAAGAAATAAAAAAAACAAACATATGTACATATTATACTTGTTTATTGGAAATATATATCTCTGTGTGTATGTTTGTATTTAGAAGAAAAATAATTAATTCACAAGAAAATAACAGAAATATGTACCTATATAAATTTTATATGAAAATTAATAAACACGTTCATTTATTTTGTTTAATGGAGAAGAAAAAAAAAACTGAACCATTTACTTGGGACTATGAGAGTATGAAAATGTGTTAATAATAAAAATTTAATTTTTAAATTATGTTTATTTGCTATTACATACATATATAGTTGGTACATAATATGTATATGTATTATATTTTGTTTATTATTATTTTTTTCTTAATTTAATTTAAAAATATATATCGCCCATTCCACGCGGGATGTTACATCAAACCTACAAATTTTTTTTTCAGTTTTTTTTTTTTTTTTAAATAAATATGGCGAATAGGTTCATATATATATTTCACCACTGTACGTTTGTTTTGTTACTAAAGCTTGTTTTTAAAAAATCAAGTATGTACATAAACATAAAACACACATAACACCGACCTTAAGTAGGTTTCCGGCCTTCCGGGGAATATTTTTGAGCTGAAATAACTAGTTACCAAATGCATTT
Source organism: Bombylius major (assembly GCA_932526495.1). Lineage (NCBI taxonomy): Eukaryota > Metazoa > Arthropoda > Insecta > Diptera > Bombyliidae > Bombylius > Bombylius major. The sequence goes on from OW052046.1 coordinate 1,659,416, forward strand.
TATAGGACAGATAGCGCAGTTTTGTTTTAGCTTTACAATGTGCATTATCAAAAAGAAATAAAAATAAACAATTAAAAAAAAATTAATTTCAGTGTTTAATTTTATCATTTTCTTCTTTTTTTTATTGAATGCATTTGGGACTTTTCAATTGTCCCGTCCGTCATACGTACCTGGCAAACATAATTTGTTATATATCTTGGCTTGGGCGAGTTTGAGAAATAACAAATTTCTGTCGTAGTTTGCTAAGACTACCACCTAAAAATTTACCATGAAACAGGAGGTGGAAAGGTATATACTCTAAAGAAAAATAATGTTGAATTTATGACTGTAAAAACGAGTATAATTTGATGTCCCGTACGTCATAGTCACTTATCGCCTTATAAAACTAAAACAAGAATTCTTAGAAAACATCTTCCTTTTCGGTTTGATAGGTTTTCGGGTGGATCATTATTATTTACATTTAACTGGAATACATTTGAACTATATAATGGTAAAAAAAAGAAAAAGATTCAAAAGAAATTTCTTCAATGTCCCGTCCGTCATGGATGGAATGGTCGATATGAATTTTTTATAATATTGGACACAGCAGTGGGTTGATGTTATATGATTATCTTGTTTTTCTATAAAATTCCCATTCAAGAACTAAGTAATATTTACTTAAATGGTTTTGTTTTGATTTTAACATTCTATTTTTTTTTTCTTAAATTCATTTACAGAATATTAATTTGTTAATTTAATAATTTGTTCAATGATTTTTTTTTTTTTTCTTTAATTAAAAACTTGAAAAAATAAAAATTGTTGGTTTTGTATTACGAATAATTTACGAGTTTTAAGAGAATTCAAATATAAACTTTTTTTCAGTTATTTCAGATGCATTTTTAAGCATGATTTTTTTTTTTGATTAATATTTTTTTTCATATGTACGTATATATAGAGCCGGTGCAAGAATAGGAGTCGCCCGCCTGCAAGTCTGAGTTGGGCGCCCCAATAATTTTGATTCGAGTTGTTTTCAACTTCATCTTCAGGTAACAAGCAAAAAAAAAAAAAACCTCCTCTCTGGTACCAAGGAGCGCCATATCTTCTTCTTATGTTGTCGAATTTCAAGTTCTATATGAATTCGGCGCCCTTCATTTGGTGGCGCTCGCCTGCATTGCAGGCCCGCTTACGCCGGCCCTGCGTATACATATGTGATTTCAATGCGAATAACATACGTGAAAATGTTCTATTTTATAAACAAAACAACATTTATGTTATAGAAAATTTTAATGTAATTTTAATTTGTATATATTCTCTGATTTTGCATTATTTTTACTTACTTTTAAATTGTTTAATTTATTTTTTTCACAGTATCTTTTAAAATAATATACGATAGCTTTTAATCACCTTTTTTACTCATTGTTTAAATAATTATCTTTAAAAAAAAAAAATTAATTAGAGTCATAAGTTTTTTTATCCTTGTGATAACGTTTATTGTGAAAAAAAAAAAAACATTTTCAATTAAAAACTGACTAAACTAAAAATAAATATTTTTTATTCATATACGCGTACGAGTATATGAGTTATGAATTGATTGTAGATTGTAGATTGAGAAATAGGGACCATTGTTCATGTAAAACTTTAAAAAATGAACTATAAGATTTAATTAATCAAACAAACGATAAGCAAACATTAAAAAAAAAAAATCATGCATGAAAAAAATAAATAAATAAACCCTTTTTATATGAAAATAAGTACAATTTAAGTTGTTTTTTTTTTTTTTGTTTTATTTTTAGATATATTTTTCTTTATCTTGAACGAAAAATACATTTTCAAAGTAACCGCTAAAAAATTTCAAAAAAAAAATATATTTAAGATAAGGAAAATGAGAAAAACATAAAAACAATAATGTACACGTATAAGTATACATATAAAGTTTTTGGTCTTGTAAGCTCACTGAAAATTTCTTTTGAAGTTTATTAAAGTACCACCGCATATAATACTCATATGTAACATGCGTGCATAATATATACTAAACAAGGTCAAGTATTAGTGAGTGTCTTTTTTTTATTTATTTTCTTTAATTTATGTTTATAGTTTAGTATAGAACAAAAACTATATAAACATATAAACATACTTATGTGAGTGTATGTTTATGTATGTATGTACAATATGAACAATTTATTAATAATTGGTCAATTCTCTGACAAATGAAACCAAAATTTTCACTTTCTTCTGTAAAAGTGTGGAAAATAATAGCTAAATATAAAAAAATTCTTTATTTTTTTTTAGGCAGCTGACCTAATATCGGCATTAATTTTTTGTATATTATTACAAATACAATATACACAAATTTTAATTTTTTTTTAATTACACTACAATGTCTTCTGTGTTACCTTATTTTGTCTTCTGCGTTACCTGAAATGTCCTCATAAATTTCTATTGCTTATTGTGATAAATGAATTTTATGGGTTTTCTATTGGATACTTTTCTTAAAGGACATGTGTTACAACAAAACTATAAAAGTGATAATTCTTAAATACTTAACAATTAACAGAATTTTGAAAGCAAATTTTAAGAATATATTAATAAGGTTGTGTATACAAGTCTTCTGCGTTACCGCCCTTATTTCAAATAAATAGAAGTATCAAGTCTCTACACTTTTATTATTCAATTCAACAAAATTTTTTAATAAAATTCATGAAAAATAATGTCTTCTGCGTTACCAGAGAATCGACCAATTACATATTCATTTTAACTTTACGCAAATTTAAATTTTGTAAATAATATCAAAAAAAAAACTAAAAAAATAAGTTAGGTGAACACAAAGATTTATGATAAATTTAATTATAATTACATATTTTTTTAAATAGTATAATTTTAATTAATATAAAATGAGATCATTATTACTATTATTGTTGTTATTTTTTTCATTTATTGAGTTTTAAACACAGAATTTTGTAAACAATTGTTTTTTGTTTATTTATTTATTTATTTTTTTTATTTTGACGATGACGTTACCATTTTATATTGTTACCCTATTAATTTTTGGTGTTTTAATTTATTTATTCTCTGGTCTTTTTTAAAGTAAATTTAATAAACAGGATGTTCTTGTGAATTTTTTTTTTATTTTTTAGAAAATTTTTAACAAGAGATATATACCTTGTTTTTTTTTTTTTTTAAATGAGTATGATGTATCTATAGCGTACAACGAAAAGAAAAATATTACACTTTTATTCTTCTCACAAAAAAAAAAAAAATGATGATGATGATGATTAGTATCAAGCTAGTACTGTACTTACACACACCCTGTATTTTTGTTTTCTTACTGTATATGAAACCCCATCAAAATCTAAATGTATGATGAGATATTACAATAAAATAAAATATCTCAAACAATACTATTTTATCATCCTACACACTATATGGTACATATTTTTTTTTTCTGTTAAATGCCATTCGCACCATATGATGATAATATTATTATTATTATTATTACAACGACAATGATTGAGATCGAATTGTTAAAAAAAAATATTTAAAAAAATAAAAACAACATTAACCTTGACTATCCTCGGATCAACATATCATCCATAATAATTATTTTATATTAAACTAACTATATAGCTAATTAAATAATGTGAGCACGTGTTAAAATAATAAATAGAAGAATTAGAAACAGAAAAAAAAAACACTATATAGGTACTATCTATAATTTTGTTTTGTTTTTGTGCTTTTTAAACTAAAGATACGATTCCACTTATTGACAACAATTGGTCAAATGTTTGACAAAGTTGACCCTTATCAAATACTGTAAAAATGATTTGACAACAAATATTTGCTATCAAAGATTTTTAATGTGTAACCCTCTTTATTTTTATTTGACCAAAAAGTTCTAATATTTGACAATTGAAAAATATTTGACTACACAGTTGTCAAACAGCATCAAAGAAATAAACCTTTATTAAAGTGAGGTACACATTATCATTTAAACTGACAGTCGGCGACTGATGAAAAAAAACTGAACAACCACGAAATCACTTCGTGAGCATCAGTTTTACCATCAGTTACACATACACATTATCATTTCAACTGACAGTTGAGCAAAAAACTGTCAGTGTAAATGATAATGTGTACCTCACTTAAGGATCAGATGAAATAAAAAGATAAAACAATGACTTTTGAACTTTTTCCTTTTTCTATTTTCCTACTCGTCTTCCAATTAATATAATATAATGAAACAATTAACAACACCTATTTTGAGAGATTTAATACTCATTTTTCATGTCCTTTCACTCATTTTTTTTTATTGAATCAATAAATAATACACGAATAATTTTCATTTGAAAAAAAAAACGATAGTCTTCAAATATAAAAATGTCAAATATAAAATGACTCTGTTGTCAAATAATGTAAACTATGGTTAAAAAAAACAGTCAGATATTTGACAGGCGGTCAATAAGTGGAATCGTACCTTAACGTAAAAATTAATCATAATGAATAATACCTATACATACATATGCATGTATACCATATATACAAGTGCGAATTATGTGCCTCATTAAAAATACTTATATTATAGTCAACCATATGTTACACCAAACGTCTTATAAATACTATGCTAAAATAATATGCTAAATACGTTTATTTTTTTTTTAATTATAGTTTTTTTTTAGTTAGTATTCAAAGATAGTAATTAAAAAAAACAAAACAAAAAAAGAGTTAAATTGAAGAAGAAGAAAAAGCATTTATATTCAAATATACATACCTATATTGTAGATACATATGTACATGCATATGAAAAATAAAAAGAAAAAAATATAGGTATAGCTATAATAGCTCTTCAATTTTATAAAAAAAAGTTTATAAACTCTTAAAATTATGCTAAACGAATACAAATTGAAAAAAAAGAAAAAGAAAAAAAATAAATAAATAAAATTTAATACTTAATTTTATTTAGTAAGTTGTAAATTTGAATTTGTAATATAAAAAAAAAAAAAAGAAGCAGAATAAATAAATGTTTAAATTATTATAGTTTTTTTTTTATCTTCATAAAAGTTTAATTTATGTATTATACATATGTATATATGTATACAATTGAATATATACTCGTACATAATGTAGATATTTGTATCTCTCTTATAAAATGTGGCATGTATAAAATTTGTATATTTCAAATTTGGCATAAATACTTTAGTTTTCAATATAAAAAAAACAAAAAAAAAAAATACAATAATAATTTAATGTATAAAAATAAATTTTTTTTTGTTTGCTGTTGTGTTTTTTTCTTCTTATGTACAACATACATACATGTAAATATATGTATTCAACTTGTGAAAAGCATGTCAAAATTTTTTTATTTACATTTTATTTTTTGATTCTCCTGTTTTTTATTTATTTGTTTATTTTTTTTATTTAGGTACTTTGAATTTTGTTTTTTTCACTTTATCAAAAACATATACATATGTACATACATATATGAGATTTTATAACACACAACATTTTTATGATTTTTGTTTTGTATAATAAAGTTGCTATACCTACATACATACATATATGGGGAATTCCATTTGTAACGAGTTGTGACATCCTGACTCTTAAATATTGAAAAACTCATACAGCAATAATTGCATTCTGATTATACTTTTATGATAAAACAGAAAACTTCAAATATTTCTAATCAGAATCGTCATTTTAGTAACGTAACGGGTGTGACACTGAAAGCCTGCGCCCAATAGTAACGACAACGACAACTACAACGTGACGTTCAATTAGAATCAATAGAACGACTGTTGTTCTCGCCCAATGACAACGTTGTCGTTCACTTAGATTTACTTCTAATTTTGTCGGTGTCGGAAAGCAGTTGTCGTTGTCGTTACCATTGGGCGCAGACTTTTTGACGATTTCGAATTTCATAAATTTCCGTATATTTTACTGAATATCCTAAAATTTTCATATGAACAATTCCAAAAATTATTTTTAATTATACTGTAGACACTTGAATGAATCTTTTGGTAAAATTTGACACAAGGAACAATGCAATACTTTTTTCATAATTAAAAAAAAAAGAAATGTAAAGGATGTGACATTTTTTGTAACAGGCGTGACAGCGAAACGATAGTTTCTACTGATGAGTAGCAAACAATTTTTTTTAATACTGTTCTTCATAGTGATATCGTAAATAATTTAACACTAGAACTAGATACACCAAAAGATCATGTAACTATACCTATCCAAATCAGCTTTATTCATATGAATTTTAAGGTAAAAAGTGGTCGATTTGCATGGAATTCCCCATATACCTATATGATATTTTGTGTATCTGATAAATTTTTTATATTGAAGAAAAACAAAAATTAATAAAACAAAATAAAATGATAAATCGCCCTCACAAACAAAGAAATTAATAATTTTCTCATGTTTTTCTTTAAAATCGAATTACATATTATGTGTAAAACATACATAACTGCTCTAGTTGAACAGATATTAATATCATATATGATAGAAATTTTTTTTTTGTTTTTTTTTTTTTTGTTTTCAAATTTTCTAGTGAACAAGAAAAACAAAATTATTATTATTTTACTATTCAGCCTTCAAAAATATATTTTATTTTTTTTTTAGTTTGTTTTTTTTTTTTTTGTTTTTGTTTTTTTAGTTAGTTTTTTATTAGTAACAAAGATGTTCAAAATAGATTTATCAGGGGAAAAATATCTATAGGTATATTATCTATTTGAATTAATAGTAAATTGTATATGTATATAGTGAATTTTAAGTGTGAAACAGAGTTGTTTTTTTCTTAATTCGAATTAAAAATGTTTTCCATGTTGTTTTAAAATACTTATATGTACATATAAATCACATATCATCTTCAAAGTCAGATATATTGTATTTCACATAAATATGCTTATCTAAAGTAGTTTGTTTACCAAAAAAAAAAACAAAAAGTAAAACATTCCTTTTAAATTTTATTATTATTATTTTTTTCTCTTCTAAATTTTTCATTAGTTTTTTTTTTCTTCTTGATTATTTTTTTTTTCTCCCTAACACTCCGATCTATGATAAATTTTACTACCTCCCCCATCTATGATAAGGAAATTTTTGTAGGCCTTTTTGTCCCTTTTAAAAAGTATGTATATTCTCGTAGAAGTAAGAAGTTGAAAGTTGGCCAGGATATTCTTTGAAGGGTTCTCGTCTAAACAAACTTTAAACGAAAAAAATCTGTTATAGGATAAAATGCACAAAAATGTCATTTTTCGAATAATTAATTCTCCTCTACTGCGACCCCTTGCACTTTTTCAGTAAAAGTTTAAAAGTCAGTTTTAAAAGTTTGCGATTAAATTGAAGTGTTTTTTGGTCCAGTGCTTTTTATTTGACTTAAAATCGATTCAACAGAGCTTGAAATATAAATGCCCAAAGTTGACAAGTCCCATTTTTCCCATATAAAATTTTTCAAAATGTATGAAGGGAATGACGAGAAGAACTTCCTGCCAGAAATTTCAAGTTATTCGGATCACAAGGTCCCAGAGATATTCCAATTTGAAATCTGATTTTGTACGAAAACGTGTGCTCTCATAGATCGGAGTGTTAAATTAATTTTTAGCTGTTGATACGATAAAAAACATTAATTTTTTGTTATTTATTTTTCTTCTTAATTTTTTTGTTTTTGAAAGATACATATATGAAGTACAATATTCTGCATGTATGTTTTATTGTAAATGTATGTATGTACACCGTGTAAATTCAAGGTTTTTTGCAAATTTAAACAAAATGTAAAAAGAAAAATTACATTAATGTTGTTGTTGTTGTTGTTGTTGTTGTTGTTGTTGATATTTTATAACTAGATAACACCATTTCAATTAATGTTATGTATTTTTTTTTTCAGTGTGAATTACAAGAAAAAGAAGAAAAAATAAGATAAAAAACAAATTAAAAATAAACCAAAAATAAAAATACATACATACATACGTATGTATGTACATTTACCTAATAGCAAATTAATTATTAATTACTTGAATAAATTGAATGTAAGTAGGTAAAGTTTACATTTTATAAAATAATGAAATAAGATAATAAAGTGAAAAAGATTAAGTCAAATTTAATTTATTCATTTTATTTTAATGTATTTTTTGTTTATAGGTATGTTAAAAAATTAGCGAGAAATAAAAATTTCAATATTTACCCATGTCTAAGTTGATTTTAAAAATATCTTTAAGAAAAAATACATATCATAAAAATTATTAAGATTTTAAAATATGTGCCTACATCTTCATATGTGTGTATAGTATATTTAAAAAATGCTGTAAATTATTTTTTTTTAATTTTTTATTGGTAAATAAAAGAAGGCAGAGTAAAATCAAATAAACAAGAAACAAGAAATCCTTACAATACAAATTTTATGTATTTTTTTTTTTTTTTTATAACTAATGGAATAAATTTTGATTTTATTTTTCATGATTTTACACAGCATATAAGATATATTTTTTGCCTGATTTTAAAATTTTATAACATTTGCATTTTTATTTGATTTTTTTCTTGTTTTTTTTTTTTTTCAAAAATCAATGAAAAGAAAGACAGCTGGTAGTATGTACATAAGGCCTGTTCCAGAAAGTATTAACACATTTTTAAATAATTTTTTTGTGAAAACTACTCAATCGATTTCCACCAAATTTTACATATGGGTTTTCCCGACTCTCAAAAGTATATAAACGGGATATATTTTTTAAATCCATGATCATAAGTAAAAAAAAATGTCGTCAATTAGATAAGTTCGAATGAAAATTATTGAGAATTATTTATAAAATCAGAATAAGTCATTCCGTTTGATTGCAAGAGAAGTATGTCTGTATGTATGCGAAGAGACTGTCCGGTACACAATCAAAAAGCTGAAGAAACATCAGTCAACTGCTGACAGGCCGAAAACAGGACGAAAAAGAGGTACTAAAGACCTAAATTCTGAGGAAGGTGTTTTAAGGTCTATTGAAAACAATCCCAAAACATGGGATAAGTGCGACAAGCGTTCAGAGGATAAAGGAGAGAAATGGTCTAAAGAGTTACAGAAAACAAAAAGAAAAAAACCAAAAGTACAATAGAACAACAAAAGAAAGCAATCAGGAAGCCAGGAAACTGTACAATTGATGAAATGAGCGGCCCTATCAGTGTTTAGTAATGGATGAAGAGTCGTACTTCAAGTCTGACTTTTCGACATTACTTGGAGTACAATTTTATACTGTTTCGGACAGGTTGAATGTTTCTGAAGAAGAAAGGACAATTTTTATTGAAAAATTCGGCCCTAAAGTTTTGGTGTGGCAGGCAATCTGTCAGTGTGGCTTGCGATTCCAGCCTTTTTTCGCAGAAGGTACAATAAATACAAAAATTTACGTTGAAGAATGTCTTGAAAAGAGACTTCTTATTTTTTTTAAGAAGTTATGAGTACAGGACTATGTTTTCGCCTGATTTAGCTACTAGCCATTATTCAGGGACAGCTATGAGTTGGTACATATAAGAGGAACCACTATTTATGCTTTAAAAAAAATTGCATTCAATTGCAATAAATTAATATTTTCTTTTCTATATGGTAAGAATAAAAATTTAAAAAAACAATGTATGTATGTACATATGTATGATGATTTCAATAGGCATAAACCGTAACGAAAAATCTTGCTTTTAGTTTTATTATTTTAATTTATTTACTATTAATTTTCTTAATACAAATTATTTTTTTTTTTGTTTTTTGTTTCCATAAAGAAAATAAGTATATTTAACATATTGTAAACACGTGTTCACATATGTAAGTTATGTATAATATAGTATTATAACACTTCTTTTATATTCGTTGACCACACATATTGAGAAAAAAAAAAAAGTTTCTTAAACAAATAAACGAAAAAAAAACAAAAATAAGAATAAAATAACAAAATGAATAAAAATTGAATGTATGTATATAATATACTTCCAAATGAAATAAATATAAGTACATTATGATATATATATTTTTTAATCTGCATTATATTATTAGCCATTCTTTCCATTCATGCATGCCAAGTTTGTTACAAATTTTTACTCGTAAATTTTCTTTCTTCTAACGAATAAATGAAGATTTTATTTTTTCCTTTGCTATGCTTTGCCTTTTCTTGAAGAAAATAAACAATTATACTTCGTACATAATTCTATAAAAATTATATTAATAATGTTTATTTTTTAAACAATGGTATTGTATGATATGTACTCGTCGTATATACAGGTAAAATTAAAAACTTAACAAATATCCTTTATTTCATTTTTAAAATACGATAAAAAAAACACGTAGAATGAATCATATTTCATTAGAAGTATTAAGTACATATTTATATTTGAAAAAAAATTCAACAATCATGTTTGTAAATTAATAATTATGATTTATTATTTTATATTTTTGCACAAAGAATCATAAAAAAAAAAAATGTAAATTGATAAAAAGCCAATTATATACTAGGTTGTTTGATAAGTCTTTGGTCTCGGTAAGAAAAAATATATTTTTTTTGGAAAATCTTTTTTATTATTCAATATAGTCTCCTTCAAGCTCGAAAAATATGATTTTCCAAACTCCTTAAAATAAGCATTTGTTTCAAGGATGACTTCATCATTTGATGAAAATCTGCGACCAGTGAGCCATCTTTTCAAATTTGGAAATACATAGATAGAAGTCACACGGGGCCAAATCTGGAGAATATGGTGGATGAGGAAGCACTTTGTATCCCAATTCTATCAATTTAAACATTCTTCCGAATCTTCAACTCGTTGTTGCTTTTGGTCAATTGTTAGTGAACCCATTTGCTATCAGATTTCGCATTCCTAAACATTCGTGTATGATATTGAAAACACGTTCGGTTGAAATATGCTTATCACGCCAGCTATCTCACGAATTTTAATTTTGCGGTCATTTCGTATAATCTTATGGATTTTTTTGATAATTTCTGAAGTTGTTACCTCCATTGGCCTTCCAGAACGTTCAGGATCTTTGTACGACCGTGTTTGAATTCATTCAACCAGTATGTTATTGTTGATTTCGATGGAGCAGATTCTCCATAATGCTTATCAAATTATTCTTTTGTTTGCACTCCATTTTTTTTCCTTAAAAAAACAGTGTTTAATCAAAACACAAAATTAACTTTTTTCCATTTTATAAAAACTTCACAACTTCTTTACTTCTAAAGACTGCCAAACACACAGATTAATTAACGTATCTTAATGAAAATTTAAATATGGAGGTTTGACAGAATCACAATCATCAAAAACAATCTTAATTTTGATTTTGCGAAGCAATATCTTGGCGAGACCAAAGACTTATCAAACGACCTAGTATAACTATTGATGGCTTTTTATTCTTTAAACACAAAAACATTAGTTTTTATTATTATTTTAATCTATATACATATAAGTATAACGTTTTTAAATTAAGAACAAACAAAAAAATTAAACGTGTTGTGTTTTTTATGAGAATTTTGCACGTTCAAGGAAATTTTTAAATGAAACTATAAAAATTTTTATATTTCTTTAAATTTCTATATAGGTATTTATTTTGTTACAAATATAATTAACTGTTATATTGTTTTTATACCAGTCAGTATAGAAAAAAGAAAGAAAGAAAAAAAAATGTTGATTTTTTAAAAAATATGATTCAACTATAAAAGTAATTCGATATTCACAATTTATTGTTTTGAAAAAACATAAATTTTACTTCCTTTGTTTTTAATAAATAAATATATTACATTACATTAGTACCTGTGCAACCAAGCTATAAAGTTAGCTATAAAGATATATATAAACGGAGCTTCGTGTTTAAAGCCATCCTCTTTGCATTGTACCATTCCATTCATCACTACACTGGCCATAGAGCTTTTTGTAAATATAAATTGTAAGTTTAAAGACCGATAACGATTCTTGACGATTCTTTATAGATCGTTGTCTGTCTTTGAAATACTTTTAAAATCGATAACGATCAATATAGATTTTGTCATTGGCTTTCGTTATCGTCGATATCTGCGTAAATCGATATAGATATATTTAAAGAATTTTTCGTCATTAATCGAGAGCAGTGTTTATCTTTATTCCCCGTTATTGCTCTATATTCCCCTTTAATCTTCTTTAAGGATCGATATAGATCTATATCATAATATTTTTATAATTCTTTTCTCTCTCTGCAATAATTCTCTTGAGAGCAGGATTTAGATATCGATAAAGAACGTGAAGCTTCTTTGTATGTATTCGAATAACGTTAAATATCGTGCAATATACCTATAAACATCTATATAGTTGGACAAAGTTACTTCACGACTGGTTGCACGGGTATGTATGTATTTTTGAATTTCGTTTAAGTATAATATTTCTAATAATTCTATGTATGTATGTACATATATCAAAAATCTGATATGTTTTAATAGAATTTCAAATTTATTTTGAAACCTAAAATTAAAAGCAATTTACATATTTCATATAATTATTAATTTCTATAATTATGTACATATATGATTTTTTCGATTGTTTATTCTTTTTTTTTTTTTCTTGGTTTTTTTTTTCTAATTTTTAAATAAAAAAATGCACATGTCATTTTTGTGACCTAAACAAACAAACAAAAAAAAATGAATAACAGAAAATACAAAGAAAATTATCATTTAATTCATTAGAAATTAATTAATACTTTTTTTTTGAAAATTGAATTCAAGAAAATAAAAATTTAAAAAAAAAGATTCAAAAATCAAAAAAAAAATTAATCAATAAATACTTAATAGAAGAAAAAGCTTATACAATACATATGTGTATATCTGAACAAAGAAACACGTGTATGTACATTGAGAGAAAAAAAATGATTCAACAAATTATATTCAAAGTTAATCATTAGACTTATTATTTTTTTTTTTGTTTTATTATATATGTAGTAAATCTCATATATAGTAGATATTGTATGCTATTATCATTTTTTTTTTCTTAAATTTTTATTTATTTAAAAAAAACAACATAATCTCATACGTATGATATGTGTGTAATAATTATATGGGTATAAATATTTATGTATGCGTATTTCAGAGCGATAATAATAATAATGTAAACAGATGGTAATTTCATAAATTTAATGACACTTTAATATGAATTTTCATATCAAAACAAAAAAAAAAAAATTAATATAAAGAAATTACATACACATACATAAATGCACTTTTTTTTAAAACTTTAACATTATATACATACATTGTGTTTGATCAGTTTTTATTGCATATTTCAAATTTTTATTCTCATATTACTTTTTTAGGCAATTAGACAAAAACAAAAAGTACAAAAAGTAAAAAACACTATGGAAAAAAATTGTAGGTACAAGATAATTAATCAGGATACTTCAACAAATAATTAAGTTAAAAAATTATGGTTTTTGATTCACGGAATGCTGAGATACAGCTCTTTAAAAAAAAAATTTTTCAAAATTTCCATATAAAATGTATCGTATATACATACATTTGTATATACTCACGGCCAAATTTGTGTTTTTGCACATAAAAGGATATTTTGTTTTTACCGATTTTAAGCTAAGACCTTAAAAATTTGGGTGTATATGGAGAAAGAACCTTCCAATAATGGAAGAATTGGTGAAGGTTTCAAGATCAGGGCCGTTTTAAGACATAGGCCGTAGGCACTTTGGATTAAGATTAAGAATTTAAGAAGAGCAAAAAAAAAAAATCAATTTGTTCTCTATACGCGAGGCCTCTAGAGAGTTATCTGACGAATTTGTAAAGAGCAAAAAAAAAAAAAAGGTCAATTATAACATTCAAATACACACAAGCCACACAAAAAGCAACATCAAAAAATGGCAAATGGAAAAATGCATCTCCCGATGGAAGAAAACCCCTGGAAATCTACAAGCAAAGAAATTCATCTTACCTCCAGCTAGCATTTCCAGAAAATTACTCAACCTCAGTAGGAAAGAGCTAAGAACCATTACAGGTCTCTAAACTGGACACTGTTCTCTAAATTACCATCTATATAGGATAGGACTACAGGAGGAAGACAAGTGCAAATTCTGCAAGGAGGCCAAAGAAACCTCAAAACACATTCTGTGTGAATGCGAAGCGTTGGCCTCTAAAAGAATGTGCTACATGCATCAGCCTTTTCTCAAACCAGAGGAAATCTGGTGTGCACCTTCTATTAGAATTTTAGGATTTATAAAAAGCCTAAATCTATAAGAAGTACGGGCTGTACAAAAGATTTTCATTGGTCGAAGTGCAATTATAGCCCATTACACATCTATCTATCTAACATTCAAGTAGGTATATTCATTTTTAGATTTTCGTAGGCCCTAGGCACAGTGCCTATTGTTCCTATAGCATAAGACGGGCCTGTTCAAGATCCTAGCTCAAAGGGATCATATTTTATTGAATGTATCAAAGTCCGAGTGTATACATTTGTATACGATCAGGCAATCTTAGGGTTAAAAAAAAATAATAATAAATAAAAACTGTGCATGATGATGCGATACATATACGAGTACTATCAATTACAAAATAACAACATTGTAAAGAAGATAACATGAAAAATATATACACTTAATAATCTATAGTTATTTATATTTTATTTGTTTAACTGATAACAACTTAAGTATCTATATATGTAATGTATATATGATTTAAAACATAAATATTCACATACTTGATGTACATTAAATGATAAATTACATATTTTAGAAAAGAAAACAAAAAAAAATAACTTCTTCTTTTTTTTTCAAAATAAATAAAACAAAAAAAAAAAAAGAAAAATAATTAAATAAAAACTATGCACTATAATATATGTATATGACATGTATGTACATAGATAGATACAACAACACTATGATGATTATAATGTTTTATAATATAGTTCACATCCCAGTTGGAAAAGTCGGAAGCCTTCTGGATGCCTTCTGCGGAAGTTTAAGAACGGTTGGAAGCCTTCCTTTCCGTATCCCACATAATTTTTGTTTTTGTAAATTCTAAGAAAGAGGTTTCTTACTTCGTATATGTATACACAAGAAGATCACTAACACATATAAGACATGCGCGAACCTTTGCAATCTTTTTTGAATCGTACTATATATGTTCTGTTTTTCTTCGTTTTCTTCTCCAGGAGGTAAAAAGAAACCTTCCAAATAGCTCTTATGCTGTTATGATACGGTATTAATTTCATGATTAATTTCGTTATTAAAAAGAGATGACAAGTATGCTTTACGGAAAAATCAACTAGAAAGAAAGAGAGATATGACTAACACTTATTTCAGTATTAATACTGAAAATGTCAAAAAATAACTCTCCCAATTCTCCAAATTCCAATATCCTTCCATTAATCATGAAATTAATCATGAAATTTGAACATTAATATTATTTTTGTGTTGCCATCGTGTTTAGACATTTTTCATAGTTTAATATTATGTTTAAACGAGTGTGACTTGTCTAATTATTTATTTCTAATTTTTTTCAGTGAGTGCAAAAAAATAAATAGAAAAGAAATAATAATCACGAATATTCATTTACTAAATTATTTAATTGCCATTTACTTTAAACAGAGATACAGGCAACACAACTTTAAGAAAATGTCAGCTGATTTTGATAGTGTGTCTCTGTTACTCAAATCTGTTGTCTCTTTCTTTAAGTACTTAAAATTTTCAATAGTATTAATACCGTATCATAACAGCTTTAGAGAAACAAAAACGAAAAAAAATGGGTTAGAAAAAATTTTTAAGGACTTCTAATACCATCATTTATACCTTCCCAGGAATTTTTTACAATTTACTTTTATATTTCAAAACTTCTACATACCTTCCTAAGGAAGGCCTTCCGACTTTTCCAACTGGGATAATAGTGTATAAATTTATTATGTATATGTACATACATATGCACATACATAATGATGATAATAATCAAAAGAATGGTAAGTAAGAAAAAAAAAAAAAAAAAACATTGCAATTTTTCCAGACATATTTAATCATATGTTAGAGTACACATTAATATGTATATTTATATACAATAATTATCATTTATACAAGTAAAGTGATATAGTACATTGTACATATAATATAGTAGAGTATGTATGTTTATATAGATTTATGTTTTACGTCAATAAACTGAAGCACGATTGTCTCGATAGATAAACATATAATATGTGTGTATTTTTTGCAAATATATCTATTTAATAGAAAAAAAAACATACATACAACTAAATCTTGTTTTTTTTTTTCTGTTTTTGGTTTTTTCTTTTAGTGAAAACATGATAATATTCAGAAGAGAAAAAAAAAATGATAATAATTATGCTTAACTTTCGACATCATATATCATTCATTTTTTTTTTTTTTTTAGTAGATATATTAATTTAAAACTAAAATATCAGAAAGAAAAGTAAAAAAACAACACACACAATAAATAATATTTATTTTGTTCACATGTGTCTACTAGTACTAATATTATTATATGATTACTGGGAAAAATTTTAATCGTAAAAAAAAAAACAAGGAGAAAAATTTAACAAAAAATATATACATATCAACAACAACAACAAAAAATGTAATAAAAATTTAATTAAAAAATTTAAACCTATATACATACTATATATACAGTTGCGATCAGAAGTATTCGTACCCCAATAGGTATCAGAAGAAGGTTTTTTTTAAAATAAGTCCAAAATATAATAGAGACATTTTTATGAAATTTACTATGATTGATCCTTTATTCGTCCTTGATACACTCACAAATTTATTGATTCCACAATGATTACTCATGATCATTTGAAGATCCTTTAGAAAATATTTTATCAAGTGTCCATAAAATTCAATTTCAAAGACCGTGGACATTGCAAAATGATGAGGATCCAAAGTATTCGTCGATGCAAGGATTCGTCGAGCATGGTTGCTTTTTGGTTCGGTCTTTTTAGAACTATATGTATATACTGATATTTTATAATGTTTCACCTTCATTTTTCAAATCAACAATTAACTTTCTAATTTCTAAAGTCGTTTATTTGCCTTTGCGTCACATTATTTGTTATTTAAGATTTAATTTTTTTTTTAATATTATTTTTTAATAGAAAATTAATTACTTAATTAATTAATTTATATATGCTAATACGCTAGTACTTTTTACCTAAAACTTATTAGTAATAGCATATAAGTCAATAAAAGTTTGTTGAAGAAAATCTAAATGGTAAATTGGAAACTCATATGTGCAGAATGATTACAAAATGTACGAATACTTATGAGCATAAATTTATGACATTATTGTATTGATATGAAATTTTGTGAGTGTATCAAGGACAAATAAAGGATCAATCATAGTAAATTTCATATTAAATGTCTTTATTATATTTGGACTTATTTGTAAAAAAAACCTTCGTGATACCATAGGGGTACGAATACTTCTGATCGTGACTGTATATATTATATTTTTAAATTATACACACATGTGTTTCGTTCATCTTTGTTTGTTTCTTATTTTTCCTTTTTTTTAAAATTTTTCTTCTATTAATCATTATTTTGGGTTTAGACATATTTGGAAAATCCAAAACAATATAATGAACTTTTAATTTCTGAAAAAAAAATAAAAAACAAAAAACAAAAAACAAAATTTTATTTATTTTACACACATCATATGAAATTTCCATATATGGGAGCCTACACATAAAAATAATATGTAATAATTCAAATGAAATACAAATTTGTATCTATTGCATAGTAACATCTAAAAAAAATTAACTAAATACATAATTATCTATCACACAATTATTTTATTAATTAACAAAAAACAAAAAAAACGATAATTAAAAGAATTTAAAATAAAAACAAAAACATATTATATGCAAACATATGTACATATGTAATGAGTACATAAACCTCTATAATATTACAAATTAAGTATTTAGAATTTTAAAGAGCATGTGTTTCGTATGCGTGATTATTTTTGGTCTAAAAGTACTGATATGATATATATATGTACCTATATATACACATGTAGTATGTCATTCACGCGTTTACAGCAATATCTTTTACACACACACACACTCTATTTTCTAATCTTTATTTTATTTTTTTTTTCTAAATTATTTTTAAGTAAATTGATTAAATTATGTACATTTGAATTAGTTTTAGATAAATCTAAATGCACATTTATTCACGTGAAATAATTTATGCTAATTAGAAACGAAGAAGAAGAAGAAGAAATTGAAAATTTTAAAAATGAAGTAAGTAGAAAATTGAAAATTATAATTTGTTTTTTTTTTCTTGATTAAAAAACAAAAAAATTTTTGAAAATACCGGATAAAATTTTAGAGTATTATATGTGAAATTTAAAACGATCTTGAAATTCTTAAAGAATATAAAATAAAAAATACAAAACAAATTAATATTATCTTAGTATAAAATCGAATGAATCCTTTAAATTGAAAATTTCATTTTTATAACAAGTAAGGAGAAAATTTTTGAAATAAAAAAAAAATCATAAATTTTAAGTTTATGACCTCTTTTATTGAAAATGAAATTATCCCAACTGGCATTTATGGTGACAAAAACCAAGCCTTGATTGATGCTACCAAAATTAAGTGACGGGAACGTGTTTTCTACTTTTTTCGCCACTATAATGTATTTCACTATTTTATGGTTGCGTATTGAACGTACCGAATACGTGATAATGGGAACTATATGGATTCTAAAATTAAAGTTTTTATCGAGGTTCCAGAATAGTAATAGGACCGTTTGCACAAATCTTTAAAGTTTCTTTTACTATTACGTTGTTTTGCTTGTGGTTTGCCTAGTTTTTGGCACCACTTTTTGACACTACAATGTGGCCAAATTTAAGTTTTCGACATAAATAACAAATACGTTCCTAAACTTACATTTAGATACTAATAAGTTCACGGTACTTTAGGTGTATGTTAGCAATTATACTCCATAAAGTACTTGAAACGTTTTTGGTTCTAAAAAGTGTCATTTATTGGTTTCTATAATATGATCAATATAATACTTGTCGGTGGAAATTATAAAGTCTTGTGCAACAATTAAAAATGAAAATTCTAATGACCAATTTCACAGTGGAAGCTTTAGCTTAGTTCAACTTTTCAACTAAGTTTAAACTTTTTTTTCAGTTACCCAGCATTAAGTGTTAAATTAGGTTTAAATTAAGCCGTAAAAACTGAGAGCTTAAATTCTATTTAATGTTTATAGATAAATGTCATATTATCTTTACCTTTTTAAGCCATCTACTTATTTTGTTTTGTCAGTAAATGTATTATAAATTGATAATCGTAGTACCACACTTTGGTTCGTAGAAACAAAACACCCTGTATATGTATGTGTATTAATTTGAAAATAAAAAAATAAAAGCTATTATAATTAATAACAAAAATTTATGCATATAAAGTATCTATATTATATGCAAATGATAATATAATATTATTAATACCTTAATGTTCTTCTTCTTCTTTTTTTATTCTTTTAATTTTATTTTTTATTTCTTTATTTTATTTTTTTTTTTTTTACCTATCTTTTGAGTCTTTTGACATATTACATATGTATAATGTTGATTTGATATGCATGAAATATTTTTTATAATTACTTCTTTTTTTTCAGTGTGCTCTTGATTATTCAATAGATACATATACATATATTTTTATATAGAACATATATCTACATATTTTGTTAACAAAACTAACTTTTTTTTTTTTTTTGTAACAACATTACAACTTTTTATTTTATATTTAGTAATTTTTAGCTTTTTTGTATAGGTACATAAATTCAATTTTGTCAGTAATTTTGTTATTGTGTTAATTATTTACCTATAATAGAATAGAACTAGAACTATGAATGTTTCAAATTAGATAGAGGTGCCTGTATAATAAATGAATTATATTACATACTTATTTTCTGGTTACGCATTTGTTGGCATTTTATTCTTTTTATGTATGATATTTTTTTTTTCTTTTTTTTAAGTAAATTTATAAAAGTAAAAAATCACACATTTTATGTGTGAATAGATCGTGTGCAAAATTACAATTACATCGTGTAACTTAAAAAAAAAAAAAAAGGAAAAAGTGTGTGTGTGTGTGTGTGTGTGTGAGTGGTTTTTTATTTATTTATATTTAAGAATTAACTTTATTTTTATAAAAATAAAAATATCTAATGATGTTAAATATATGCATAATATTATCATATATACACATACATACAGTCTGCTCAAAATAAACGTGTTGTCTGTTTTACAAAGTGCACAGGGTATTATTTAAAAATTATTTAGCAATATGGAAACTACATTAAATTGTGAGTTGCGCAGGCAAACTAACATCGAATCCAATCGCCTTCGTTGTTGAACTGGCATCTTTTTGAGAAAATTTCGACCAATTTTTTAGCGTTCTCTGTATGAAGACATCTCCAACTCCATATCGTTTTTATGGCCTTGACAATTGTTTTGTGGTAGTTATTCCTTTTTTTGAATAAAAGCTTCTGATTCATGTAAGACTACACATTTTCAATTGGATTGGCATCTGGTGATTGTGGTGTCCAATCCATTCTAAGAATAATATACTGGTCTTTCCAATTTTTGCATAACGTACTGCAGTGTTTGGGATCATTATCTGCCATCAGGATCATCAAGTGGTTATTTTTTTCACCAAAAAGTTGTCTTCCTTGTTGTTGTAAATTGTCAATCCTGTTTACGTTTTTGGGGAAAAAAATAACAACTGGATCCCAAACACTGCAGTACGTTATGCAAAAAATTGAAAAAACCAGAATGGTATATCATTAGAATGGTTAGGACACCACAATCACCAGATGCCAATCCAATTGAAAATGTGTAGTCTTACATGAAGCAGAAGCTTTAAAAAAAGGAATAACTACCACAAAACAGTTGTCACGGCCATAAAAACGATGCGTCATTTGCCAAATAAGGTGTAGTACTTTTGACAGCTGGTAGTATTACAGGTATCACATACTACAGCTACACATTCTCGCTCAGGCTTTATAGATAATGAAGGAGACTGGACTCCATATTAGTTTGTCTGCGCAACTCGCAATTTAATGTAGTTTTCATATTGCTAAATACTTTTTAAATAAACCCTGTGCACTTTTTAAAACAGGCAACACGTTTATTTTGAACAGACTGTATATGTCTATACATACATACTCGTATATACATATGTGTTAGTGACTGAATAATTAAAACTGAATAAATGAATGACCAAAATGTATCATCATCATCATCATCATCAACATCTGAAATAATTTTTTTTAAATGTGCATAATTTACTTAGATTTTTATATACTTCGGCCAAAGTTTTTTTTTTTTTTTTTTTTTTTTTGCTTTTCTTAATTTAAATTGTAAAAAATAAACCATGAACAAGGATATTCAACCTAATAAATAATGTGTAACGATATAGTTTGACCATTATATATAATTTGAAAATAAATCTAATGATAAAATTTTACTCTTGTTTTTTTTTTAATATACATATATGTATGTACAATGTATGTACTATGTACATATGTACAAGTACACATAGTATGTACTTTCATAATATGATAATTTTTTAAAGCAAAATTATTTTACATATTCTCATACGTGAATAATTATTATTAAATCTTAATATAATTTCTATCAAATAACTATTTTATCATTTTATAGTATACCTACTATAATGTCTATAACAATAATTATTTTACATACTACATACATACTAATATTCGAGAATAATTTGGTAAAAAATCTGGTCAATGTTTATAAATCTTAAAAATTCAAAAAATCTTTTAAACAGTTTCGAGTATATATGTACATATACAGGGTGTTTCACAGTTTGTGTGTGTCAAACTGAGCAGGCAGCTAGATCTCGGTGAGAAACGAAAAAAAAATCGTATGGAAGGTGAGTCGGTCTACATATTTTCAATAGTTACCGAGATATTCAATAGGTCAAAAACAATTTTTTTCGAGAAGTAACCCAGTTTCACTTTTTGCAACATATTTCTACGCTTGCTCATAATGTAGAAAGGTAAATGAAAATTATTTAGGAAAAACAACCTTCAAACCTTTCAAAAAAATGCCTTTTACAAATATGGTTTTCGATGTTTTTGGATTCATTTTGGAGCTCTTTGTCTGATATTGCATCTTTAAAATTATATACGTATATACAAGTTAATAAATTTTCTTAACTTTTCTTCTGGCTCTTATTTGTATTCAAAATGGTGGGGGACACATCGAAAACCATTTATAAAAGGAATTTTAGGTAATAATAACTTTTTCCAGGACTAAAATAACTTTTACCCAGGAGGACTAGAATAAATTCTTTTCATGAATACAAAGTGATCAACACAGAGAGAGAGTCAAATAAAACATATCAAAAGACAATTAAATAAGTCTTTACAACATCAAATTTAACTGATTTTGAAAAAAAAAACTGCTCTTAAATCAGTTTGGCACACAAACTGTAAAACACCCTGTACATAAGTATTTACATACATATTTTGGAATGAATATGATGCATATCATCATCAACACAATATTATTGCTGGTTTAAAGGTTATTGAACTAAATATTTTTATTTTTATTATTATTTTTTTTTTCTCATGTTTAATTTTCGTCTTCTCTCAATATGTAAATTTTTTGTTTTTTTTAATTTTTAAATTTTTATTTCTTTGTGCAATCTTTGAAATTGATTGCATGATATTTTTTTTTTTGTTTAATAAAATGAACGAGTAGATATTTAAACATTTGCAATGTTTCTACACAAGTACAACATATTGGGTTAAATAAAGTACATAATATGTATGTACATATGTATATATTAATTAGGTATGTAGATTATCAAATTAATATTATATGATGCGTTTATTAAGAATTTAAAAAGAAAAAAATGTATCAAAAAAATAAAATTTAAAAAAAATAATAAAAATATTGTACTTTGTACATTTTGGTGTGTATATGATCTAATAATGTTACGTGTACATTGTACATACATATATGAATAAATCACATCATAATTAATGTACATATATGTACGATGTGCATATTTTAATCCACACAAATTTTACGTGTATATCTATATTATAATAATAATCAAAATTAATTTAATGGATTATTTAAATTTTTTAGTGAATATAATAAAGTATATATTATGTACATACATACGTACGTAAATATAATTATATACACAACAGATAAATGTAAAATGATAACAGAAGATATAAAATATACATTAAAGAAAATATATAAATATAAAATATATGTAGGTACATAATACATAATATGTATGTACAGAGATTATTTTTTTTATCTCTTAATTTTCTTTATAAACAAAATCAAACTACAGTTATAATTAAAAGTAGCATATACATACATATATACAACATTGATAAAATATACATTCAAAAAATTATTCATATACTAGACAACAGGTAAATAATGTATGTATTGTATATTTATTAAGATCGAATCCCAGTTGGAAAAGTCAGAAGGCCTTCCTTAGGAAGGCATATAGAAGTTTTGAAATATAAAGTAAATTGTAAAAAATTCCTGGGAAGATATAAATGATAGTATTAGAAGTTTTAAAAAATTTTTCTAACCCATTTTTTTTTTGTTTTTGCTTCTCTAAGAGCTGTTTCTGGAAGGTTTCTTTTTATCTTCTGTAGAAGAGAAGGTAATGAGAAGAAAACGAAGAAAAACCGAACGAACATACACCTTCAAAGCCTAGGACATGCCCATGTAAAAAAGATATTATGTGGGATACGGAAAAGAAGGTTCCAACCGTTTTTAACACTCCGATCTATGTTAACACAGTTAAAAAGCACAAGACCAGAAAACACTTCAATTTAATCTTAAACTTCATAAATACGGAAAAAGTGCAAAAATAAGGGGGGTAGAAGGGATAAAACGTTAATTTTTCGAAAAATGACGTTTTTGTGCATTTTACTCTATTACTTTTGCCCTAGTCGACGGATTTTTTTGGTTTAAAGTTTGTTCAGACGAGAACCCTTCAAAAAATATCCTGGCCGAATTTCAACTTCCTAATCTTACGGGAACATACTTTTTTAAAGGGACGAAAAGGTCTACAAAAATTTCCTTAACATAGATGGGCAGGTAGTAAAATTTAACATGGATCGGAGTGTTAAACTTCCAAAGAAGAAACTTCTGCATGCATTGTGGAAGGCTTCCATTTCCAACTGGGATGTATCTTATAAACTGCAACAGTTTATTTCTATTCTTCTTTTTATCTTTTTTTTTTTTTTTAATGAATGTTTTTTTTTCTATTCAAATGAAATATATAAGTATGTTTTCTTCTAGTTGTAAACAAAATATGTACATACTCGTAGATATGTTTTTTTTTTTTATTTTTATACTTTTTAAAAGCTTTTTTTTTTTTTATTTATTCTATTTTTAAAACTTATTTACATCGGCAGTGGTTTACTCAACTTGGCATGATTTTCCTTGATAAATAATAATCACGAAGTTACGATTTTAATATTTAAAAATTTCTTTTATCTATCTGATTTTTTTTTTTTTTTTTTTTTTTTTTTTCAAAATTTCATTTCGTAATTTTTTTTTTATTATGTATTTTTTTTTAAATTATTAGGAGTATTTTTTTTTTGGTATTGATGACATTTGTAATTTTTGTAAAAGTTTAATATGTAATTACCTATAAAGTTTTTTTATGCATCCAAGAACACAACACACCTTCATTTTCTATTTGAATTGAATTTTTTTAGCAATTATATTGTACTTATAAATTCATAAAAATTATAAATAATAGATATTGATCTTCAAAAACTAAAAGATATAATTTTTATTATTTTTTCCTTAATTTTGAAAAATTTGAAAAATTCTCAGAAAAATTTATAGTACACGTTTTTTTTTTTGTTTCTTACGAAATTTTCATTTGATGATGAAATAAATTACTCAAATTACAACAGAACAAAACAAAAAAAAACAAAAAAAAAATTTTTTTTTTTCGAAAATTTTAATGGTTTTGTTTGTTTCTTCTGTTTCTTATTTAAAAATAAAAAAATTTTGATAACGTTTTTTTTTTGTTTTGGTTTTGTTGTTTTTTTCAATTAAAAAAAAAAAATACAACTAATATTGCATTTTATTAAAATTGATTAAGCATAATTTTTGTTTACTTTAGAACAACAAAACTCAATTCTTAAAAAACAAAAAAAAAAAAAGAAAAATATGTAAATATTCACATTAGAAAGAAAAAAAAACAAAAAAAACTCGTAGAATTTTAAAAAATTTACATAATTATGCTACCTGTGAATTTAACCAAATACATTTTTTTTTTAATTATTTTAAATAGGTAAACAATCGAAGCGCGTGTTAATCACTTTTAATTGAATTTTTGTAAAATTAATAATGTACCTATATTAAATTTTTAAACAGGTGGTAAATGTATAACACCAAAAAAAAAAAAAAAAAAAAAAAAAAAAAAAAAAAAAAAAAAAAAAGTTTTTCTTCTATATAAAAATACGTACAAGACATAAAGTATCTATAGGTATATTATTTTAATTTTAAAATATTGAACAAATTACATATATTGAAACTGAAAACAATAATATCAAACATTTCTAAACAATATAATACAGAAAAATATGAGAAATTGAATTAAGTAAAAAAAAAAAAAAAGATACAAATAAACGATTTTAAAGTTTCAATTAAAAAAAATGGTTGATAAATTATAAATAAAACATAAATTGCCAATATACCATACCTACATAAATGAAAATTTCTTATACAAGTTTAAACAGCTGATGATAGAGGAGCTTCACATATTTTATGTGCACATTAATATAAAAGCCGGCAAAAAAAATAAATTATTATTTATTTACTTATTTTTATTATTTTTTTTTTTCAATTTAATTCAATGTACGAGTAGAGTATGTACTTTTAAAAAAAAGAAAAGAAGAAAAAAAAAATATGTATGTATGAAAATCTTGTATCTTTTACTATATACATAAAATTAAATGATCATTTCATGCAGTATTTTTTTCTTCTTTTATAAAATTAAATACCTATAAAAAAAAAAAAAAAAAAATGTTTAAACTAAGACTACAAAACAAACACAAAAAAAAAACACACACACAAAATCCTTACTTTCTTTTTCTATAATATAATTTAACTTACCATAAAAGTAAAAACTGATTTCTTTTGCTTATCTTATAAATTTTATATTATTTTTGTTTTTTTTTTTTTGTTTTTTTATTTCTTTTTTCTTGTTTCACTTTAAATTTAAAACAAAAAAAAAAAAAGTAATTGAACACACAATTTTTAATTTGTAATTAAAAATAATTTGTTTTGTTTTTCTTTTTCTTTATCTTTTCTTTATTTTAATTCGTTTTCTTATCTTGTTTTTGTGTTTTTGTTTTTTTTTTTTTTTTCAAATTTCACCAAACAAGATTTACTTTTCAGATTTATCTATACATACATTCGATTTTCTTTATTTTATTATTTTATTATTTTTTTTTTTTTAATTCACCAATAAATGCAATATAAATTTTTCTAAGTGTTTTCTAATTCATTTTTTTTTTTTTCAAATTTAATTAACAAGCACTACTTTTTTTTTTTTGTTATATTAAAATTTTTTTTAATTTTTTTATTTTCTGTTTTTTATATGAAAATTATTTCAAGAAATTTCTTTTTTTTTTTTTTTTTTTTTTTAGTTTTAATAAATGAAAATATTTTGGAAAAATGTTGAAAATTAACACAAAAATGAAAATATACCGTTTTAAATTTCTTTCTTTCTTTAAAATTTCAAATCTATTTGTATCTACATATATTAATTTTCCTGACCCAGGACAATAAAAAAAAAAAAAAAAAGAAAATTTCATGTACTACTTTTCCTATATTAGTGTAACAGTTCTGAAGATAACCGAAAAATAAAAAATCAAATAAAAAATCTTACTTGTGAAATCTATCTATTTATACAAATATTTATATGTTTTTTTTTTATAACACAATTTATAATTATTTATAATCACACTATTATGACAGAAATAAAAAAATCTAAAAAATTAAAAAAAAAAAAAAAAAATTATTAATTTGTTTTAATTTTTTTTTTTTTTAGTTAAGTTCTCTTCTGTTCAACAAACAACTTTTATTTGAATAAAGATTGAGTTTAATTTAAAATACATAATTTACGAATATAAAAAAATAATAATAATATGTTATATTAACGAACTTTAGTATATGAAATATAATTTGAATTGATTAAAAAAATATATATATGTACATATATATTTAAAGAAAGAAAATTTCAATGCAATCCCATCGACTTACAGCTACCAACTGTGACTTTAGCTTTAGGCAAAACGATAGCATAGCAGTACTAAAATTATTATATTAAAAGACTGACTAAACTGACTAAACTAGACAAAAACTGCGGGAAAGTTGCTATGGCATGGCTTAATAAATTCATGATCATGATATATACATTATGTATATTCATTTATTATTATATATTGTACAAGTATGTATATAAAAATGTAGTATACATCCCATACATGTATCGTTGGTATAAATCGGATAATTGGCATGGCATAGTGTTTATTTTGCTGTTGCTGTTGTATCTTTTGCTGCTGTTGGCTGCTATGGTTTAGCTTTTAGTGAGAGAAGCTGGCAAAAAATAACTGAAAAGTTGTTATGGTGATTTTTTTCGATGTCGTTATAATATTATCTTTTGTATTAATTATATGAACACACAATATAATCTATGTATGTATGTTTTTATAGAATAAATTACAATAATTTTAATACAAATATATTATCTAAATATCAAACACATATATACATAACTACATTTATGTATATATAAATCAATATTTCTAGTCTATACTTACCTATAAAATCAATTAAATTTCTAAAATAATAAAATGATCTGATTCTACTACATTTTGCATAGATATCTACTTATTTAAAAAAAAAAAAAAAAAGCGGTAAAATCAACAACAACAAAAAAAAAACTTTTAAAGCTTTAAATATTGTAAAAATTATTTGAAATTTTTAATAACAGATGATAAAAAAAAAAAGCTTCATTGATTATTATTATCATTTTAATACCTATAATAACCCCATTAAAAAATTAAACCTTATAATATTTAAATATCAAAAATATAACACCACCCACAATCCCTAAAATATGTATTTTACTTTACCCCAACGCATTTACAATATTTTGGCTTTTTATTTATTTTTTGTATCCTCTCCTATATAGTATTTTTCTACGGCTGTAAGTTGTTATGAAAATGTTAAATAGTATAGACATATATGTTTTTATATCAAGAAAAAAATAATAATAATAATTTACAGATAAAAATCAAAAGATACAAATTTTCTTTCCTTATTTTTGCTTAATTTGTTGTCGTCAAGTTATTATTTGAAGAATTGGAAGAAAATTCAAAAAAAAAAAAAAAAATCAAAGAAAATTCGAAGAAAAACAAACTACCTACATATAATTATTCTGTATTTTAGATCAATTTTTTTAGGGTAGTGGACCCATATACCGGAAACTTAAGAAACTTTGCCAAATGAATTCCTTATTACATACCTACTAAGAAATATAATTGTATTCGAAAATTTTCTTTTCCAAATCGATTAGAAAAGCCTTTGAATTTTCAATTTCAATATTTTTTTAATAATAGTACTTAAAGTCAAAAATTCATATTTCACCTATTATCGGACAGTTGGTGCATAGGCACCGGACAAACAGGTTCCTAATACCGGACAGTACTGAAATGAAGTATGTTTTTAAACTTGAAAGTTGAAAACACATAGAAAAGTGTTAATAATTTTCATTTTTCTTTTGTTATATCAAAAATAACTTTTTGTAAATCGGCTTCGATATAGTTTTGTTTTTTTTTTTTCTTTTCATTTTCAAAATACATTCAGGATATAATTTTCTGAAAAATCGGCAAAAATCCAACTTAAAATAGGGATAAAAGTATGTGTCTGGTAAATTAATTGCTGGGAGCCTAATACCAGACATTAGTGTCCGATAATAAAAAATTGTACAAAAGAATACTCGTTTCACCGGACACCATAATATTATTGTAAAAATTAAAATTTTTGAGTTATTTTTTTTTTAAATTTTCTGCTTACATAATTGCACTAAATCACTATTTTAATCAAAATAACTTGAAAATTTTATTTTAAAACACTATACAAAGCTTATTTTCCAAAATCACCGTTTCTTAAGAAAACAAAAAATAAGAATTTAGACTATGACACGAAACGTCTTCATTTTATCAACATGCAGAACATAAGTGACAAATTCTACATATCAAAATAAAGTAGAGGATTTTGGCCATATATGTATGTATTATAAAACTTTTTTCTTTCTACGAGTTAATACAGAAGTACACAAATTTTTTTTTTTTATTTCATAGTGTCCGGTAATAAGAACTGTCCGGTATATGATTCCACTACCCTATAATATTTTGCTATTTTTTTAATCTAGGTATAGGTATTTTCATGGATTTTCATATGGATGTACAATGTACATACATATATTAGAGGATATCATCATTAAAATATAGATAAATAATGTACATACATACTATATATCGTAACTTTTATATTTTGGTTATAACAACGGCCGGTAGAACCGATTTTTTTAAACTTTTTTTTTGTCTCTTTTTCTGTTTTTGATTTTTTCTTTTATAGGTATATCTTGGCTTTTTTTTTTATTTTTCTTTATTTTTGTATAAATGTATAATAATAAAAAAAATAAATAAATAATGTTAACAAAGAAAAGCAGTATTGTAACCTATCTAAAATGTAACTTTACCTATAAAATAACACAGAAAAATAGAGAGAAAAAAATGTTTGTAATCTAATATCTTTTAATTTTTATTTTTGTGCCTTTTTGTTTTTGTTTTTTTTCAAATGTACATATGGAGGAGTCATCAATATAATATAGGAAAACAAACAAAAATATATACATATCTACATAATATATGTAATACCTTTTTATTCTTAAAACTTTTTTCTATATATGATTCGTAAAATCTTAAACACATACATACATATAATATACAAAGCAAATATACATGTACCTTCTATTTTTTATTTTTATTTTCTTCTGTTTAATCTTGTGCTTCTTTTTCGTTAATTTAAGAAGTAGCACAACTTTATAGTCAAGATATAAAACATACATACATATGTATATAGGTAAATAATGTGGATACTGATAAACAGTATAAAAAATATATATCTAATATCCATACATAGGTATGTATATAAATACAACTCCCTACATAAATACATATCTTCTGGTAAACGCAACTTTACTGAAGAGGCCAGTTAAAAAACTTTAATATAGAAGTTGTGGGTACCTTACATTGTACATACATACAAAACATATGTGCATATTATATCCATACGTAAGTTCAAGTTTTTTCAAAAGCCGGTTAATATATTGTATATATATGTACATATATGAATAATATTATTATATCTGTTATTTAAATATGTATCTATTTATAATGTTTTTTTTTTTGTTTTCAAATAATACGATACACGATAGACAACCACCTACCAATTAAATTATAGTCGCGGCTAGTCAAGTTATATATTATGTATGTACATATATGTAGGTATGTATATGTCTCGTCATTCATATCTGTATATATATATTTTTATTTATATATATCTTCACATTTTAAAATATTGTAATTGTATCTATATATGTATAATATCTCTGTTGTTTTAAGTTAAAGTTAGTCAAACTAGATAATAGTATAATTTAGAAAAGAAAAAAGAAACCAACATGATACATTTTATATACCTATAGGGTCATAAATACAAAGTATCTCAATATATTTACAAAGAAAAGCTTTGTCATCTCATCATAATTTTAATAACAACATTGATAATTTCGAAATTTGAAAATATATATATGTATACATATATGTATGTAATTGAAATTATAAAAAAAAAAACACAAATATTAGGAGAACTTCAAACACCTTTCTAAAAAAATATGAAAAACAAAATACATAATAGCTAGGTAACAATAATAAATACATAACTTCTTTTAACTGTTATTTTATAGTAAATGGTAGAGTTTGTTAAAATAAATTAAAAGCGAATGGTATAATTGCGCAGAGAGATAATGGTATAATTTTTTAGAGAATTTTTACACTAGTAGTGGTTTTTTTCTTCTAGTAAAGGAGAGAAAAACACTAATCACATTCACATATAAACATTTTGGGCCTTACTAATAGACGAATTTTAATTCCGATTTTAATTTAGTTATAACTTAAAAAGCTTATTTCTATTGAAATTTCAATAGAAAGTTATAACTAAATTAAAA
The DNA here is from genome assembly GCA_932526495.1 of Bombylius major. Taxonomy (NCBI): domain Eukaryota; kingdom Metazoa; phylum Arthropoda; class Insecta; order Diptera; family Bombyliidae; genus Bombylius; species Bombylius major. The sequence continues at coordinate 1,690,715 of OW052046.1, forward strand.
TCGGAATTAAATTCGTCTATTAGTAAGGTCCTTTGCCTTTGTGTATAGTATATATATCATGCGCAGATCATTCGCTTTTAATTTTTAACAAACTCTAATAGATAGCTTTATTTACTCTAATAGATAGCTTTTTTTTTTTTTTCAATTGTAGATATTTTAAGTTGTAAATTGAAAATTAATGGAAAAAAGTTAAAAAAAAAAAATTTTAATTTAATTTTTAATCTTTGAAAATTTTCTCAATTTCGACTTCTAAAATTTCTCCAGAATTTTTCCAAAATTTATAAGATATCATTATGTATACTATTTTCACTTTTTAAATATATTTAAATAACCGTTAAAAATTTTCGCGCTCAAATAATGTCTTCAAATTTTCCTATAACTTAAATTATGTATGGATTTTATTTTTCAAAATGTTGAACCATTAGAATAACAATAAAAATGGTTCATAATGCCTTATGAGTTAATTTATACGAATAACCATCAGTTGGACAAAAATGACTATTCTTTTTTATAAAGAAAAGAGTTTTAATTTGGATATTGGATTGGGTACTCTCGCTAAAATTAATATAAATTCAGATATAATGACATTGTCGTAAATTTGTTTTAGCTTCAACGTGCCAAGCGACAACCCTGTTCTGTATACTCTATCTACATAAGTATATGCACAAGATGGTGAAAATAAAAAAAAAACTAATAGCAACATGTTGGTAATTGGTATACATTGTTAAAGGCAATCACCTGTGTTTTATACGAACTGATGAAGTGATATGTAATTATTTCAGTTTTTCTCAGATCACTTATTTTCGTCTATACTCTATCCAACAAATTTCTTCACTGCAGGTCTTATGGAAAAGCTCATTTTTATCCAGTGTCATTACACCTAATTCTTTTAATAGTAGTATACTAAGCTACTCATACCATACGGCATACCCCAATCTATTTTATGTGCAATGAGACGCTGGATAAAAGTGCCGGTGATGAAAATCAGAAACACATTTATGTAATTACTCAAAGAAGAAACAAGACAAAATATGTCCATAAGACCTGTAGTGAAGAAATTTGTTGGATAGAGTATAGAGATTAGAGAGTAGCATCATTTCAGGTATCCAAAAAAACGTTAAAAAATTGAATTATGTACTTGAACAAATTTTACTGAAAAAAATCCAGCATTACAAGACAAATCAAGAAGAAATATAAAATACGAAATTCAATTCACTGAAGAACTGATATATTTTGTAGCCACCTCTATTGTCGAATAGAAAAACTGAGTGCCAAAAAAAAAAAAAAACCTTCTTCTTCGGTGAGGAAGTGAGAAATATCAGAATCAGAATTATCAGTTTATCAGTTTGTATAAAACACAGCTGTTTGCCTTTAACAACATGTTGAACAATTACCAAATAACAGAGGAAAGACCAACCAGATTCATTATTGATAATTCATATTTCATAGAAAAGCCGCATTTGTGTGTTGTTGATAAGTTGAAAATTGTTAGAGTAGAAAAATTGAAATCAATAAAAAAAAAATTAAATAAAATTCAGAAAACGTACTACGTAGACGTGAAAAAAAAAAAGAAAATATGGTGCGTGTGCAAACGTCACAAATTCAAAAACCGCTTAAAATGATGTCAAATGATGGAGGAATTATATCAAAATATCTACAATTATATCGAAAATATATTAATTATGAATTTTTTAAATCATTATTATTTGATCCAGCTAATTTATCAATAATATCAGCATTAATATTAGTGATAGAACTTGTATTAAATATTGTGGTTATTGAAAATGTACGCTATACAGAAATTGATTGGAAAGCATATATGCAGGAATGTGAAGGATTCATAAATGGAACTACTAATTATGCTTTACTTAAAGGTAATAAGATTTTCTATTTTCTGTTTTTTTTTTGTTCTATTTGATTAAAAATAAATCGAGCTCCTGCCCTAATCTAATTGTAATCATTCAAGAAGAAGAAACACATTTTTTTTTTTTTTTTAAATGTAATACAAAATTCTATTTTTGGGTAAATCTTATGAAGAATGTCAAAGTCAGCTGGAATAATGTCATATGAATGTTTCTAAAGAACAGTATGTTGCATTGCATTACAAAAACAAACAACAAACAAAAATTTAAATAACATTTACAGTGAATTCGGAAATAAAATGTATTTCTGCTAAAAAAGAAAAAAAAATCTTGTAATTTGCATATACATATACATATAAAGTTATCTATATTTTTTAACATAGAAAAACTTCCGTAATTTCATACTATAAATTTTTTTTAATGTATTTTAACTTATTACATTACGTGCGAAAAGGTCATAGGTTACTTATAATAAATTTAAAGTTGAATTCTTACACATTCTGGAATATAATTTCGAATTCTTCTAGATGCAAAAAAACCAGATATTTTTTCGTACTCAAATGTAGCGTCTCAAATATAAATGACATTTATGAAAATTAAGGAAATAAAATTTAAAATAAGTTCTGTATTCCTAAACGTTTATTTGCTTAGCATCGTGATTACAATGCATGCAATATGACAGCCAAGATACATTACTGACTGAGAGCAAATTTATGTTGCGTAGTAGGATCATAATTATTGACGATGTATTATTTGCTTAGTTTTTCCGTTGGCCAAAAATCAAAAATCACAGAGTGTTTCACAAATGCTTCGTCAACATACGTTAGAATAAATGAATGAATAAATGATTGAGCAATTTCAACCGACTGGGATGCAAGCTTGTATGGTTGGCATTTTGGAACTTTTGATACGGTCGTATCGTAACGTAAGACGTTTAAGAAATCAGTCTACAGTTTATGTAAAAGTTAACAAAAATACTTTTATTTTTCTTTACGTTTTCTGTTGACTGCAGAGCAGAAGGTACTTTAAAGTAATAAGATCATCAGAATAACATTTTGAAAACTGCATAATCTTTTGTTTACGATTTATGTATGTTATTTGTAAATTAGATTAATGTAAAAATTAAATAATGGAGTCAGAAGATACACGCAACTCAGAAGATTACTTACTATATTCAAATTCTAAATTCATGTTCAACAGTGCAAACGATCATTCCATCCAAAAAATAAAATAAAAAAGACAGTACCATATTGGATCTTATTTCTTTGAGGATACTACTATTGGTGATGTTGTTAATGTTAAATCTTATGAGATTAAGATTAAGATGATTTGGGATATACATATTTGCACTTCGAGCTAATGAGATCTTTTGTGCTGCCCGTGCTTCTCATAGATTTACTGGCTTTTGATAAATTCTAAGATTCTATTCGAAAGTGCACACCAGATTTTCTCACTCTTTTTGAGACCAACGCCTCCTTGAATTCAAACACAAAATGTCTTTTGAGGTCTTTTTGGCCTCTTTGCAGAACCTTTGTAGACGTTAATGTTAATCCTATACATCTCACTCTTATTTTATTATCTTAAAGACGATATGTTTCTTGAACATTTAAGAGTATCTAATGTACATAGAATTCCATCTCAATTTTATTATTTAAAATTAATTTTATTTTTCAGGTGACACTGGACCATTAGTTTATCCAGCTGGTTTCCTTTATATTTATACAGCATTATATTATATAACATCAAAAGGACATAATATACGTTTAGCTCAATATATATTCGCTTTTATATATTTAATTCAAATGTATTTAGTATTAAGATTATATTCAAAATCTCGTAAAGTTCCTCCATATGTATTAATATTAAGTACATTTACATCATATCGTATTCATTCAATTTATATATTACGTTTATTTAATGATCCAATTGCAATATTATTTACATATGCATCAATTAATTTTTTTTTAGATTCAAAATGGTTAATTGGTAGTATATTATTTAGTTTTGGTGTATCAATTAAAATGAATATATTATTATTTTCACCAGCAATATTATTATTATATTTAACTAATTTAGGTTTATTAAAAACTATATATCAATTATTTATATGTTCTATTATACAATTATTATTAGGTTTACCATTTTTATTAACATATCCAATACAATATATAAAAGGTAGTTTTAATTTAGGACGTATATTTGACCATAAATGGACTGTTAATTATCGTTTTTTAAATCAATATATATTTGAAAATTATATATTTCATATATTATTATTAATTTTACATATATTATTATTAATTATATTTACAAAATCATCATATAAATATTTTCAAAATTATTGTCGTTTACGTGTACTTGAACAACAATTACAACCACAAATAATACATGAAAATCAAAGAATTATAAATGATAATGATAATAATAAAAAACTAAAAAAATTAAAAAATAAAAATAAAACTAAACAACAACAAAATAATAATAATAATAAAGAAAAATTAACAAAAGAACAAGAAAAATTTTTAAATACATTTGAAAAAACATTAAAAAAACAATCAAAAATAAATAACAATAAAAATAATGATAATAATATAAATTTAATTGATACATCATCATCATCATCATTAACATTAAAATCATCAAATAAATATTCAATACATTTTGATAAATGTACACAATTAGCATTATTACCAATATTTTTATGTAATTTTATTGGTATTATTTGTTCAAGATCATTACATTATCAATTTTATGTATGGTATTTTCATTCATTACCATATTTATGTTGGTCAACTGATTATAGTTTAGGTTTAAGATTTCTTATTTTAGGTTTAATTGAATATTCATGGAATACATATCCAAGTACAAATGAATCAAGTTTATTATTACATGCATGTCATTTTGTATTATTAATTGGAATTGCTAAAAAATTATTTAAAACACAATCAGATTGTGAAAAAATAAAAAATCTTATGTAAATTTAAAAAAAATATATAAAATAATATACATGTACAGTAGAGCCCAATAAGATTGGCGAAGGGGAAGTATGCGCAGTAGGATCTGCGTATCCTTTCCACTTAAATTTCACTGTGATGTAAGCATCACATTTTACAAAAATCCTTTTTGAAAAGAGAAATTCGCATTTTGTTCCTTAGGTAGGAATTTATTATTTACACGATCTTACATATATTTTCATTTTCTTATTCATAAGAATTTCCTATTTTAAAAGGATACTTATCATCACTGATCACTCATATTGTTTTTGTTATTCTGTATTTTCTTCACTATCCTTTAAATTTTTTTTCAGTAGTATGGCGTTCGTCATACAAACAACATCGGATGGTAGGATGTTGTTATTTTTTTCAGCTAAAAAGAGGATATGCGTTGTGTGTGCGATAGATGATCGCTAGTCATTATACTTACTGAGTGGAAGATTTAATCTTTATTTTCTTCAAAAAAGGGGAAATGAAAGGATATTTTTAATATTTTTAAAATTTCTCCCACCTGCGCGACTTTTCGCCAATCTTATTGGGCTGTACTGTATACCATTTTTATTAATTACCTTTAATTAAAATTTCAATTAATTCAATTACTTTTTCTTTCTCTTCTGCGTCATTTGTTCTTTTGTGTTATTTTTCTTTCCTTTTTCCTTTTTTTCAAAATGTTGCAATTAATTTAATTAGAAATTAAAATTTTGAATTGTCAAAGTGAACTGTCAAATGAAATTTACAATAGAATTACTTTACCGTTAATGTTTTTTTTTTTTGTTTTTTTATGTAAATTTAATAAAAACTTTAATTATTACAAAATAATCAGTTTTTTTATTTATCATTTTTAATACAGATCATCATTTTAATTATATCGTTTATTCAGTTTATTAATTAATTAACTTAAATGTGTGTGTGATATTTAAATTTATAAATAAAAATTTTTAAAAATGACCGAATTAGAATTTTTATTGTTTTTTAATGGAAAAAATTCACATAAAACTTGTAATTTTTTGTTACTTCTGAAGTTCTGATATTTGATAAGTTCTGAATAACTTATTTTTTTTTTCTCTCTCAATGAAATTTTAAATTTTAAATCAATTATGGCACCAACATTATAATTTTTCAAAAGAATTTTGAACTTTATTTAATTAATTTAACAATTTTTGCTAAAATAAAAATATTAAAATCCGTTAAATAAGTACGACGATTATAATATAATTTTAACATTTTTTAATGTTAATTCACAAAGATTTTTCAATAATGGTAAAATATAAAATGTAATTAAATTATAAACTCTAGAATGGTATAAAAATATTATTTGTATTTCACATTCTAACAGTGCCGGATTAGCTATATAGCAGAAGGTAGCAAACGATACGGGCCCCGTTAAGAAATAGACTTTTTATTTAAATATTAATATTCTTACTTCTGATGGTAAATCTATTATATTTTATAGTTTTATAACTTCTAGATCCATGTTGTTATTCTATGATTTAAATATTAATTTTTAATTAATTTTCAAATATGTAAATATTAGAAACAGAAGAGTAATCAATTCACACTGTTCCCCATTGAAACAACCCAAACTTTTGATGAATACCTGCTGAAATATGGCCATTCATTTATAAGGTATAAACCTAACCTAAGGAGGAAAAAATGATAAAATCTATTAAGTTAAATTTCAGTGAACGAACCTAATAAAAAATTCGTTACATTTAGATAATTTATACAACTTTGGAGTTATTAATAAGTATAACTTGCAACTTGCAACTTGTAACACAACTTAACACATTTGTGTATTTAATAGTTATTATTCGTTGTAGTACAATTATGCCAATTTAAAAAACTAAAGGGCTCTTAGTTCTTAAAATTTAGAATGTTTTATTCACTTGAAGTTGAGGTTAGAGGTACAGCTAACTACTCCGCAGTTAGCTAAAATTATCTAAATAAGATCCAAATAAAAATTATGTAAGCATTTTATTTTCCTACAAAAATAATTCTAGTAGAAGGAACTCATTGAGTACTGAATTCAGTTAACCTAAAGGAATATTATACCCTATATGAATTCTTTTAGAACACTTTTATTCGGGTGCTTTTCTAATGTTTCGCAAGCGCCGACAGTATGTGTTCTTATCTATACATAAGAAATGTATTCTGAACATATTTCATTTATGCTATGGGAATATACAATTATACCCCATATATTCTTTTAGAACACATTTATTCGGGTACTTTTCTTTGGTCTCGCAAAGCACCGACAATATATACATAATATAATATGACCATGCTTATATGTTGGAAAATAAAGAAGAATCTGGACATACATATATCTTATTAAATTAATGAAATGGGTTACAGAGAGAAGTATAATAGTTAATTTTACTAAATAAATTGAATTTAAGCAATATATATGTACCTATACCTACATATGTTATTTAAATTCAATATAATTGGTATAAATGGCTATTATATTTCTCTATTTAACTCATTCATAAGTAAGGAATTTTCAATATAAATTTTAACATATTCAGAATATCTACTATGAATACATTCTAAAAATATTCAGAGAACATATGCAGAATATGTTCCATATATTCACTTAGGTGTTCTTAATTTCAGTGGTCGATCTTATGGCGATTGAAGTGGACATCAGCCTTAGAAAAGAATACCACTAGAGTATGTTCAGAACATGTCAAAAGAATGTTCTCGTGCTCTAAGAATATAGACTTGATATATCAAGAATATGTTCTAGGTTAACTGGGAAATTGAATATGTAAATACATACATACATTATTTTCTTCTTTATAAATTAAAAAAAACTCAAGTTATTTTTAATTTTATTAATTTTTATTGGAAAAATTGCTTAAAAACTAATGAATAAGTAATTTAAAAAATTACATAATCCATATTTCGAATTTGTTTGTTGTTTTTTAATCAACATACAAATTTTTATTTAAACATAAGTATTTCGAAATTAAAAATATAATATAAGCGCATTAAAAAATGAATCAATATGTTTTTTTTTTTATTAAATGAAAAAAATTAAGGTGATCAGCGGTTAAAATGTCCTAATCTAAAAAACTATTATAATCAGGCTTTAAGAACCTAGTTTTTTTTTTTTTTTTTTTTTTTGTAAATGTGAAAAAAAATCGAAAATTTGAAATTTAGGGATTTTGTTTTTTTTTTTGTTTCTCATTTGGAAATTTTGAAAAATGCAAGCTATTTTCATGGTACATAATATATTTATTGAAATTTGTTGCTTAGATCATTCTAGCGCTGAATGTCTCAATTATAAAATACTTCATAATGAAAACGTTTAACCAAATGTATTTATATCGCTGTATCGTCAAATGAAAGTAAAAAATTTAAAAATTCCTTTAAAATACGTGATATGTTTTTTTTTTCGCTTTTGTTTCATATACGAAATTATTTATCAAATTGTATTGGAAAAAAAAAAAAAAAATTGTTTGAAGAAAACGAAAAACCGATAACGTATGTACGTTATATCATAAACAACGCATATCGATTATATCATAGTTTTTTGTTTCTTTCTTTTGTCTCTTTGCTGAATTTCAATAATTACTTTTTCAGCTTTGAGAAAATAGTATCAAAAATTGGTTGTTGTTTTGAACGAACGAAAAAACAAAAAAACGAAAGAAAAAAAAGGTAAAAATTCAGTTTAATTTTGCGTGATTTCAATCGCAATAATAATAAAAAAAAAAAATTGAACATTATTAAGTATTTCATTCATTTAGTTCATTAATTGAAATAGAATATGAATATGTCAAATTATTGTCGTTATCAGATCAATTTTAAAAGAATTCAAAATAAATTCGAAAAACTTTCTAAGATAAAAAATTGATAATTGATTATAGTGACATATTAATTTTAAAATATACGAAAATATTTGAAAATGTTTGGTTTAAACAAAAGTTAAAAAATTAAAAAAAAAAAAAAAAAGTACCAATTAATATCAGATACATGAAAAATACTGGGATGTATTCATGATATTTATAAAGGCACATATTTAATGTTGTGTTTCTTGTGTTTTACATTGTTGTAAAGATGATGATGATGATGATGATGAAGAAGAAGAAGATGTTGATGGTGATGGAGCTGGTGTTAAATATCGAAGTATTGATGTTTCACTATTTCTTCTTCTGGATGTTGGAGTTCTTTGATTCAAATTTCTATTATTATGATTAATATTATTATGATGAACATCTGTAGACCCAGCTCTTGAAGAAATACGAGATTTTGGATTACCATGAATTTTATTTCTATTGCTGCCGCCACTACTGTTATCACCAGAAATTCTTAAATTATTTGTTGATGGTGATGTTGTTGATGTTTCTGATATTATATTATTTTCATCATTACATACTTCAAGTTTTTCTTTTAATGATGCTAATCGACCAGATGTTACTGATGATAATTTACGTTTACGAATTCTTGTTAACCAATCAACATTTTCTTTTTTACGTTTTGGTGACATAATATGTAAATGTGGTGCCTCACCATCTAATACATAATTTGGTAAATTTGATGTTGGTGAAAATGGTATAGTACTATTATTAGATGATGGTGATAAAAATGATGATGATGGTGATACTGATACTGGTACTGAAGTTTTTGGATATTCCTGTTTATTTGAATGTGATGATGATGATACTGAAGTTGTTGGATTTTCCTGTTTATGTGAATGTGATGATGATGGTGATACTGAAGGTGTTTGATATTCCTGTTTATATGAATAGGATAATGATGATGATGGTGGTGGAAGTTCATCTTCAATTAATGGTGTTAACATATTATTATGCATAACAATATTACTTGGATCACAATTTATAGCTAATTTAGTATTTGGTTTAACAAATTTCTGTCCTCTGTTATGTTGAAATTCAATTACTGCATTACAATTATTTTCTTCTTCGTCTTCTTCTTCTTCTTCTTTATTATCATCTTCATTACGATTTGTTGGTGTTTTTTTATAATGATTTGTAGTAAAAAGTGTTCTACCAGTCATCATTGATCTTTTTGAAATATTATTATTACCAGAAACTTCATCATTATTCATTTCAGAAAATGTACGTTTACTAGAACATGGCGTTTTTTCATTTAGTTTGACTAATGTTTGCATTGAACGTGGCGTAAAACAGTTTAATGTTTTCGATTCTTCTTCATATTCTCCTTGTGGACACAAAGATTTCTTATATAAATTTTTATAAAATTCAGCAGAACCTCTATATTTGAATTCATCATAATATAGATCAGTGTTTTCTTGACATATACGCCATATTTTATGTTTAGCATCATCACTACATGTTGCAATACATATATCACCATATGCTACTGTCCAAGCAACACATGTTACTTCAACATCATGTCCAGTCAATGTAAGCAATGGTAATGATGATTTTGTATTTTTTATATTCCATATATATGCATTGTCATCACTACTACCACTTATTAAATATTGTCCATCTGGACTTAAACATGATTTAACATAAAATGTATTATTTCTTAAACCTTTATATTTTGCATATGGTATTGATGAATATGATGATAAATTATAACAGTATATTGTATTATCCATACAATTTGCATATAATTTTTTACCACAATTATCAATTAATAAATTTGTAAAACCTTTAAAAGTTGATGAACCTTGATGTGGTAAACTATATTTTGGCAATGGTTCACCTTTATATGCTGTATAATTACGACGTAGATCCCATACTTTAATAATACCATCACCAGCACCACTTGATATCAATGTATAATCATCCTATTATTTGAAAAATATAAAACAAGTTTAAGGAATGCATATTTTCAAATATGTAATATTTTTTTAAAATTATGATCAAACCGATAATTAAATACTTATTTTCTTCTTTTCTTATTTTCTTAATATTTTTACCTGAAAAACTAAACCTGTAATACTGCTTGCTATTGAATTATTTCGAAAAAATTTGTTACGTTTTCTAGCTGATGATGTACCAGTGTTTGGCCCTTGATGTCCATGATAAATGCAATTATCTGCACGTGGTGTTAAATATGTACAACAAGTTGCTCTTGTATCCCATATTACAATAGCACCATCACGACCACCAGTTGCAAATACAGCTGAATCATCACGACGAAATACTGCTGTTTTAACAGATCTAATATGTCCTTTAAACACACGACATCCTTGAAGACATGATTCAGTTACATCCCATAATCTAGCTGTATGATCACCTATAATTTTTTCATTATTTATTTATTTATTTATTTTTTTCATTTATCAATAAAAAATGATGAAAAATATAAACAATTTTATTATTGCACAATCACAGTGTATGTATGTACTATATTATACAATATGTAGGTTATTTATGTGTATATAGGTAGTATACCTGATGCTGATACTAATTTCATTTGTCCTGGATCCCAGGCAACATCAAATACAGCATTAAAATGGCATTGTTGCCCATCTAAAGGTTTTTCAAAAAGTGATTTATTCCTTTTAGTTGTATTTTGTAATGCGATCTAAACGATTACATTGATTATGTGTAAATGTACATAAAAAAGAAAAGAAAAGAAAAGAAAAACGAAGTTATCCAGAATTAATTTAATTGTTTAAATTAAATGCAAAAATAACTAAGAATAAAACTTAATCATAATCAAATTACATTAATAAAAATTATCAATTAGGTAACATAATATGTAACTTACTTTTCCATCTTCACTAGCCAATGCTAATATATGTGTATAATTTGAACATTGAGCAAATTTAGCTGCAAATATAGGTGGTTCTGGATTGAAATCTGAACTGTAATATGATGGTGCTATACCCTTCCAGCAATCTTCGTCACAAACACGTAAACGAGAAAGTGCAAAATCATAGTTCATATCATATGCTGATTATTAAGTAGAAAATTAAAGAAAAAAAAAAAAAAACAAAATTATAAATAATTTGAAATAATAAATTCTTGAAAATTCATTTTTCAAAAATAATAAAAGATATTGTTCAATATTTATTTCAAGAAAAAAATAAATTTTCCAAGAAAACTAGATAATAAAAAAGGCGCCTAATTACATATGGATGGCGCGAATTTTTCTTCTCTATTATACATTTTCCTAGTAATTAAAGCTAAAACCAAAATAAAATATATAAAATTTTTGATATAAATCTATTCAATTCATTATTTTCTTCTCAATAATTAGGAAAAACAATTAATTTTAATTTTCTTAGAATTATTCTACACTTACAAAATCCTTGTTGTTGTCTAAAAAATCTTAGAAGATTGTTTGTTGCCATAGTTGTTTTATTTATTTATTTTTAAATAATAAAAACTTTCTATCGAAAATACATTAATTAAATATTCTAATTATTTATTATTTCAAATATAATTTGATTAAATCAAAATTTAATAGCCTCAAAACGTAATATCTATCAACGACGAACAACTAATGAACAAAATTGCATTCTTTCTTTTCTTTATTTTTTTTTTCAGCGTTTTGTCACAATTCACAATGACAACAGTTTAAAAAATATAAAAACGTTAAATATCAATGAAGTTGTCAACAGTTGAACTTGTACAAAACCATAGACAAAAAATTGAAAAAGATAGTTGGCGCTTGCTGTCATGCACTCATGCTGTGTTTTATACAAACTGAACTCAGCTTATCACTGCATTTTTGGTGATTTTAAGTTTAATAACAAATTTCACAATTTCACAAAAATCCAACATTACAAAACAAATATAGAAAAAAAATTAAAAACAAATTAGAAAAATCACGTAATAATCCTAAACTTTAATTCCATGATACTTTTCCACCAAAACAGCTGATAAACTGATCGAAGCAAGTGAACAAGTAAAATTTTGGCTTATTTGTTCACTGAGAAAGTGGGTTTTTTTCGTAGCGAACTCTATTGTCGACACAAGAAAATCAGTGCGATAAAGAGATAAATTTTAGAATTCTCACTTCCTCAGTGCCAATAATAAAACACAGCTATTGTATTTTTATTTTTGGAAGTTAGTATTGTGCTAATGGAGGCAGTACCCGATTAGTTTTTAGCCTTGGTAATATTTAATTTAAAAGATTTCCCTCGACTGAAATTGAGATCTGATTACCCCACACACGAGACAGATTTATTCAAACAATTTGTGAAAGAATATAGAAAAGTATGCCTATCTTGCCTGTACTGACATCCAAAAAGAAAAATAGTATGGTATGTATTTTATGCTTTTCATACGGTCGTACAATACAAGTGAAGTCAGCATAATGCCACATTTATCCCGTCAAACTTGATTGTACAGCCTTTGCCACGTCCCAAAAAATTAAAAACTTTTAAATTATCCGACCATTAGACAGACAAACTTGGAATTTTGGCTTTCGACCAGCATACACATTGTACAACCTTAATCCAACTATATCAGGGCGGAATTATATACATATGTACTTCGATATAGAGCAAAATTTAACTTCGACTTTCAAACTGAGATCATGAAATTCGATAATTCGTGTAAATTTAACGAGCCAAAAACAATTTGAAATTTTTATTGAATACATGAGAAAGAGTACGAGTATGAAATACGTTTTTTTCATATAAGACATTAATTAACAGTGGAATTTACTAATCGTAAACTTGCAATCGCAAATTCATGTTAGCAGACATGCTACAGTGATCGCAAATTTGACATTTTTACCAGAGCAGTATGTCAAATTTGCGATTGCAAAATTTTCGTAAATACCAAATCACGTACTTGCGATGGTAAGTTGCGATTTGCGATTGTAAGTGCTTTCGTAAATATCGCCCTTGGCCTTATATGAATATACTATCATACCAAGCGTTTTTTATTTGTTTTATAATTTTTTCAGCATATCGTCATATATAATTCCTTCGATTATCTTGTGGCAATTTAACATCTACATATATTGTCAGCGTAAATTCGTAATTCTAACAGCTCGTACTTCGAAAACAAACGAAATTCGATGTATCGTATTCTATAGTACCAAAATTTACTTTTATACAAACGATCATCATCGAGTATCATCATAGTATATAATTCCGGCCCAGGTTGTACAACCAAGTTGGACCGTATTCGAGTAGCTACAGTCTTAAGAGTCTCGACTACAAAAAACTTTTTCAGGAATATTTCTTGGATATCGCATTCGCAAATCGCAAAACAAAAGTGTTACCTCAGAACTCTCAGAAGTCAGAATTATTATTTTACAGCATAATCAAAGGGAAATTTATAAAAATTACAGCTGACAATTATCCAAAAATTTAAAACTATTTTTTAAAGCTAAAACCAAAATAAAATATATAAAATTTTTGATATAAATCTATTCAATTCATTATTTTCTTCTCAATAATTAGGAAAAACAATTAATTTTAATTTTCTTAGAATTATTCTACACTTACAAAATCCTTGTTGTTGTCTAAAAAATCTTAGAAGATTGTTTGTTGCCATAGTTGTTTTATTTATTTATTTTTAAGCAATAAAAACTTTCTATCGAAAATACATTAATTAAATATTCTAATTATTTATTATTTCAAATATAATTTGATTAAATCAAAATTTAATAACTGCGAAACGCCGAAACGCAATAATGTTCGACAAACATGAACAAAATTAAATTTTTTCTTTTTTTAGCGATTGTCAAAATGACAATTCACAATTTAAAAAGTATAAAAATGTTAAAGGCTGAAACACAATGAGCAGATTAAGGTTGAATTTGAATTATAATGTACAGGTTTATGCGTAAATCGCTTTTAATACGGATTTTGGTTTACTCCCAATTTTATCTGCTATAAACTCGCTAATTCGGATTTTGGCTTAAGCCCAATCTGGCAATCTGGTAGTTTTCGTGGTTATGTGGATCAACACTGATCCGACGTTGCAGCTCTATAAGAACAGTTTGTCGTGCTGTGTATAACTTTCAGTCCCTTCTTTTATATAATTATTTGTCTTGATTTATATGAAAAAAAAAAAATAATAATAATAATACATAACACTTTTGCAATATTTGCCAAAAAAAACCCCTGGAAAATTTATTTTTCATTTGTCGAAGACACTATAGACTTTTTAATGATGAAAGCATATTATGTATAGTACTTATACCTTATTTAACAATTAAAGTCAGTATTGTGCTTATGGAAGCAGTACCCGATGAGTTTGTTGCCCTTGGTAATATTTAATTCAAAAGATTTCTCTCAATTGAAATTGAGATTTGATCACCCCACACACGAGACAGATTTATACAAACGAAATGTAAAAGAGTATAGCAAAGTATGCCTATCTTGCCTGGACTGACTTTAATTGTCAAATAAAGTATAGTACTTGTACTCTAGGGATGTATTACAATACAATGCAAATCAAATCTATGTGGTTCAAACCACATTGACAGTGTCAGTTTTAGTAATTTCTTTCATTAAACATGTTTTTTCTGTCTTCGAAATGATACTACAGAACCACACGTCTTCATCACTTGTCATCAATCATACACGTGTAGAACATAAGCTAATTGTGTAGTCAACAAAATTTCTATCCATTTACTTCACCTCGCCTTCTCTCTTCTAAAAAAACCGGTTTATAGAAACTGAAAATGACTGGTTTGGTCTGAACCTATTAGTGTAATAATCTTCACTTCATCACTGTTGCTATAGCTACAATTTATGATTTAAATTTAAAAAAAAAAAAAAAAGCGTTAACTTCAACGGAAAATAGGCCGAAATATTTGCCACTTCGAAAACGTCAAATGATCGTCAATTGACGAAATTCAGCAATACTTACTCAGTAGTCAGTATTTAAACTGTAATTTGAAAAATATTATTTGGAAATGGAATAATTATGTAATTTAATTTTTTTTAGTTCAGTTTTTTTTTTTGCTTTTTGAAAAAATGCTGATAATTTTGATGAATAAAACACAATTTTTTTTTTTTCTGCTACACTTAATTATAATTTTTTATTGTTTGAATTAATTATTATTATTTTTTTTTTTTTTTTAAATCACAGCAGTCTTGTTTATGAGTTGTTTTTTTTTTATATATATATATCTCTTTCAATATTTTTGCTTTGTTTTTAATTCTTTATTTAATTTTTTATTACATTTGTTTATTTTCTTCTCTTTTACATATACATACAAATATATGTATATATATGTATATATAATAATTACACATCTAAAACACTGAAATTTAAAAATTATAATTTAAAAAGAAAATGCAACAAAATGTATATAATAAAATAAAATATACAATAAAAATCCTTATATTATGTATTATAATTCTAAATTTTAATTATTATTATTATTATTGTTGTTGTTTTTGTTGTTGTTGTGTTCTTATTCTTCTTCTTCTTCTTTCCTACATATATTTAATAATTTCAAAATATTATTTAAACTACTGATTATTATCTTTTTTAATTGATTTAGTTTTTTTTATTTATGTGATTTTTCTAAATTTTATTTTTCTGTTTTATTTATTTATTTTATTGTTGTTGTAATTTTTTTAAATATTATATGAACCAGAAAAAAAAAACCCTCCAATAAAATGTAATTGGAATAATCTCCAATGTATCTTCGTATATTTAAAGTTTTTTTTTTGTTTTGTTTTTATTAACGAATTATCAAATATGTATGTACAATAAAATCTATGGCATTTTATTAAATTCTCTTGAAATCTAAGAATTTATTATTAATCAAATTTTGGAATATTTTCAAATCAAAAAACAAAAAATAAAAATAAAAAATGATTTATAGGTGAATCGTGATACAGTAAACCCAAAAAAAACAAGGCATGCGTTCATTGCATCAAACCTTATCAAGGGAACTCGATTTAATAGTGAACATTTAGAATTGCAAAAAGTTTTCGTGCGTCACTGTCATATAACAGAAATAAAAACGTACGTTTAAGAAAAAACTTAATCTGTTTATTCTATATTTTACTGCACTTACAAAACACTTAAATTTACAACCCAAGTGAACTAAAATAAACACAAATTAAAATATGAGTAGTGACAATGACTATTTGGAAAATGGTATTTTATTTGAATTGTTTATTCTATACAGAGTGGTAGACAGTTTTAGTATTTGAATCTATAGAGTAGTCAATAGAAAATTCTAGACGTTCACTCTACTGAGCTGTTCACTATACAGAAAGTTCACTCTAACACGATTCACCTGTATTTTATTTATATTTTCATGTGTTATGTGTGTGTAAAAAGTATGAAAAAAAAAGAAAAACAAAAATTTTAATGTAAGTTTTTTTTCTTTTGTTTTTTTTTTTTAAATTTTTAATTTTTGCATTGGCACATTAATATAATATTTTTTTTTCTCGATAAATTTTTAAAATTTTAAAATCAATTTTTACAGTAAAAATCTTTGTTATTTATTTATTTTTTTTTTTTCAATTATATGTATTTCCTTGATTATATCAAAATTAATGTTTTTAAAACATATTACACAATTTGAAATAATTTATAAAAATAAAAAAAAATAAATTGATAGAGTGCAACAAAAAAATAATAATAATAATAAGGGTACATTAGATAACTTTCATACTTTTTTGTCTTGAAAAAATAACATACTTCTAATTACAGTACGAACTCGATTTACGAAACCCTCGATTCGCGCAACTCCTCGATTTTTGCATTTTGCACTTTTAAATTGTTGGATTTCTTGACTCTATAAGTGCAACTTTTCAAAAGACTTACCTCATTATTGTATCATTTTTTTTAATACACGGTTCCACTGATTTTAGTAAACATTCAAAGCAACTTGGAGTCATTCGTAAAAAATTTTTTTATAAAATAGTTCATCGTGATCGCGAAGTTCTCTTAACAAATTTTGAGCAACACTGCACTGTTCTCTACGTAATATCTTGCGTGAAAGAAATATTGCACATTTTTCGTGCAATTCTTGCTGTTGTGTAAGAGAGTATGCAAGTTTTCTTGCGTGCAAGGTATATTTCGCGCAAGAAAAATTGCATCGTGGACGAGTACCTTTACCTCGATTAGTGCAACTTTTTTTCTAAACATAACATATGTATTATGTTTTTCATTTTGATTCTTGTTTGTAACTATATTTTTCTTCGCGTTAGTTATTTGATCGTTGTTTTACAGTTTTTTCTTGAATTTCTGACAAACATGTTTGTCATGCATGCATGTACGTACATATACATTCCTACATTCTTATTCAAATGAATTGAATTGTTCACAAATTAGATTTTCAAATTTCTTTGTGAATTTGTGAAGTATGGTAACTTGTTTTTTGATAAACATGGGTATTAAAAAAAAAAATATTGTTAAATTAGTTATTAAACAAAAAAGTGAAATTTTATCCAAAATTAATAATAATCAGTGTATCAGTGAATGTACTTTGTACAAAATATAATATTCACAAATCAACCATAAGTCGGATAAAATCAAAGAGAAATGCACTTAGACATTTTATAGCTAGAACTAAATCTGTTGTTTCAATGATGTTTTCTTCTTGTAATATTATTATCCCTGCAAATTTAATTTTTATTCTAAAAAATGTTGACTTGGTATGTGCAAAAAATTCGGTTATTATGCAACAGCTCTAATTTATATTAGTTGCGTAAATCTAGTTCGTACTGTATTTGTTGTTGTTTTTTTTTATTTTATTTTTCTTTCAAATTAAACATTCGGTTATATATTCTCGGTTGCTCTCCAATGTTTTAATCTTATTTTTTTTTTTTTTAATTTTTTTTTCCATTATTACTATTTTTCATATATAAATTTTTTTTTTTGTGATAATTTTTCTAATTAAAGGAGTATTTACTGTATTTATGTCTATTATAATTTTTTTTTTTTTTTTTTATAATGAATTAATTAACATGATTTGAAATTTTTCATATATTTTATTTGAGGTTTTTCCTCTCAAAAAAATAATAATAATTTTTGTTTTTTCTCTTTAATCCAATAATTTGATTAAAATTTAATAAGAATAGATAATTTGTATGTGTGTTTGTGTGTGTATATATATATATATATATAATTTACACTGTGCATTTCAATTTAATTTAATTATTTATTTTTTTTTTTTTTATAATTATGTTGATACACTAATTGAAACTATATAAAATACCGACACTTTCACTCATGTTCTAGATTCCGTAAAAAGTGAAAGTGGAATACGAAATCAAAACGATGCAAAATCGAAAATGGTGTTCTAGATTCCACACGGAATTATATATTTCGAACATTAATTTCGAAACAGCTGTTGTTAAATTCTTACATAAACATTATATTTTCTTCTTTTTTTTTTTTGATAATTATTTATTTTTTTATTAGTGGAGAATTTTTATCTATAAAATTCACAAATATTTTTTAAACTGCTCTTTATTTTTGTGTTTTCCCTTTCAAAATACATTGAATGTATTTATGGAAATAATTATACTAGAATCATGAAATACATTAACTTACATAGTTCAACTTTAAAATATTTAATAAATTAAAAACAAAATTTCACTAATAAAATTCCGATACAAGCAACAGTTGAATTTCACAACTAATATTTCAATTCCACGGAGAAAAACTTTGCGGATTTGAATTTACGAAAATTTAGTGAAAGTGGAATCTAGAACACCTAAATTCCACTTCTGCAACTTCAATTCCGAAAAAATGGAATTCAGAACATGAGTGAATTTGTGTTGTTTGCTATTTATTTATTTTTGTTTTCTTTAAAAATGTTTTATATGTATTTTTGTTTTATGATATCCTTTTTTATTTTCTTCTTTTAAATTCGTTATACATATTTATAATTATGTATTTTTCTGTTTCGAATATTTTCTTTTATTTTTTTTTTATTTTTATTTTGTGAAATTACAATTTTAAAGAAGAAAAAAAAAATAAAATTAAAAGTGTAATAAAGAAACATTTTCATTTTATTTTTAATGCTATAAAATTTACAATTTTCACATACATATATAAAAACTATATATACATACTCAATTATTCTATTAAACTTTACTAGTTTTCTTGTTTTGTTTTTCTTTTTCTTTTCTTTTTTTTTTTTCTTTGAAATTTTTGTAAAATACTTTTGTTTTTTTTTTTTTTTTTAAGAATCATTTAATATATGTTTTGTCTTCCGTGTTAATTTATTAATTTTTCTCTAATGTAATTCGCATAAATAAGTTGTTTAATCTTGTTTTTTATTTATTTATTTATTTTTTTTTTAGTTTTTTTCTCTTAATTATCAAATAATAATTGAATTACATACCATAAATATGTATGTATAGTATAATTATTTATTTTTTTAAATGTTTTTTATTTCTTCTTATACTACATCTATATATATTATCTTCTGATACAGATACATTTTAAAAACTTTATTATTATTTTTTTATTACTTAAATTGTATATATATTCTTCTTCTTTGAATTAAACATAAAATGTAGTTGTTGTTGTTGTTGTTTTTTTTTTTAATTTGTATTTTTTTACTCATTTTGGAATGTTCGATTTTTTGGGTAATTTTTTATTTTAAATATTATACATTACATTATTTGAAATAATACATCAAAAAATTGATTAATAATTTTCTTTCTTTATGAATAAAACATATAAAATAAAATTAGAGATCCTCTACACAAATATTATGATACATTTATTTATGAATACATATATGTATTTTTTTTCCCTATCTTCTTGTTATATTTGTTTGTTTTTGTTTTACTTTTTCTAATTTACCGTTATTTTCTTCTTCATTTTCTTTTTTCTTTGTTTAATTTGTTCGTTCTTCTAGATATTTATAAGTCAAAAAAAAAAAAACAATAAGAAAAAAATGTTTTTTTTTCTGTTTTCTAAATTTTGTGCAGCATAAAAAAAAATCATTTACAATTATTCAAATGAATTAAATAAAAATACATTTGATTTTTATAAAATTAATTTTACATTCTAAAATTATAGAATTTAAAAAAAAATAAAAACAAAAAATTATTTTTCTTCTTGTTATAAATTTATAATTATTATTATTATGTCTTTTACAAAAATCTACTTAAATTTTACTATAAATTTAGTATAAAATTTTATATTTTTACAATTAAATTTTCATTCTATTATTCTTCTTTCTTTTCTACATAAAAATACATACATACAAACATACATAAGTCAATATTTTGATTTAAATAATGTGTATTTACATAATTATTATATACTACATACTTGTCGATTTTTGTTGTTGTTATACTTCAATATTTTATACACGTAAAATTCAATATTTTAATTTTAAAAAAAAATTTAAGCAGTTCGATATTTTTGTATTTTAATTTTCAAAAAATAAAATAAAATTTTTAACGGATATTTATTAATTAATTAATTTTTTTTTTTTTTATTTTTTAAATTGAATTTCAATTAATAATTTTTATTGAATTTTCATTAAAAATTAATTAAAATATAAATTTATGAAACCTTTTTAACAAAATTATTAAAAATTAAAGTCATTCCATATTCGAATCTACTACAATAACACACGGATATCACAAAACTAAAAAAAATTTGCATTAACAAAAAAAAGAAAAAAAAAAAAGAATTTATACAAAATAATAATAATTATTAATTAGATTTTTCATTTTTAGTTTTAATCATAGTACTCATATCGACCTGAATTCAGTTTCCTATTCAAAATACATGTAAAAAAAAAGGTGACTGAATTCCGTCAAGAAAATATTCCGTTCCCTTTTTGTTTTACAGTACTGAGTTCGAGACGGAAAATAAGTTTAAATTGTCTTTGCTAAAATTTCTAAAAATTTTCAAGAGGTGTCGCTGACGATCACTCTCCACTAATTTTTCGCAACCATTGAAACAAAATAAATGTACAGACATTTATTCCATTCAAGCGATGTGGTAAATTTGACAGTTGTTGTCAACAACAATTTGAAAAACAACACCTACTTCATTTTTTATGGATGCTTTTTTAATTTTAAAATTTAAATTTAAATAAAAATGTCGTTTAATTTACATTTCTCCAAATATTTCTACGTCATTCTACACAAAATTTTTTTGTGTAGAAATAAATAGTAAAAATAAGAAACTGAATTCAGGTCGATCTAAGTACTATGCTTTTTAGCTGTTAGATTTAAATGAAAAAAAAAAAAAAAATCAAATTAAAGAAAATTAAAAAAAAAAATTATGTTTTATAGTTTTTAGATTCTCTGGTTTATTTTTGTTTTTTGTTTTTTTCTATGGAATTTATTTAATTTTTTTTTTAATTAAAAATAAAATATATTTACATGTTTATTTTATTTTGTTTTCTTATTTTTAATTTACTGTTTTTTCCCGCTTACAATTAACAACTCTATAATAATGTAATTTATAATAATGAAGTAGATTAATAACGGTATTTTAAAAATACTTTTTATCCATGAACTATTTTTTTTTACGTTGCTGTTTTTTTTTGTTTTTTCAAATAGTTTTTTATTATTTTTTATTTTTTCAAGCCTATAAAATTTCTATAGCATCAGTTAAATTTATTAAAAATGTATATCCTATAGTTTTCTTTTTAAAAATTTACTTAATTTCTGTAAATATTTGTCTTTTATTTATTTATTTTTAAAATATGCATATAATTTCCTAAGACCATTTGTTTTTTTTTAATTTTTTTATTATTATTTAAATTTGTAATAGTAAATACGTAGTATATTTAGTTTAATTAAATTATAAAAATTTCTATTATAAAAAACAAAAAAAAAAAAAACCAAAAAATAAAATAACAAAAATACAAGAACATTATGTTTATTTTTAAAATTTATTTTATGTCGTATGTATTATGTGTGTGTGTTTTTTTTTTATTTTTTACTTATTATTTTAAATTTTCTTAAGAATTTCCTACATTATTATATTTTACATTGGATGTATGTATATAGGTTTTTTTTTCTTAGTATGTATAATATTAGTAAAAATAGTAGGCACCAGAAATAATTAAAACTATAAGATTTATTATTAAAAAAAAAAAAACAAACAAACAAAAAAATTACTATTATGTACTTGTTTTTTTTTCTTCTTTTCTTTATTTTTCTTCTTTTTAAAATAATTAACTAACTTTTCTATACTCCTTTCTCATTATTAGCTGCTTTCGATTTGCCACTTTCAAGTACTTGCGAGTAGATAAGGTTAAAGTCTGTGCTAAATCATCTACTCGTAGCTACTTATGTAAAATTTTTCAAGTAGATGCAAGTAGTTACGCACAATTTTTACAACAGAGGGCTTTATAGTTTAAAACTAAGAGCACTAGATGTGTTTTTCTTTTTTCTATGTATATTATGACAAAATAAAAATTATATTTAGGTTTTGACATCTATCAAAATTTTTGTGTCGTTCGATTTACCCATTTATCCAAGACACATTTTAGTACTCGCAAGTACATGACAAATCGAAAGCAGCTATTTTTTATTTTTACTCTCTAATTTAAATAATTAAATTTACATTTAAAAAAAAAAAAAAAAAAAAAAAAAGGACAGAGACTAAAATAAAAATGATGTATTAAAATTTTCTTCTTCAAAAAAAAAAAAAATAAAAAAAATGAGAAAATATTATACAACATAATAAAAAAATTTAATTTAAAAATAATAATTAATGACATATCTACTTATATTTATTTAAAAATTAATTTTAAAAGAAATTAATTTTAAATTAAATTTAAAAAACAAAAAAAAATTATATATACATATATTTAAACTATATATTTTTATTCATTTACATTATTATCAATATACAATTTGTATGTCTCTCTCGGAACAAAAAAATTAAAATAAAACTTAAAAAAAAAAGTAATTAAAATAGACAGAATTTAATTAAATTGAGGTAGAGTTTTTAAAATCTCATATATACATGCATTAAAAGTATCTAGATAATTATTATATATAGTAAATATATATATGTATATACATATATCATATATATATAGGTACATAAAACATAACAAAAGAAAAAAAGAAAAATATTAAAATAAAATTAAAAAAAATAAAAAAAAAAAAAAAACAACAAAGGAATCTCTTTATTTTGTATTTTTTTTTGCTGTTGTCTTACATTATAATAATTTTAATTTCTACGATTTAAAATCGACATTTTTAATACATACATAAATATATTAAAGGCACATAAAAGACGAGAAGATAATAAAAATTAAAAAAAAGAAAAACATAAAACAAGAAAAAAAAAAACTTAAGGATCGCATTAATCGGAGTTATTTTTTCGTCCTATTTTTTTTTTTTTTTTTTTTTGTTATACACACAAAATGTAATGTACTCTGGTATATTTTCTCACTTATTAAAAAACAACATTTTATTTCTTATTTGCAAAAAAAAAAATAATAATAATAATAATAAAATAAAATCAAAGTAATTATAATTATATGTATATTCCTAAAAATAATAATAATATATTAAGTGATGAAAATGGCATTACATAAAAAAACATATACATAGATAATACATACATATATGATAATATGAATGGTAATATTTTTTTTTATTATATACAATATTTTTTTGTTTTTTTGTTTTTGTTTTAGAAAGAACAAAGCTTTTAAACTTAAGAAAATATATTTAACACTCTTTTAGGTTACGCGCAGCTCAGCAGCAAGAATATATTCGATTGCGCACATAAAAAACGGAGCTTATTCTATGAGTGAAATGAAGTGAAACTAATTAATTCTTCCATTTTCAGTCTCACTTATCTTGTTTATGCACAAAGATTAAAACGTATTAACGATAAAACGTTTGAAACATCGTTTTGAGATATAGCTTGTCCCAAAAGAGTTGAAGTTTCGTATTGTACTACGTTGGCATGCGCAGAAGAAAAGATACTTACACACATGCGTTATTGTTTTTGTAAATTATAATTTATGTTAAACATGCGCAATGAACCTTCAACTGAAATAATTTCAGCTATAATACATTTTTATTGGTGTTTATGCGTAATATAACATTTCGTTCTCACTCAAAACGTTAAACACCTGCGTGTGTAATAACAATTACTTAAAACGAAGTAAGTGTATATGCATACTTTAAAAACGCATTGAAATTTTAAATGCGGATTTAATAGTGTATTAAGTCAAAACGTCGTAGAGCTTTAATGCGTTTTGAAATTTGTTTTATGCATCTGTATTTAGTCAAGACGGAGTGAGTTAATACGAATTAATGCGTCGCATAAACAATATAACTGTAAACTTTACTTTTTTTTACAATCAGCTGACTGAATCTGCTGATCAAAACAAACAATAAGCAACTACAGAAATCAACAGCCGAAAAATCAGCGCCGATAAGTTCAATTACGCAGTTGGTGTGCGCACATAAGCTGATGCATATAGTATTGCTTCCAATACATTGCGTGTTTGTTTGTTTCATTCTTCTAAGCTGATAAGTTCAGTTCAGTTCAGCTCCGCTCCGCTTTCTGTCTGCGCGTAACCTTATTGTTTAAAAAAAAAAAAAAAAACCGTTTTAAAAATGTCTTTGCCACATATTACGAATACGATGTTTCAACAAACGCAGCAACTTGAAATTTTTTGTGACGGATCATCATCCGATGTGTAAATTTACTGGCATTAAGAGTGTTAACATGAAAACTATTTTTTTTTCTTCTTCTATACATATTTTAATTTTCTTTTGAACACTTTTTTTTTTTTTAAACTTTTTTTTAAAAAAAAAAAAAGCAATATAATAAAAATTTATCGTATCATTTTTAATGAGGATTTAATATAAATTTTATCTAATTTTTATTTTTTCAACTATATTTTCACATTATTTCACGTAATGTGTATAATTAACAATTTTACCTATCTTTTTTTATATATTTTTTAATTCTTGCATTTAAAAATACACAAATTGTGTGAATACAATTATTTAATGTGCGTAAAAATAATTCATATTTTTTTTATTTTTCTTTCAATTTATTAAGAGACATATAATATGGTATATATGTAATCAAATGTAAATGATTTTCATTTAAATTATTTTATATTTAAAATAAAAATAAAAAAAAAAAAAAGATAAGAAATATATTTTCTCAACACAGCCCTAAACAGTTAATGTACTAATTAATTGTTGACATAATTTACCATATTCAAATTGATCACCAGATATTCGTCTTAATTTAATTCCTTTACCAGTACTGTTATCTTTATTACGTCCTTCACATACTTGTAATTCTATTTGTAAACCACCAGAATATTCTAAACTTAAATTTGATATATCAACAGGTAATGATGATGATGTTAATGATCCAGATGCTGTAGAACTATTACCACCATCACCACTACCACCACCACCACCACCACCATTTAAACCAGAAGATCCTAAACCTGAACTATTACTATTACCAACACCATCACCATTACCACCACTTTGATTATGATAATGATGATCTTGATGATGATGATATTCTATTCGATTTAAAATAAAAGTTTTTGGTGGCATTGTTGAATCAATTGTTTGTTTAACCATTTCTAATATTTTTGTTGAATCTAAATTTGAACATTCATGTGGTAAAGGAACTTCATAGCATTCATCAGTTAAACGGCATTCAGATATTGAATCTGGTGTTAAACGTCCTTCCGTATGATCACCAACTTCGGAATGTGAATCATTACCACTTTTAAATCCTGAACTAGCTGATGGTTCTTGGCATGGTGATAAATTATTTGAATCATTACTTAAACTATCATCACTAAAACCTAATGATTTATCACTTCCACGTCTATTATATGGATCAGTTTCCAAACGTGAATTTATTTCACTTTCTAAACTTGCTTTACGTCCAACACCACGTGTTATTGATGGCATATCACTTGATGGTTCCGTTATAACAAGACCTTGTAATGTCATAGATGATGTTTGAACATCTAATGAATCTTCACTATCTCGACTGTTATCTGATGATAATGCAACTAATGTTATTTCACTACCTTGAACATCGGTCAAACAGATTTGAGGATGTGATGGTGGATAACATGATACATCATCACTAGTTGAAGTTCCATAAGAAACACTACATACACTACCACCACCACCACCAATTCCGGCTCCGACACCGCCTAAACTCTCGGTACCACATATTGCATGATTATTATTTGAATTCTCCTCCTGAATAATGCATAAATTTGGTGATGCTGGCGGCGTTGGAACAATTCGAACTTGTTGTGCAGGTGATAAGTTAAGCGGTTTCACGTCATAAAATACTGTGGGTACAAACCAATTTACTTGTTGTTGCTGCTGTTGTGTTGTAATATTTTCAGATTCATTTCCACTTACGTCCATTGTTAGATCTAACGGTTGATTTGAAACAACAGAAGCTGCAACAACAGAAGCCGATGTTACATTTGCCGCTGCGCATTCACTTGCTGCTGATGTTCCACGTGTTATTGAACCACCTCCTCCAGTTGTTAAACCACTAATACCTTTTGTAATTTGATGCATAGGAGATGCTCCACCAGCATTATAAATACAGGAATTCGGTGATGAACTACCACTATAATTATATATAGGGGATGGACAAGCGCTTGTATTACAACTACTAGTTCCTCCTGTTCCTGTTCCTCCAGCACCTCCTCCACCACAACCAACAGTACTATTACTAAAGTTTGATAGATTTGTATTACTAAAATGATTTCCTAAACTTTTTGGAGTTAATGTTCCTCCAATATTTGGTGTATTATATCCACTACTGCTGTAACCACCACCATTTCCACCTGAACCTCCACCAATTATACCAATTCCACTAAAAAATTTATTATAATTTATATTATTAACACATGTTATTGGTGATACACTATAACTATGCTGTGATATCGGATTAAATTCCATTAAATTTTGACCAGAATGTGCTAATAAACCTAAATGTTGAGCTAATTCTATCGGTACAATACGTGTCGCTACAATATTTTTTGCTATATCTACATTAATTCTTTTCTCTTGTACTAATCTATCAAGTGTTGGTACTAAACTCATAATAGCATCTATTGGTACTTCAATATCTTGACCTGAACGAAGATCAGATGATGATGGTTTACCATGTATTGGAGAGCCTGAAAATATTTTAAAAACAATAATTTTTTTTTATATATGTATGTATAATTTTCCTTTTTTTTAAAAAAATATTGAAAATTTTCATAAAATCCTTACCTGGTAAACTAATTGAATTATCCAATAATGGTGGACTAGGTGTAATTAAAAGATTCCTTTGTGCAATACCTTTTTGTAAGTATTGACATTCTTGAAGAGGTCCTTGAAATTGTGTTCTTGAACCTTCTGAAGCCCTACGTACAGGACTATATCGACCTAAATGTATGAAAAAAAAAAAAGAAGAAGAAGAGAAAAAAAAGAAGAGAAAGGAAAGAAAGTACGACAAAAAAAAATTTTTTATTATAAATTAAAAATTTTAAAATATGGTGTATTTAAACGTTTTTACATTTGAATTTATTTATACATATCATAATATATTACATCAAGTTTTTCTTTATTTCCAAAAAGAAAAAAAAAACAAAATTATTATACTTTGTAATTATATTTATTATTGTCTTTTTCTAATTTACACATGCAAACAAAAAAAAAAAAAAAAAAAAAAAATCTGCTTTACAAAAGAAATAGGAATAAAAATAAAAGAAGAAAAGCAGCATAGCACAACTAAAAAAATTGAATTATAATTAAAATTGATAATTACAAGAAAAATTAAGTAAAATCTATTCTAAGTACGCATATAATTCAATTTTTATGTTATTGCAAAAGCGTGTAATTTTTTTTTTTTTTTTTTTTATACATCCAAAAAATGTAAAGAAAATATGAGATTTATTGTAGATTTGTGGGTAGGTTAGGTATGGTTGCGTTTAGTACGAAAGTATGTTGTGAATATTATGTATAATTTTTTATTATTATTATTTTTTTTTTTATATGTAGTATGATGTAACGAGCGTGAGTGTATTACAACCGTCAGCTAAAATTATTTTAGACTATTCTTATTATACCAAGTAGGAAAAAAATTGTTACAACTAGCGCATCACAACCAATGTATTTTCACCCCATAAGATGTATTTTCAGCAGTTGTTAAAACCGGTTATAAACTCGTTTGCGACGGTGGCACTGCTACCTAGTCTATTTTCAGCCAATGAATTGTGCATAATTTTTACGCAAAGAAAAAAAAAAAAGTTGTTAAGAAGAAGAAGAAAAGGATAATTTTTAGAAAAACCACTTTTTTTTTTTTTTTTTTTTTTTTTTTTTTTTTTTTTTTTTTAAACTTATTTTATTATTTGGAAGAAAAAAAATGTTAATCTATTGAAAAACATTGAATATTGCTTGCTTTAAGCAAAAGCTGAGAATAGTCTCATGTTAATTTTTCTTGCACATTTCATATTATTATTATTTACTATAAAACAACGGACAAAATAAATAATGTATATTATATATGGATTAGTAAATTTTAATATGTACATACATAAATATATTTTCTTTGTATTAGTAAAAATTTTATTTGAAAAAAAAAAAGTGTATAGCACAGCACTGCTATTTAGATTAGGTCGTTGCATATTACGTTTTAAAAAAATTTTGAATTTTCTTTTAAATTTTTTAGAAAAAAAAAAAATTGAAAAGATTGGTAAAAAAAAACATGTTAAAACAGTTTAAATATCAGAAATTACACTATAGCCAATTTTTAAAATAGAAGAATGTATTTTAAATTTTAATAAAGAAATTGCCAGAATATAGGTATATATGTGGTTTCAAATACCAATTTTGAAATTTTGAAAAAATTTAAAGTTATTGAAAATGAAGTTTGTCACAGTTGGAGCGCCACTTTCTCTCTTTCTCTTTTCCACTTATAGATTTTCTTTATTTAAATGAACAATCAAATAGAAATTAAATTTTGAAAGAAAAAAAATTCTTAAGATAACGGTATTTTATCACTTGAAAGATTGCGTTTAATTTTTTTTTTGTTTTTTTCGTCAAATAAATGAAAAATATTCAAAATTAAACTCAAAAGTTAATCGTGTGATTACAACGACCTAAACAAAAAAAAAAAAAAAAATTTTCTAAAAAGAGAAATTGTGAAAATTTCTCTTAAAAATTTTTTTTTTTAAAATATATCAGAGCAGTTCATTAGATAGAAATGCAAATGAAAGCCTTTTTAAAAAAAAAAAAAAAAAAAAAAAAACTTACCGACTTCCTGAACAGTTGGTAATTTACATGTTCGACCAAAACGTCGATTTCCACATGATGGTGGTTGTTGTTGTGTAGTAGTAGTAGTTGTTGTTGTTGTTGTTATTGTTGTTGTATTTTGAGAAGATGAGGGAGGACTATTTTGTGGTTGTCCTGCCCCCGATGAATTTTGCATTTTTAAAGCAGGTGGTAAATAGTTGCGTTTCATACGAGCCTCTACTTCTCTGATAAGTTCAGGACTTATAACTTTATTTTTTTATTGTTTATTTGTTTTCATGTATGTTTATTGGGATTGTTTTTTTTTTTTCGTTTAACGTGTGTACGTTTTTGTGTGTGTATATGTGTGTATATATATTTAAAAATATATATATTTTTTAAAGCAAACAGCAAACAAAAATATAACAATTTTTTATAAGGAAAAAAAAAAGAGGGAGTTTTTTTTTTTTTTTTTTGTAAGGAACATATGAACATTTTTTTTTTTTTGATAGTGCACATAAAAAAATTTAAGGTTAAGTAGGTTATAGAATAAAAAGTAGATACAAAAAAAAAATAGGCATTAAAAAATCGGAATTTATATTAAATTATGGAAACATTTGTTTTTTTTTTTTAAATTGTTTAAAAAATTATATTTTTTAAGAGACACAACGGACACAATATATTTTAGATATATAGCGTTATAACGTAAACATCCAAGCACAAAAAAAAAAAAAGAAGAAAACCAAAAAAAAAAAAAATAAATAAGAATAAATTAGAAAAAATATTCTATAAA
Source organism: Bombylius major (assembly GCA_932526495.1). Taxonomy (NCBI): domain Eukaryota; kingdom Metazoa; phylum Arthropoda; class Insecta; order Diptera; family Bombyliidae; genus Bombylius; species Bombylius major. The sequence goes on from OW052046.1 coordinate 1,721,492, forward strand.
AAAAATTAAATTAAAAAAAAAAAAATTTTTTTTTAACTGTTTATAAATGAAACTACGTTACGTGCTCCATGCTAACTAGTGCATGTAAATAAAACTTCAGCTATAGAAGAAAATAATGAAAGAAGCAAATTATGTTGCCAAATTAATTTCGGCTTACCTGGTGGCCTTTCCATAACGGTTAATAAACCAGTACGTCGAGTCCGTCCAGCAGATTGAGGTGTTGGTGAATGGCCTAAATTTTGCTGTTCAATTTCCGATACAGTCATATGTGATTGAGATAAATCATCAGTACAGCCGACTGTATGTCGTTTTGAGCATCCTCTACCGTGCATATATCTAATTTAAAAATTAAATTGGAATTTTTTTTTTTTTTTTTTTTAAAATTTCAACCAACCTTTGAATTTCATCATTGGCTTCTTCACAAATTTCAGTTGTACCAATAGTAGTACCACCACCTTGATTCGATACTTCATTTACCGTAGCATTCATGACAGCTTCATTTAAAACAACCTTAGTTGTATCAGTACTATTATTTCCATTACCACCACAAACTACAGGACCACCTGCTCCAGAACTACCAACAGCAGCACAACTTGTACTAACAGTAGTATCTACTCCAGAATTTGAAGAATTTGCAAAATATCCTTCCATTGGTGTCTGTGTTTGTTGTTGTTTTTGTTGACTAGCTGATGTAGGGTAAATAATATGTAAATTAGCTCCACCATCTGATGCACGTCGACCAAATGAACCTGAGAAGAAAAAAAAAACATGAGTATGTATTTTTTTTTTTCTTAATTACCTTGAATAAGAAATTTAAAAAAAAAAGAAAAAAAAAATTCACATACTTGCGCCCATTACAATTGGAGGTTTAAGTAAATGTTGATCTTTAATTGTTAAATTTTGTAATGGTTGATTTTGTAACATAGGTAAATTAATTGGAAAATATGGTCCAGTTTTATCTTCACATTTAAAATTAATTATTGGAACATTTGGATTAGCTAATGCTTGTTCATGTGCAACATCACCAGGACCAACTGTATGACGTCGTATATTACTGTTTGTTGTATTTAATTGACTTTCAGTTGTTGCAGATTTCTGGTAAATAATAAAAACAAAAAAAAAGTGTTTATCAAAAATTTTAAAATTATTAATTTCGTTATTTTTTTTTTTTTTTCAACTTACCTCATTTGAACGAATTGTCGAATTATCTGATTCAACTTCAATAAATTTCTCAAGATCAACTGAAACTTCAGACCAACCGCTTGTAAATTGTGGAAAAATTACACCAGTATTTGTTAAAGGACTTAAACGATCAATTGATTCTTGTTTAATTGGTTCAGAACGATCCACAACGCCTGTTGTTATACTTGTTTTTCGAGATCTATAAAGGAACATTTTTTTTGTTTTTGAATGTTTTCAATTTTTAAATAGGATATTAAAATTTGATAGAATTAATTAAATAAATGATATTTTTGGTTTTCTATTCATTTAACTCGTATATAGGTATTTTTTATTTCTAAACAATATTAAATTCGTTGACTTGTTTCTAAATACAAATAAGAATAATAAAAAAAAATTATTATATTGCATGATAAATAAAATTTAACCTTTTAACACTTCTATTTTTCTTCTTAGAAAAAGTATAATAACAACAATGTCTTATGCATATTATGTTATTTTCAAATAACACAAAAATAAATAAGAACAAATTTTCTTTTTATTTTTCATGAATAATATTTTAACATTATTTTATTAATAATTGTATATTGTTAAACAAACAAACAGTGGCAGCTCATTCTTGGAAAATTTCATGGAGCTTAAATTTAAAAAAAAAAAAAAAGAATAAGCTTATACTTACGACAGACCGGAGTTTAAAAACTGTCTATAAACCTGTTTAAATGGATAAACTCCTTGGTCTGTCAGCAATGGATTGGAATAAGAACAATTATTGTCATTGTCATTGAAAATAATATTGTACGGTGATTAAATTTCTTAAAACTATTTTATTTAATATAAAATGTCACAAAAAAAAAGGTTGTAAGTGGAGAGACCACGAAATTGAAATATTAATTGAATCATGAAAATCTAACTGGTTAAGCTAAACCACAAAAGAGCTATTTTATTTTATTTTTTTTTTTTTTTTTAAATTTAAAAGGACAACATAGCTCCACCAACCCCTAAGATAGATCCGCATCTGAACAAAATTTTCATATTTTGTTTATATACATAATATTCATAACGTTAAACAGAAAAAAAAACTACACAATGTACAATGTGTAATAAAATAATACCTTGAATATGCTAAATTTGCGTGATGTTGAAGCCTTTGTTGTTCTTTACGTTTTTGTTGTAATTTATCAATAAGTAAATTATAAATTGCATAAATATTATCAAAACGATTCTCATGTACTGATTGTGCAATCATATCAGCTGTTAATCCAGGTAATTGTAACATATGTGTCATAATAACTGAATCTAAATTTGTTGGTTCATTTATTAATGATGTTCGTGTTTCTTCAATAGCAGTTGACCATTCACTTAACCATCGATGTTCAGCGATTTGTTTTAATGTATAACGACGATCTGGTTCAACAACCAACATATGACGTATTAAATGTTCACAAGCTAAATAAATAATAAAATATAATTTAAAATGTTTATTACATAATTTTATATATATGTAGTATGTACATATGTATTTACTTAAATATTTATTTCCTTTTTATTAGAATTTAAACAAAAAAAAAAAAATATAGATGAAAAATGAAAAGAAAAACATTTCACAGGTAAGTGTAAAGTGATATACATTATGAAAGTGTGTTAACAAAAATAAAATATGAAAAATTTCTAATGAAAAACAAATTATCATGTGATCATTAGATTAGATGATAAAAATAATAAACCATTTTTGATTTTAATCTAAATGTTAAGATAATAAATAAATACCTTTATACTTGTTGTAAATAAAAAAAAAAAAAAATAAAAAAAATAAAAAAAACAAAGAACAACAACATTTAAAAAATAAATAAAATTATACATTACAATTACTAAATTACCTTGTGACATAAAATATGGAATACGAAATTTTCCTGAAACTACACGTGATTTTAATTCTAATAATGTTGCACCATCAAATGGTAATGCTCCACATACTAATGCATATAATACAACACCTAAACTCCAAACATCTGCTTTAGGACCATCATATTCGAGGCCTTGAAATACTTCTGGTGCAGCATATGGAGGTGATCCACACCATGTACTTAATGGTTCACCCTCAGTAAATGAATTACTAAATCCAAAATCTGCCAACTTTGAAAATTAAAAAAAAAGTCATATTAACAACAATTAATAACATAAATAAATTATATATATATTTTTTTTTTAATTTACAGTGTGTTTCACTACAAAAAATATGGTAAAAGTAAAACAAGATTTAGTGTTTTTACTATTATTATTTATTATAAAGGCTATTTCGCAATAAAACTAATAAATTATCCAGTCTCCATCTGATTGTTTAATACGTAGAGACATCTCTCTCGACAACTTTCTATTAAATTTTGAGCATAATCGAAATTAAATTCACTCCATATTTTTTTTTTAGTACCCGAATTAGGTACTAAGTGTTTTTTATTTTTTTCCACAAAGTTTCTGCTTCATGAGACCCCAAACGTTTTCTATGGGAGACTGGGAAGGCCAATCCATTACGTTATTAGAATTTTCCTATTTCCACTTTGTGCACAGGCTGAGCCCGCTTTTCCATCTCTTTTTTAAACGTAACTATACTCTATCCAACAAATTTCTTCACTGCAGGTCTTACGGATAAGTTCATTTTTATCCAGTGTCATTACACTTAATATTTTTAATAGTAGTATACTAAGCTACTTATACCATACCCCAATCTATTATATGTGCAATGAGACGCTGGATAAAAGTGTCGGTGATGAAAATCAGAAACACATTTATGTAATTACTCAAAGAAGAAACAAGACAAAATATGTCCATAATTCATAAGACCTGCAGTAAAGAAATTTTGTGAATAGAGTATAATTAGTTTAGGAAAAATCCCGTATTTTCTGTAATAAAACACACTGTAAATTGACCAGCATACATACCTTTATATTCATATCCTTATCTAATAGTACATTTTCAGCTTTTAAATCTCTATGTACAACACCTTTTGAATGACAATATTCTACAGCTGAAACTAATTGTGCAAATACTCTAGCTGCTTCTTGTTCTGTCATTCGACCATTATTAACTAAATGATCAAATATTTCACCATTTGCAGCATATTCCGTTACTAAATAAATCATTGTGCGTGATTCCATAACTTCATATAAACGTGTTATATGAGGATGCCTTAATAATTTTAATATTGATATTTCTCGAAATGTTTTTGCTAAATATTCTTCGTTTAGGCATGTTTTATCAATAATTTTTATTGCCACCTTTAAATTGAAGAAGAAAAAAAAAATAAATGAATAAAAAATTCATAGAATTAAATAAAATAATATATAATATATATCAAATAACATTTAACATTTAACTTTAATGCATATATATTAAATAATAACTATAAAATATTTATGAAATTAGTTTGGTGGCTTTGCTTCTTCGAGACCATAAGCTAGGTCCACAAAAACTACAAGGAATATTAGTACCAAGCCCTGTCATACGAATAAAATTCGTTCTCTACTAACGAATTTAGTAGTATATAAAATGCATTTAGTAATAGTAACTAGTTATTTCAGCTCAAAAATAGTCCCCGGAAACTTACTTAAGATCGGTGTTTAATGTGTGTGTTTTGTTTATGTACCTGATGAACCTGGTGAACCTATTTACCATATTTATTTTAAGAAAACTGAAAAAAAAAATTGTTAGGTTTGATGTAACATCCCGCGTGGAATGGGCGATATCTATATACATACATATTATGTATGTATGAAGATACTGTAAAATTATTCTTCTGTTCTTGTTTATCAACATCAACTTATTATTCTATATTAAATTTAAGCAAAATAAATAACTTACTTAAACCCCTCCCCCTCCCTATCAGATTAATATAATTTAAAAAATCCAAATTTGGAGAAATTTTTATTAAATGATATAAATTGGCTTTTTTTTTTTAATCTCTTGTTTTGGCATCTGACATCATTTAAAAAAATTCCGTTTATTCTATTGATGTGCACATAACATATTACATAAATATCTCACGTCATTCATCAAGAAAATTTTAACAGGTATTGTCTGTTTCTTATTATATGTATTATTTTATCTATAAAATTTAATATATGTATATGAGCAATTCCATGCGTCATTGCACGAGTTTATGCCTGATCCGCTTTTAATACGGATTTTGGTTTACTCCCAATTTTTTGTCGTATAAACTCGATAATTCGGATTTTGGCTTAAGCCCAATTTATTTGGGTTTAATCCCAATTTTTTTATATGTATGTGTGAGGTAAAATGCAATATGGCGGATTCTAATTTTTATGGTGAAAGTGAAGCTGTCACGTTCTTCTTCTATTTTTTATGCGGAAGAAGAATAATATGTATACTATACGTGTATAAAAATATCAACATTTGCATGTACTTTTTTAATCCCAATTTTACCGTTTCTACGCTACTCCCAATTTAATCCAAAATTCGAATTATTTTTTCACCGTATAAACTGTTAAATTGACTGTTATTTTCCGAAATTCGTTTGTGTGATTTTATCATATTTAGTGAAATTTGTAATATGATTTTTTTTTTTTTTTATAAAAATATAAGTATTATTTTTTGTAACTTTAAAATACTGCATAGCCAGGGCCGGCGTAAGCGGGCCTGAAACGCCTGCAAGGCAGGCGAGCGCCACCAAATGAAGGGCGCCAAATTCATATAGAATTTAAAATTCGACAATGTAAGAAGAAGATATAGCGCCCCTTAGTACCAGAGAGGAGGAAGAAGAACTAAGACTTGCAGACGGGCGACTCCTATTCTTGGGCCGGCCCTGTGCATAGCTACTTTTAAATTCTAAAATTTATTTTGATTTATTTATGAATTTTTCACTACATAGTATATACATTTTAGAAACTATAGCATCACTGATGGACAAAAATGTATCCTGATGGTATTTCACTTACTTATTTGTTAAATCACAGAAATTTTCTGAAATTTAATCAAAATATTATAAAATAAAAACAAGTACAAACTCGTATGTAAAATGAAAGAAAATGTGATCAAGTAATGCCTATAAAAAATTTCTTCGCTTAACAGGAATTTTCTTTTTTTTTTTTCTACTTAGTTTTTTTTTTCGTCACTAATTGACACCCATATATCGTGTTTTGAATGTAAAAAAAAAAGTTTTATGATAAAATCGATGCAATTAAAATTTTCAACAAACTATTTTAAAAATTAAACTCACAAGTAAAACTTATAAAAACAAAGTAATAAAATATTTAAATAAAAAAGTTAGGTTGACGTTTTCATGGAATCGCGCTTATATACGAACGTACATATTATGTGTATCGTATTATACATATTATATTATATGTATATCTATCTGATAAAAATTGATTTTATTTATTTTTATTTTGAAATAAATTTCTTACATTTACGGAAGTATATACATAATAATTTTTTATTTATTATGACAAAATGTGTAGGATCTTAATTTGTCACCTATCGGAAATATTTAAAAGAATTAAAATAAACAAAAAATTAAAAATTAAATTATTATGGAAGTTGATTTTATATCTTTATTTATTTTAGTTTTGTTTTTCTTTTGTGTTTTTTGTTTTTTCAATTATCCAATAAATTTTGAAAAATAAAAAACAAACATTGACTATAATATCAAACGAAACAAGAAAAAAATACCGGCTGATATCCGCAGAAAAATGTTGGAAGTATACGGTGATCTTACACCGCCTGTTGCTACCATTTAAAGATGGTCTAGATTATTTAAACATGGCAGAGAATCATTCATTAGAAGATGGTCCTCATACAAGGACGTCCAATTAAGGTAACGAGTCCAGACGTTGTTGAAAAAATTGAAAAGTTTGTACTAAAGGATGCTCGTTTAAAAAAGAGAAAACTTGCAAGAATAATGGGCGTATCTGAAACGACAGTACTCAATATCCTCCACAATCATCTTAATATGTATGTCAAAAGTGTCTGCAAGGTGGGTCCCAAAACTTTTGTTGCACCAGCACACAGTTTATAAATAGCGAAGAGCGTCCAAACCTCACCCCTAGCGACTATTATCTATTTCCAAAACTGAAGAAGAAGCTATACGTAGAAAGCACTTTACTGGTGTAAGGGAAATGAAGGAGGCCATAAATGAAACTTTTTTTAAAGATCTAGAAATACTTTCAGAACGCTGTAAAAAATGTGTGTTAGTAATAGAAGCGAATATATTGAAAAATAAAAAATAAAAGTTGTCATTGATCTTTAAAAAAGTTTACCATTCCGCAAAAACTTTTGACCTCCCCCCTCGTATGTATGTACGAGTATGTATTTCATAAATTTTTTTTTTTTCAAATTTTTCATATCACAAAAAAGTGAGATATGAAATATACATGTACATATATACATACATATATACTTTTAACTCTTGGCATATGATCTCATAATTTATCATTAGAAAAAAAAGGCCTGAAGCTATCGAGAACAAATATACTCACTGTATATATGTATGTATGTATGTAAAACAAAATATTTATTATCAAATTCCTTATCGACAAAAGATAATAACACAATAGTTGATGGGACAGATAAAATTCGTTGGTTAATATATTATTTAACAAACAACAAACAAAAATCATAACCCTTTTTTTTTTTTTTTTGTTCTTCAATTTTTCATATATCGTCAATATCCTTAGATTTGTACGACAAAATTTTAATCTTTTACATAGGTCAAACCAAAAAAACAAAAATGAATCCTTAAAAAAATTTTCTACAACCTTATTTTTGCATCCCACTTATTCAAAAAATTCTTAAATTTGTAACATTAAAATACACAACATAGTAAAAATTCGACGTACTATGTATTTAATTTTAGATTAAATTTATTTAAAAAAAAAAAATAACGTGAAAAGCCATAACAGTTATATATATAGTAGGTACATACAATTTTATTACAATATTTATAGCTTATTCGAAAAATACATTTAGGGTATTCACTTGAAATCGTAAAAGTACGCAAGGCCTAATTTTACGACCACGTAAGTCAAAGTGACGTGAAAGCACCTCGTAAAACACTAATCGTAATTGTAACTTAACTCTTCAAAAATTATTTTTAAAGGTTAGTTTAATGATTTATTGATTTGTTTATGCGAAATATGTATATTTATATATTTAACCAAATTTATTTACCACAAATTCACTTATTAAAATCCAGTTGGTAAAAATGACAAGCTGTCAAAATCTTGGTTTACACTAAATTTGTTTATGAGGTTTATCTACGCGACTAAAAAGTTGCGTACATTTACGCAGAGTTCGTAATTCTCAAAACAAAAAGAAAAATTTACGAAGTCTCGTAAAAATACTAAGAATACGCGACTTACGCGAAATACGAGACTTACGCAATTTGAAATGAATACCCTAATTATTTATTAATAAATTAATGACGAAAAGTACGTAAGTAAGTACTTTATTACAATTTAGAGTAAATTTGATTTAAGAAAAAAAAAAAACACCTTTATTAAAATTTAATTAAAATAAAAATAGCTTTAATTTATAATTTTTTTTTTTTAAATAAAATTTTTGTAAAACGTGTAACAATTTACACACACACACACACACACAAAAGAAAATGTAGTAAAGTATAGTAATAAAAATTACAAATTAATTTTTATTGAATAGAAAATTATTTTTAATTGCATTATGTACCTATATGTAGGTATGTATGTATATGAAAATTAAAATTAAAAAAAAAAACACAATAAATTCATACCTGGTTCATTATAGCATTGTTTGCAAAAAATAAAATTTAAAAAATTTAAATTTAAATTAAAAAACACGTGAGTGTATTAGTGAAAAAAAAAATCGAAATCACAATACATAAATATATATTTTTATTTGTACAGTTAATAAATAAGTACATATACAGTGAAACCTCTTAAATTGGGACAGTCATGGGACCAGCAAAATAATGTCACAATTAAGAGGTGTCCCGATTTTAAATAATTTTTTTATTTTTCAATTTATTAGTTGCATGTTGTGGAGATATAATCCTTCAAAAGATAAAAGTGGTTAAGGGTTGAAAAATTAAGATGTAAAAAATATGAATTATTTTAATTATACTATTTTTTTAAATCGAAATCAATGTAATTTTTGTTAAATCTATCGTTTTTGTGATCAGATATCAATTATAAGTTTATTTATTACTTTTTATGAGTAGTTATTTAGGTTGTGAGAAATAAAACAGGATAATACTACAAATATATCTCGTATAAGCGTAATACTGACTTCAGTTAAAAGAATAGCAAAGCTTAAACTTTTTGAACTCTTTTACAATGGTGTATTGGGTTGGATAAAGTACATACATACATATGTAAATACAACATACAAATATGTACATACTTAAAACAAAGTAAACACCTGCATATGAAACAACAGTTACCGCATGAATTGTATTTTCTTAACTCGCAAGTGTTCTAAATTTTTAACACAATATAATATACAAAAATAAAAAGTACGAAAACTTTCCAAGAAAAAGTTTTTGTTCCGATTACGAGGTGATTTTTTCAAATATAAGTATGAAGCACTACTGTCCCAGTCCCAATTCAGAGTTGTCCCGATTACAGAGGTTGATTTATAGGCAGGCCAAAGTATTTGTATGATAGTGTCCCAATTTTAGAGGTTGTCCCGATTAGATAGTGTCCCAATTAAGAGGTTTCACTGTATATTATTTTTTCTTGTCCCATATAAGTGACCAAAAAATGACCATTCAAAAATGAATGTACTATACATACATATATTACATATTTATTCATGTAGGTATTCATCTGAGATAACTATTATAATGGTTAAATTTTGGCTTGCATTGTTTTCTAATCAATATTGTATAATATACAATATTACTTATTTGTTTGTAAATATGTATAAAATTTTAATGTTCTCAAGACTTTTTTAAGAAGTCAAAAAAATAATAATAATTTCTAAAAACGTTCTATAGAAAAACAGGGTAAAATACATAAATGTATGTATCTAAAAAATTTTCTCTATTTCAGAAATACTGAAATATTACAAAAATTTAGTAAAAATAGGATCGACTAATACATGAAAGAAACAAAAAAAAAAAAGGAAGAAACAAAACAATCAGTCAATAGTAAAAAAAAATTAATGTAATTTATGGTTGAATCTTTTTTGTCATTAAAAATTCCATATACTAATCTCATGGATATCTGTAAAGATTTTTGTTTAATGTTCATTTGTATGGAACACCCTCTATAATATATATATATAGGTACATATTTGTAGGTAGGTATACCTATTGATTAAACAATAATGGAAAGAAAAAAAATAATAAATTAAATTGCAAAATTAATAATGTTGCATTGTTATTAAAACACAAGGGAAATTAAAAATGAAAAAAAAAAATCTAAAGAAAAAGAAGAATGAAAAAAAAAATTACGACAATAGTTTTTGTTTTCTATACGTGAGTTGGTTAAATTTTTTTTTTTTTTTTCAATTACCTAATTATAAAAAAATATATGTTATATGAAATTTAAGTTTTCATTGATTATATTCATAATTTATTTTTTAAATAATTTTTATATCACATTACAAAATTCAATCGTATTTAATGATACATATTTTTTTTTTTTTTTTTTGTTCGATTTTTTCCTATATCAAATCATATTTCAAATATAAAACTTCAATATATTTATTTTATTTAACTTTTAATGACTTTAATATACCTTCAAGTAATCGTAGGCGTTTTTAAATTCATCATCATTTGTATCTACGTAATATACAGTATACTCGTATATAATGTAAACATGTACAGTGAAACCAATCGTAGCCGGACACGTACGGTTCCAATCATTTTATTCGTTACTGAGAGGTGTCCGTTTATGAGAGGTTCTAAGATTTCTTATATGTTTGGCATTTTAAAATACAATAACACAATTATTATTAACACAACAAAACAATATGTGCATGGACCTACACTTTCACAACTTGAATAAAAAACAATGACCTAATACTTAATACGTAAAACTATAGTCCTTAGACTTGGTTTTTTTCAATATATGAAATTAAAAAACTATTTTAAACCATAGTTACACCACAGAGAATATATATGGAGAAAAGGAAAAGCTGTTTCCATATGATTCTGTATATTGTAATGCTTAAAACATGAGAATGATTGTGTTATTATGATTGTTGAAAATGTTAGAAAAGGGAATATATTTTAAAATGAGAATAATTAAGAAAAAATCCTGAAAATAAGAAAGAGCTTAAAGAAGATTTAAGATTGGAGGCCGTTTGGTTGTTACTATTTCGATGTACTACATAGAATAAAAAGTCTGTTAGTAATTTATATTGTCATTGGTTACACTTAGAAGAAAAATAAATAATGATAAGCAAATAGCAATACATTTTAAAAACGGTAAAACCCTTAATTTACCTAATTTTATTTTTTTGAATAAAAAAAAAATGTCCTTATATTAGAGGGGTCATTATTCAAAATATTAAAGAAAAATTTTCCGTTGTTCGTTTAAGAGAGGTGTCCGCTTACGGAGGGTAAAAATTGGATATTGAGCCAAACAAGTCAGAAGAATTTTTCCATTAATAGGAGGTGTCCGTTATGAGAGGTTTCACTGTATATACATATATTTTATATATACAAGAAAAATTAAAAATTTATAAAAAAAAGTTAATTGAATTTATAATTTACAAAAAAAAAAAAAAAAACCATGAATCATAAAAATTGATTATAACGTATTGTTTTACGCAAATATTGAAAAATTAATTTCATTTTCTTTCAATTAAAAATTTTCACATAAAAAATTAAAAAGAATAATTTTAATAATTAATGCAATTTAATTAACTTATAAAAAGATTTTAAAGAATATTTTAATAAAAACAAAATAAGCTTTCATTTAAGCTAAAAAAATAATAAAATAAAATAAGGGTTTTGACTTTGAATTACAATAACTTTAAAACCATTCAACATAAAACTTTGTAAAAGAAATTTTTTGAAAGGCCTGAAGGTTCTCTCTTTAGAAATAATTTTCATTTACTTCTCTACATTGAGCGAACGCTGAAATATGTTGCGAAAAGTGAAACTGATTACTTTAAAAAAAAAAATTGTCTTTGACCTTGAATATCTCGGTAACTATTGAAAATAGACCCCCCCCACTCCCCTCCCATACAATTTTTTTCGTTTCTCTACCCGAGATCTACCACCCTGCTCAGTTTGGCACACGAACTGTAAAACACCCTGTATGGGGAATTCCATTTGTAACAGGTGTGACATGCTGACTCTTAAAATTCATATACATATATATAGCTATCCAAACTAACTTCATTTATATTTAGGGGATTCATTTCAAATTGCGTAAGTCTCGTATATCGCGTGAGTCGCGTATTCTTCGTATTTTTACGAGACTTCGTAAATTTTTCCTTTTGTTTTGAGAATTACGAACTCTGCGTAAATGTACGCAACTTTTTAGTCGCGTAGATAAACCTCATAAACAAATTTTGTGTAAACCAAGATTTTGACAGCTTGTCATTTTTATCAACTGGAGTTTAATAAGTGAATTTGTGGTAAATAAATTTGGTTAAATATACATATTTCGCATAAACAAATCAATAAATCATTAAACTAACCTTTAAAAATAATTTTTGAAGAGTTAAGTTACAATTACGATTAGTGTTTTACGAGGTGCTTTCACGTCACTTTGACTTACATGGTCGTAAAATTACGCCTTGCATACTTTTACGATTTCAAATGAATACCCTAATTAATTTTTAGTTTAAAAGTGGTCGATTTGCGTGGAATTTCCCATATGTACATATATACATGAAAATTACTTTATCGTAGCTTTTAACAAAAAAATATAAAATAATAATAATAATAAATAAATAAATAAATAAAAACGTACAAAAACTTTAAGTGACTTTTAGTAAGCAACAACTCAAATTCAGTAAAAAGTTTTTCAACTGTGATATTGATAAGAAATAATTGTCTTATCAACATAACACTTTATCAGTTTTTCATTATTATTATTATTTTTTATTTTTTTATTTTTATTATTTATTTTTTTTTTTAATACATATTATATACTACATTTTAATACATATCTGTATTATAATAATAAATTATAATAAAATGTATATTTTACAACATTTATTTTATCATAGGGTGATTTGATTTTTTTTTTTGTTTTTCTCTTCTTTTTCGGACGATTAAATAATTTTATGTTTTTTTTTTTTTCGAATTTTCATTTATGTATATAAAAATTCATTATCAATCATTAAATGGATGCTTCATTTGCTCAATCGATTAACATCATTTTTGAGATTTTTTAAGTTTTAGTTCCACAGAACTCGATTAATTCTTGAATTTTTCATATTCGAAGACAATTGGATATGATGATTGATGATTGATAAGCCGTTAAAGTACTAAATTAAAAATATATTTTTTCGGTCTTCGAATTTATTATTGAAGCTAATTCATTACTTTTTTAGACGTTTTTTTTTTATATATGGAGTTAAATCTATTTGGCAAGTGAGACATCCAAATAAGAATTTATTTGTAATAGAATTATTGGTATGGTATGGTATCGTATGAAGGGCTGTTTGCTTCAGGAGAAGAAATTTCACTCGGAGGCCTAGTAAAGGCCCATTGTGAGTACCCTTTTTGTTTTGGATATTTTCGTGGGAGTTGGCTTATCCTGAAAACCATTTCGATTTTTGTATAAATCTATTTAAGTCTTTTAGTGCTATCTCAGCTATGTCGTCCAGACCGTCAAAGAACCTTGCTCCCAAACAAGCGAGTCTTCGTTCTTTTAGAGCTGGAAATTCGCAGAGTAAGTGCACTATTGACTCTATTTCTTCTTCATTTCTACAACTTCGGCAGAAATCGTTCGATTGTAGTCAATAGAATTATTACAATACAGAAAATTTTCAACTCAAAAAGTAAAGAGAACAAGATTTTTTTTTTTTAAAATGGTAAAAATTCTGATAAACCAATTTTATTTCCCCAAAAAAAAAACCCTTTAAAAAGAACATAACATAAAGAAAGATAATTGATAACACATTAAGCCTTTGTTTTTGAATTTTGTGTTTATATGTATTTTTTTTTTTTTCAATCACGTATCATAAAATGAACTTTGAATTAATTTTCTTGTTAAATCAATTTAAAAAAACAAAAAACAAAAAATATAAGCGTAATATTATTAAATCATTGTTTCCTAAGCAATATACAATGAGCTATAATTTGTTGTAATAAATAATTTCTTTCAATTTAATAATCACAAAACTACACACGAAAAATATATGTAGGTATAATATGTTTACTTGTTTAAATACTTAAGAATTTGTATACTCGTACATACATACATATATCTATGTATGTATGTAGGGTGCAGATTTTAAAGCTAAGGAAGTAAGTATGTAATTTATTTGATAATCGAATACCTATAAAGGTGCTCCTACACGATCTGGCAAATTTGCAGATATCTGCCCATTTTCGTGGACAATGTCTGTCTGACTGATTACACGTCTTGTGGCAGATATGAGATATTCGGGCAATTTTTGACTCCAAGATTTTAAGGGCAGACATCTGTCTTCATCTGCCATAGTGATTACACGCATCTGACCACGAAAATGGGCAGATATCTGCCAATTTGCCAGATCGTGTAGGAGCACCTTAACATTTTTTTGGTTTTTTAATTACAATTATATTGTGATTTCTTTTAATTAAAAATGTTCTGAAGGGTATTATGTTATGTATAATAAAAAAATAAAATACGATAATATGAAAAAAAAACAGTATAGGTATTTTAAGAAATTATATCTTTATATGAACATTATAATACCTAATACATATATTTACAAGATGAAATAGTATTTTTCAAAACCACCCTGTTTATTATCTAGGTAACAATAAAAAAAAAATGATTCAATATCTTAAGGTTATTTCATTTTATATAAAATATTACAAATAAAATAATCGCATTTATTTTTTCTTCTGTTTTTCTTCTAATATTTTTGTATATGGTATACCTATACATATTGTATTTATTGCCGAAAAATTGTATAGAAGAAACCATGACAACATATCAAAATATGTATACATACATATTTATATTTGAGTTATCATTCAAATTATGTATAGGTACCTATATTTTTACTATTAAGGTGCTCCTACATGATCTGGCAAATTGGGAGATATCTGTGCATTTTCGTGGACAGATGTTTGTCTGACTGATTACACTTGTGGCAGATATGAGATATTCGGGCAATTTTTGACTGCCAGATTTTAAGGCCAGACATCTGTCTTCATCTGCCATAGTGATTACACGCATCTGACCACGAAAATGGGCAGATATCTGCCAATTTGCTAGATCGTGTAGGAGCAACTTTACACTGCTGATGAGGATGACATGATGGTGGTAACAATAATTATGATGAAATAATATTTCACTTTTATTTTGATTATTCTTTTTTTCCATTAGCATAGGTACGGTACGTATTAGCTACATATACCTATACTTAGATTGTACGTAAAAATTTTATAAGTTTTAAATTACAAACAAATTTCATTGATTTATGTATGTTTTTGCATTATTCACGTGAACATAAATTTAATTCATAAGATTATTATGACATAGCTCACGTGTAAATCAATTCAATAACATGTTTTTCAACTTTTCTTATTATTTATATTTTATTTTACTTACATAGATTTTAAATTGCATAAAATAAAAACTAATAAAATTTAAAAAAGAAAAAAAAAACAAAAAAAAAGTCTTCAATCAAACTGATTTTTGATGAAAACGTGTTATAAAAACATTGTCTCGAGTTTTAATCAAAAAGATTATGATGTGAAATTAATTTATTCAACATAGGGGAAAATATCCAGTAACAACGAGCCCTCCGCCAGTAACGAGCCCACTGCCAGAAACGAGCCGTTGTTGGCTTTATTTTATTCTATAACTAAGATATTTTTATAAAAATACATATTTGCTATATATTTAGAAAAATATGTTATCCTTACAATGCGTGGGTTGTTCGTATCATTAAAAATTCTTATTTCAAATACAATTCTAATAAATGTAAAGTGCTATCAAAAATGTCATTTTTCTTAACGTTTTCGTTAAGGAGATGAATATTTATTTCCTTTATATTTTACTTAAAAAAAAAAAGCGATAAATAGATAATCTTTTTAAAACCCTACCTGAAAAACTTTGAAAACTTTTGATAAATAATTTATTTTAAATAACTAGCTAACATTATGTTCTGGAAAAAAAAAACACATACATTAAGTATATGTATGACACCAGTTTATCATTGTGGTATCATTGGTCATTTAAGTGTTAATATAATTATTTTAAAAAATTCATAGAAATGTGATATATGTACATATGCAAGAGAAAGTGAATAAAAGGTAAATTTTTATACAATCGAACACAATTGAAATGTGTAATAACAGTAATCGAGTTTATATATTTAAAAAAAAAAAAATAAAATAAATAATAATGACAATAATAAAAATAAATCATATATAAAAATACAGTAATAGAAAAAGAATTCAAACATTGATTTTTTTTTTCAATAAAAATTAGAACTGGGTCATTTTATTAAAAAAAAAAAATTCTATGTACTTTATATGTTTGTAAGAAGAGGAGAAAAAAAAATTGTTGTTATAGAATTCCTATAGAGTAATTATTATGCTAGCAGATACATAATTAATAATCATATAAGATATTCATGATAAATTTTAAAGCTTACTATCTATATGCGTATATATGACGGTGTATATCTACAACATAACACACTCATAGCAATTTTTGTATACATATTTTTTAGATATTATATTCAATTTCAAAACTTTAAATATCTCAGAATTTTATAGAATTCTTTTAATGAAAAATGTTTCACTATAGTAATGACTTTCTTGAAAAATAAAAAGGAATTTCTGTAATCTTATTAGCTACTACAAAATTTATTTTGGAAAATTATTCAAGTCTTCTCATCAGTTCTTAAAATATACAACAATACATACATACATGTATTTTTTTTTTTAAGTTATATTGAAACAATTCAAGTCCAATAAAAAAAAACACTTTAAGAAGCCTAAAAATGTTAAATTTCCAAATTTAAGGCCCTTATTCTGATAGTAGTATCATTTGTTATGTGATGTGAACATACAAATATGGTAGTATTACCGTAGTTATTCGATTTAAGTGATAAACATCGAAAAGTGGTTAATGTCACAAAATCGATTATTTGTGCTATTCTAGTATTCACATAGAACTGTCATTTTATCGGTTTCAGGTGATTATTTAATCACGGAAAAAATTAAAGTGAAGATTAGATGAGTTTAAACAAAAGGTAAGAAAAAAAAAAAATACATACATACATTCAGACTAAATTTTACTTCTTTTTATGATAATATATAAACTTTTTTTCACAAAAGTAAGAAAATTCCTAACAGAAAACAGTTTAAAATTTTAGTAAATTTTATTTTTAAATCACCACACTTAAACGTCTCTTAAACTTTGAATAAATAAAAATATTCAAACGAATTAAACGTCAACTAACAGTGTTAACGTTTTTATTTAGAATTTCATCACACCACTTATATTATAGTAATCACATCATGAATACTGTAATACCTTTTTTTGAATTTAAGTGATACATCTCGTGACATCAGTGATCAAAAAGTGATACGAATAGCAGAATAGGGGTCTTAATAAAATAGGTTACATTAACACATATAGAAAAAAAGAACAAATAAAAAAATTTCTTTTAAATTGGTTTTATTTTGTCCTTTTAATTTGCTCTATAACTTTATTTATAGGTACCAAATTTGAATTTAAATTCCCTATCCCAACTAGGACATCATCATTTTTAAAGGAAAAAAAAGAAGAAAGAGTTCACATTTGTAGGCGTGAATATAGATTAGCATATATGTACATATATGTATTAGTTTTTTCATTGAATTGCTATTTGTATATTTTCAAACTTTTTATAATATGGAAAAATGTTTATATATTGAATTCATTTTATTTGTTATTTTATTATTATGTATTTTTTTTTTTTGTGTTATTTTCTAAAGCGATATATTTTTTATGTTATTTATTTATTTATTTATTTTTATTTTTATTTTTATTTTATATTTTTAAACGATAAATAGATAAACACAATGTTTGAACTTAACAAATGATATTATATTCAGTTGTTGACGTAATTATGACGATGATAGTGTACACCTATTATTCTCAATTCTCATAGTTATAAACATAACATATATGTATAATATATATACGTATTACGTATGTATAATACATCGTATTTTTTTGTATGTACATACATATATGATTATATTCCAATAAGTACGTACATACAAAATATAGTTGAACATTTTTTTTTTCTTTATGAAAAAATTATATAAAATAAAATAAATAGATTTTATTTCAATATACATATTTTGCTTTCTTTTCTACATTTTTCTTGTTTGTTGGTTTTTTTATTTTTCTCTATATAAATATCTACTGTTTTTTATTCTGATTTTAGAATAAATGTGTCTATCAGTTGCAAAAGGGGTCTTTGTCATGTTAAGTCATTTCCTTCGATTAGCGCAAAAGTTATAGAGTAAAATGCACAAAAACGTAATTTTTCGAAAAAAGAAATAAGATTAATCCTGTGTATGCGAGGTGTCTGAAAAATTGACTTCAATTTCCTTCGCCACAAAGCACAGTTTTCATGCAAGATGGTGTGAGAGGAAATACGGAACAAGTATCCAGAAAATAAGAGAATTGTACGGAACCGTATGGCAAATTTGGCCTGGAAATTCTTCGGATATCAATCCCATTGAAAATGTATGGTCTCGCTTAAAAGAAAACTTATTGAAAACACAGAAAAGCACGTTACTGTGTTGAAAAGCAAAAAACCAAGAACAAAATCTGTCTTATAATACGAAGAATTACAGATGAATGGAATTCTATAACAACAGAAGAACTTACAGCATTATGTGAAATTTTCAAAAACAGGATTTTAGGATGTATCAAAGCTAATGGACATCACACCAATTATTAAGTTGTAAAATTATTTTTTTTTTGTACACTGTTTATTATAAATAAATAAAAAAAGAATATAAACACCACGTTTTTTTACTATTTTTCGTAATATTAAGGGGGGAGAAATTTACGGACCACTATGTTATAATTAATTTTAAAAATGTAAGCAAATTTTCCAATTATATAAAAATTTAATTAAAATATTTTATGTAGATACGATCATGTTCATATTTTCAGAGTACATACATATATTCATATTAAAATACAAAATAATAAACTTAATAATAATAATAATAATAAAATTCTATATTAAATTATAAATACAAAATACACTTTTCAATTTGTTTAATTGCAGTAATTTTTTTTCCCATATATAATTAATCACGTTTTTAAACTATAAAAACAAAAAAAACCAAAACAAAAAAAACATAAAGTAACGAACAAAAAAAAAAAGTATCCTTTTAAAAATTCAACAATTATTTTTTTCTTCTATTTGATGAATAATTACAGAGTATTGTTAACAGTTTTACTATATAAAATTAAAAGTGTTGTAAAATGTACTTTATAATTATTAAAATATAAATCTACAATGTAAAATACTATTATACTTAAAAAAAAAAATAACATACATGATGACTTATGTTACGTGTAAAAAAAAAAAAAAAATGAAAGAACAAACAAAAACTAAAGGGAAAAAAAAATAAATTAAAAGAAATTTGAATAAACACGTAACTATATGTTAGCTCATTTATATACACATACACATATGTATTTATAATAAGCATCTATATCTTGTAATCTAAATTAAGATTTTATACTTATTTTCTACTGCATTATAATACTTTACTCAAGTTAAAATGGCCTATAAAAGCAACTATTTATGAAAAATAAAAACCAGAAAAACGACAAAAAAAAAAAATGTAAAAAAATTAAAGAAGGACAAACATTAAGGTTAAAGGCATTTTTGCATTATAAAATCGCAAAATAAATTCTTATACTATAGTTACTTGGATATACCATATATGGGTAATTCTTCGGAAAGTGTGAAATCTGTAATCTTCGCATCCTTTATTTGAAAAAAATTATCTATAGAACATACGTTTTGTCATTCCTCTGGTATGTCTCAGGCAACATGTTACTATACTATTTAAGAATTTTTGTATTAGAAGAGTTAAATATGATTCTACTTAAATGTGTATTCAATAATAAAGCAACAATAGAACTTAAAAAACAGGGAGGCCAAGGCTCTTGACGAGCTGTAGCGCCATGGAGTAAGTAAGTAAGTAAGTAAGTAAAAACGTTAAAAACAGCATTCTTAATTATTCTAAAAATGTTGGATGAATTTAGGAGATTTTAAAGTGTGTCTCCGGGTTAAATGGTCATTCCCCTGTCAAAATTTCAAGTTGTTCTAAAATTAATTCTGGTTATGATAAACCGTTACTTGAGTTTGAGGAAAATGGCATGACTCATATTTGTTTTAGTAGAGTTTTAACTTTTAACGAGGTTAATTTTTGAGAATTGTTAAATTGTGGTGAAATACCAAAAACCAGGTGGTCACACTGAAATTGTCATTCCCCTGGTAAGTAATAAAAAGTGAAAAAACCTTTTTTTTAAAAAAACTTTCGATCAAAATTGAATGTAAATCGACATGCTGTATATCACTTGCAGCGAGAAATTCATAGTTTGTATTTTTAAGTACCTATAATAAATTTGACAAAAAGTACCAAAAACGTCATTCCCCTGGCTGGCCATTTTTGTCTTCGAAATTTCACACTTTCCGAAGAATCACTCATAGTATGTATGTATGAATAAAATTTAAAAATGGTAACTAAACTATAAAATAAGGTACATCCATACAATAAAGTTACGTATTTAAATGTATATTTCGTTTGTAGAAAAGGTTAACTTTATATTAAGAGCGAAATATGTTACATACATATAATACAACAACAAATATACTAATTCAATTTTAAAAATAAAA
This sequence comes from Bombylius major, assembly GCA_932526495.1. Taxonomy (NCBI): domain Eukaryota; kingdom Metazoa; phylum Arthropoda; class Insecta; order Diptera; family Bombyliidae; genus Bombylius; species Bombylius major. The sequence goes on from OW052046.1 coordinate 1,742,714, forward strand.
TAAAAAAAAAACAACCACAACAACTAAATAGTATGAAGTGTGTTATGAAACAAAATCGTCCTTTATTTTTTTCAAAAACCATTGCCATTTCCATTAATTAAATAAGAGGACACACAATAAAATGCTTTTTGCATTCAAATTAGAATTGATTTTTGTAATAAAAGAAGAAGAAGAAGAAAAAATTGTTATATTCTGTAACTTTACGGTAAATGAATAACAAAAAATAAATAAATAAATAAAGCTTGTTATTATTTCATGGTTTTATTATTATTATTTATTATTTTTTTTTTTTCATAAACTTGTAACAAATTTCTTTTATTATTCTGCATAAATGTATTTTAAATATAAAAAAAAAAAAAACTGTCAAAGAAAAATGAATATTTAATGTAAGGATAATAACTAAAAATGTTTACAAATCATAAATAAAAGGATTTATAAAATTCATATTTTCGAAGGGAAAAAAAAACAACCTTCAAATTGATAATGGATGATTAATTAAAAAGGACTTGTGACTGGTCAAAAAAAAATTATTTTTAGTCCTTTTTTGTTTTATTGTAAGACTGAGAAGACATCAAGTGTTAATCCTAAAAGTGTTAAAAAAAAAAACTTCACATCAAAAGTCAATAAGTAAATTTATTAATATTTAAATTTGAAACTTTTCAAAAAATAAAAAAAATATGAATTTATTGTTTGTTTTGGATAAATTAGCAAAATGACATTGCCTTGAAAAATTTCACTTATTTTTCTCTAACGGAAATTCATATATACATATGCATATATAGCGTTTTAACCATATATTCATGAACATTTCGTGGGTACCTTACATATGTACATACATGCCACATATGGTTTATTAAAACATGAAATGAATGTATGCATTTAAAAATCAAAAAAATAATAATAATAATTTCAAAAATTCAATTATAATAAATATAAGTATAAATAATATCAAAATAAATAATTAAAAATAAAAAGGAAATAAATATTTCTATTAAAATTTTTTATACATAATTAATAGAAACATATACATATTATTAAATTATATACAATTGATTTGTTATAACTATGAAAATGTAGGTGTTATAATTTCCATTAGAATGGCGATATTATAGTCACGCAAAACAAAAAAAAAAAAATATATCGCCCATTCCACGCAGGATGTTACATCAAACCTAACAATTTTTTGTCATTTTTTTTTAAAAATAAATAGGGTAAATAAGTTCACCAAGTATATATTTCACAACTGTATGTTTGTTATGTTACTAAAGCTTGTTTTAAAAAAAATATCAGGTATATAAACATAACATACACATAACACTGACCTTAAGTAAATTTCCGAGGACTATTTTTGAGCTGAAATAACTAGTTACCATTACCAAATGCATTTTATGACAAATAGTACAGTGCTGTTTTAGTTTCACAATGTGCATTATCAAAAAGGAATAAAAATAAACGATTTAAAAAAAATTAATTTCAGTGTTTAATTTTATCATTTTCTTTTTTTTTATTAAATGCATTCGGGACTTTTCAATTGTCCCGTCCGTCATATGACCTTGCAAACATAATTTGTTAAATCGTAGCCTGGGCGAGTTGGAGAAATAAATAACAAATTTCTGTCATAGTTTGCTAGGACTACCATACCTAAAAATTTACCATAAAACAGGAGGTGTGAAGTTATATATGTACTTGAAGGAAAATTAATGTTGAATTTATGACTGTAAAAACGAGTGTCATTTTATGTTCCGTCCTTCATAGTCACTTATCGCCGTTTTATAAAACTAAAACAAGAATTCTTGGAAAACATCTTCCTTTTCGGTTTGGTTTGATAGGTTTTTGGGTGGATCATTATTATTTACATTTAACTGAAATACATTTGAACTATATGAAGGTAAAAAATAAAAAAGATTCAAAAAAAATTTGAATGGAATAGGCAATATACATATATGAATGTGTAAGGGGTTTAGGCATGTTTTTATGTAGATTTTTTCTTGGTTTATAATTAATTCTTTAAGACAAAATAAAATACTCAATGTACAATGAATGAATTTATTCACAGGGCCTTTAAATATATAGTATTTTATAACTTATTCGTATATGTATTTATAAATTTAATTTATAAATTTGTTACGTTATGTTCTCGAATTCAAGGAAATCTTTGAATAATAACAAACATTAAACATAATTTCATTGAAAGTTATACTACCTATCATGGTTAACTATTTTATTCTTCTTTTTAAAAAAAAAAAAAAATAAATAACAAAAAAGATTTAAATAAAACCACAATTATTAATTATTTTTTAAATGTTAAAAATAAGAAGAAGTAGAAATAGAAACAATAAAGATATTGTTATTTAAATGCAGAAAATTATAAGAATCATGAATAAGAAGTTTTTTTAACCCTAGGATTGCCTGATCGTATACAAACGTATACACGCGGACTTTGACCCTTGATAAAATACGATTTGTTTGAGCTAGGATCTTGAAACCTTCACCAAATCCTTCGTTGGAGGGTTCTCTTTATACATCCAAATTTTCAAGGTCTTAGCTCAAAATCGGTAAAAACAAAATATCTTTTTATGTGCAAAAACACAAATTTGGCCGTGAGTATATACAAATGTATACGATACATTTTATATGGAAATTTTGAAAAATGTTTTTTTTTAAAGAGCTGTATCTCAGCATCCCAAGGACCAAAAACCGTAATTCTTTGACCTAGTTATTTGCTAAAGTGTTATCTTTGATTATTCCGTACAATTTTTTTCTAGTATTTTTACTTTTTGAGTTAAAGTGCAAAACAAGGTAAAGAGTCGAAAATTTTCCATACATTTTTGAGACCAAACACAAATTCTACTTAAATTTCAACTTCAAAGATCTGTATCTCAGCATTCCGTAGACTGAAAGCTAATATTATTATACTAAAATATTTATCAAAGTGTTCTATTTAGTATTATTTTTTACAGTATTTTTGTAATTTTTTTAGTTTTCAAAATAAAGTGCATAATAACATGAAAAACGTGAATGTTCCATACATTCTTGTACATTCATAAAAGCAAACATCTATTGTTGACTTTGAAGTTCTATATCTCAGCATTCGCTGTACCAAAAACTTATATTTTTAGATTAAAATATTTGCTGAAGTGTTGCTTAAAAGATATCCTATAGAGTAATTCTGTATGTGCCATAGTTTTCAACCATTAAGAAGTTCAATATTTTCAACCTTATTTTCTATTTTATTTCGGAAACTAGAAAAAATATAAAACTGCAGTAGCAACAAAATTAAAAAGAACACTTTTATAAAGATTTTTAATATTTTAAAATAATAGTTTTTAGTTCACTGGATGCTGAGATCCAGACCTTCAAAGTCAACTTTCGGTCTTAATTATGGTCGAATTTGTAAATGTATGAAAAGTTAACGTTTTTTTTACCTTATTTTGCACTTTATCTCGAAAAATAAAAGAAAAACAAGAAAACTGTTCAGGACAGTTTTAAAGAGGAAACTTCAATAAATATTAAGGTAAAAGAATTACGATTTTTGGTCCACGGAATATCTACTGAGATATATTTTTTTGAAAAAAAAAAATTTTCAAAATTTCCATATAAAATGTATGGTATATACATTTTGTATACTCACGGCCAAATTTGTGACATTCTCGATCAGGCAATCCTAGGGTTAAGAAAATACACCTTTAAATAGATATTCACGAAATATATGTACATACATGAAAAATAAAAGAAAATTAAAAATAATACTATTATAATTATAATTACATATGGTATATATGATAATAATCATAATTAATACATATATTTACAGAATTTCTCATTTTATATTCTGTTACACACTTACTTCTTGTAAATGTATATTTCATAAGTCAACAAAATAATAGTATACCTATTATAAATATACATACATAATACAATTTTTTTTTTATAAACAAAAAAAAAACACTATATATATTTGAAAGTTATTACAACTACAACGGTTACTTTTTTTTTTTTTAACTTTTAAAAAATAATACCAATAATATTAAACTTGAGATGATGACATAATAAAAATCGTTAAGATTAATGAGAATTAACTAAAATTTTGTTGATATATAATCTAAACTATATATACTATACATGTAAATATACATATGTACTTTTATATGTACATATGTATATAAATTGTTAACATCATATGTACTACATTACATTTAGGCATTGATATCAATGGTCATGGTTATTTACTTTTTAAATAATAAATAAACAAGAAGAATATATAACAAACCACACAACAGTAAAGTAAGTACATTTTATAAGCTTACAAAATATGTATTATCATTTAAATTCTGTTTTCACCTCTTACTATACCAATGAAATTATTATTAAATAAATTTACATATACAAACATAGCTATACAGATGTATTATGTATTTATATAGGCACGAAAAAAAAAATGTGTACATTTTACACTACATTATTGGGCAATTCTCTGGGAAAGTAAAACCTCTTATAGTGATAATTTGAAAATTTAACTGATTATAGACAAGGCATTTAATTTTGATAATTAATTTAAACATATGAGGGGTATAAAAGGAAAGTCAGCAATCTCCACTTTTGTTGAATTTGAGTAAGTAGGTATACGTCATTTTTCTTTTTCAACGATTTTCAGTTTCTACCGTATTTGTATATGTAGCGACTTAGAAAGAAGGGTTTTTTTTAGACAGATTTGCCATAAAATTTTGTTGTCATTGCATTGCAACTAAATCCTCATACATTTCTCATGTTTTTTACACTTTTTACTCATTTTTTATCAAAATTTGAGATTGTTGACTTTGCTTTTATACCCCTCTGTATGTAAGAGAACAAATATATCTAAATTATACAATCAATTTACAATCAAATAATTCGCTAGAATACATAATAAATTTTTATCTGTAGTCTGCGTTACATCTAATTTTGTAGCCTGCGTTACCAGGATTTTTTTTAATTTTTTTTTTTAATTAATATAGAAATCTATTCAAGATACTATTGAATAACAATCAAATAGTATACCGTCTACTATAAAACCATATAACATACATTTTAAAATATTTGTTGCATTCAGTTAGCAGAAAATTTCAATGGAAAGTTAAAAGGTACATTTTCTGTTTTCGTACGATGTAGTCTGCGTTACATAGAGAATCGCCCTATTATGTATGTATTTTTATTATGAATTTTATTCTTAAAAAGATATTATTATAATTTTTTCACAGACCATATAATAAAAATTGTTTTTCTGTAAAATAATTATAATAAAATTAAAAAAAAAAAAAAAACAAATTGTTTTAAATAAATTTACACAATGGTAAAAAACTTCTTTTTTTTTCTTTTCATTTTTTAGCATTTTAATTTAATTCAAAAAACGAAATACAAATCATTGTAAAATTAAAAAAAAAATTTGGATACTTATTAGTTGAACTAGTATAATGTAATTTTATCAAAATGAATTTAACACAATTTTGTATTTATAATTATAAATCACATTAAAAAGCAGACACAAGAAAATGATTTTGGATTTATTAAGAAAAAGAAAAAACAACAAAAATAAATGATTAGCCCCCGTCAATACTATCTTAACACCTCGAAATATCGGAAAAAACCAGTTGGAAAAGTCAGAAGGCCTTCCTTAGGAAGGCATGTAGAAGTTTTGAAAATATAAAGTAAAATATGCCTGGGAAGGTATAAATGATAGTATTAGAAATTTCAAAAAAATTGTCTAACCCATTTTTTTCGTTTTTGCTTCTCTAAGAGCTGTTTGGAAGGTTTCTTTTTACATCCTGTAGAAGGTAATGAGAAGAAAACGAAGAAAAACCGAACATAGACCTTTCAAGCCTAGAACATGCCCATGTAAAAAAGATATTATGTGGGATACGGAAAGGAAGGCTTCCAACCGTTTTTAAACTTCCAAAGGAGGCTTCTTCATGTATGTATAAAATAATTTCACTATTTCGCATATTATATACTCGTATAAGGACTCACATGATGTCCTTTTTTAATATTTCTAATTGAAAAAAAAATATATATAAAATACTTATATGTATTTGAAACATAAATAATATTTTATTACTTCAAATACAAAATTTCAATTCATTTTAAGTATTTAGTCCCCCCTAATATACCGATTATTTAAAGAGGAAGGAAAAAAAATTTTTTTTTTGAATACGTAAGTACATAATATTTCAAAATTGTTCTCAATTTTAAATGTCATATTTTAAATTAATAATTTCAATTTAGATAACAATTTAATAAGAAATTTAGAAAAAAAAAAAAAGTAGTTATGTATTTTATTTTTCTTCTTTCTTGTTTATTAATTTTTTTTCTGTTTTTTTTCTTTCAAATAAAAATATATTTGACAAATTTAGTTCATTTAACAACTCCTAATATTCATATATCTACATATGTATATTATCACTCATAAATACATTCACTTATACTACACGACAAATCATGCATGATACATAGATTATAAAAAAAGTATTATTCATATTTTTAATGATTTTATTTCATTTATCATATACATATTATTATAAATGGTTATAAGCGCTTAGTATAAAAATTTCAAAGAGAATTATAAATGGAAAAATAACTAATACAAAAATGTAGTAAGTAAATAATGTAAATGATGAATGAAATTGCAAGCACTTTGAAAATTGGGGTGTATATTGAGAACTCTCCAATGGAGGAATTGGTGAAGGTTTCAAGGTTCTAACACAAAGGGATCATATTCAAAATAAGGGTCAAAGTCCGAGTGTATACATTTGTATATGATCAGGCAATCTTAGGGTTAATATTGGTAGTATTCAAATATTATATTCTGATGGACTACATATTTAAAAATGAATAATTTCCCTTAAACTAAATAAAATTATGGTAGGTATTCACGATGTGGTGTATTTGTTAGGTGTACTGTTGTACTGTTATTAAATTGTACAACAGTACTGTGTAAATTTTTTGTATGGACAGACAAAGTACAACACTATTGTAAATGTACAACACCTTTCACCTATTGTTAAAAAGTGTATAATTATGACATTTGACAGATTTGTGTTTTAATTGTTTTCAAACTTAAAAACAAATGAGTGAATAAAGCAAAAACAAAATAGGTTTATTTTATGTAATTCATAAAAAAAATCATTTAAAAATGTCAACAGAAAATAAACAGTATCACAGTACAGTTACAACAGTATCTAAAAGGCGCTTATAATTTTTAATACAGTGTTGTAAACGTACACCTTTTACAAGGGTACATCACATCGTGAATACCCTTAATATGTAATAAGTGTGAATAAAGCTTAAAATTGTTGTTTTTAATGAGATAAAAATTTTGTAATCAAACAATAAATCTAAATACCTATATCAATCACTCAAAAATCTATCAATTTTATTATAATCTTATAAAATATGACATATTAGATATATATAACTACGTACATACATATGTACATACATTACACAATATGTAAGTACATACATATATATAAGAAATATTTCGAGAAATTCTACACCTTCATTCATTCTATTAAAGGTAATCCAGTTAACTAGTTATATAACATTATTATTTACGTATGACTAAATATTATTTATACCTTTTGATTAATTTCTAGAAAATCTCAGAAAAACTATACCTTTTTCTTTTCTTTATTATTATTATTATTTTTTTTTTTTTCATTTTTCGTCAACATAATATCAAAATATTATTATTTGAAATTTAATCCATGAGTCAAGAGTGGTGTATGTATAAATCTCATCAAATATATATGGTGAATTTGTGCAAACTTCGCAATTTTGTATTGAAGACTTAAAAAAGTATATTATTCAACGTACTTAGTTAGTATATATGTATAATATTCTATGTATGTACATATATACAAATTTTTATCTCATGATATCCAACAGTCATTTTAGGTATTTATTATTTATTTTTCGTATTTAATTTTTTTTTTGTTTTTTTATCTTAAAATTCGCCGCAATTCTCAGGAGAAAAAAAAAACCTTAGGCAACAATATTAGTGTACGTTAATTTTTCATATACGAAAAAAAAAAATAAAAGAATTAAATAAAACAAAAAGAAAATATGTGGCTAATTCCATGGAAATTTATACCTGATGCTCAATTTTCAAAAGTGCAAAATTCAATATTTTTGTTTCTTACGTCATTTGAGAGTCCATAAATTTTTTTAAAAGTGCAGATTTCAATTTTAAAACTATTCAGGTATCCTAATTAAGGACCAATTAGCTGATTTGTGTTTTGAGTGTCATTATATAATATACATGTAGAAATTGAGATGTGTGTGAGTCACAAATGTTGTGTAGTGTGAGTCACAAAGGAAATGTACAATAAAATTCTTAAGAAATGGAAAAATTATTTTATGTTTTAATATTTTAGAAAAATTAATCCTTTCTCTTCGTATTTTTACTTATGTTTCAACACAAAACTCAAAAACGAAGCAGAAAACGAGATTTGAAAAAAAATAGACCATGAAATGACTTCCTCTTTTAGGTAGTGTGCGTCACATTAGTAACAAAATAAGTGAAATTTCCAAATTCCTTCAATTTCATTTAAAACATATAATTCCTCAAATTCTAACACTCTTCTGCTTTAATTAAGTATGTAAAAACATGTGGTTCTCATTTGTCTTTTTCTATTTGAATTATGTTAGTTTTAAAGGTAAACTATTGTCAAATGTAGTGTGCGTCATGCGTGGAATTAGCCATGTATGTTTTTTATTTATTTTTTTCACCGGGAGTAGGATATTGAAATTTGAAGAAGTATTTATTTTTTAAGGGTCTTCTTGCTTAAATTGGCAAATTATTGCGAATTTGTTTATAAAATAAATTTATATTGCTGGGAGTGTATGTATGTCTAATGTTATTAAGAAATTTGATTCATTTTTTGAAGGATAAAAAATATGAGTATTTTATTGCATTTAATTTTTTGATAAGAATATTTGCGAACTTAACAAATTTATCAATAATGAAAATCAATATAGATACATACCTATGATATTTATAATACACATTATGAATATGTACATATGTACTCGTATGTATGTATATATTTGAGACAACTACGCGATTATCGACAATATTATGTAATTTGATCCAGAACTTTATTTTTATTCAATATTTAAAAGTCTCATTTCATTCTTTTATTTATTTTATTTTTGTCTTGCAATTCAATATGAAATTTAAACTGATAACAATACCACCACCGCCAACGAAGCTGCTGAATAAACAAACAAAAAAAAAAAAAAAAAACGAAATAAAAAATTGTTTTAAATTTCAATTTTAAAGTCAGCAAAAGACAAATTTAAATTCGAAATGATTCATTTTGAAATTCAATATCAATTTTATATTTTGACTAGAAAAATTTTAATGAAAAATTATTATCATGGTAAATAATATCCTATATAGAAAGGAATTGAAATAAAATAAAAGAAATACTTCATATATGTATATATACATATGAATTATCAAGTACAGCACGTTTAGCATACTCGTATATACATTTAAATATGCATTTATACATATATTTATATATTTTGCACTGTAATTTATATGGTAATATACGATATATGAACATATGTACATATTTTTAATTATATACTGCTTGTCTATCTAAAAATTTTCTGTTTACAATAACAATATACAATACGAGTATATATATCTACATATTTAATGTTTTTCATACTTACGAAACAAAAATGAACTTTAAATTAAAAGTATTAAATATATATATTTTGATAAACACACATTTTAATCTTTGTTATTTTTGTTTTTCTCATTTACAAGTTCAAAGACTCTATTAAAACTATTTTAATAATAATACATAATAATAATAATAATAATTAAGAGTTTAAGAATGATTTTAATCTTTGAATAAATTTTTTTAATTATAAACAAACAAAAACAATATATACATTAGAGTGTCCCTTATTTTTCAACTTTCATATTCTCAGGGTGTGCTACCCCCTAATTTTTTTCGTTCTTCAATTTAAAGTAGAAATACCAAATAATCACGTAAATTTAACATCATTTACCCGTGCCGATTTCACTGTGATTTTTTTTTTCTTTCGAAAAATGACGATTTTGTACACTTTACCCTATACCTTTTGCCCTAGTTAACGATTTTTTTTCATTCGTTTCATTTGTGTAGAAGAGAACTTTTCAAGGAATATACTGCCAAAATTTTAACTTCTTACTACTCTGGGAACATATTTTTTTTTTAAAGGCACGAAATGATCTACAAAAATTTCCTTTACATAGATGGAAGGAGTTTAATTTTTCTTTGGTGCCTTGTAACTCGCTCCCTGTTCCAGGGATCTTTTTTGTTCAAAAGAAAAATTTATAAGGAATGACAAGAAGAACACCCTGCACAAAATTTCAAGATTCTCGGATCACAACGAGGTCTAGAGATATTCAAATTTAAAATCTGATTTTTGACGAAAACGTGCTAACATACGAACTTATATTTAAAGTACATTTTCTTATAGGTAAAAAGAACCATTTGTCGGCACGGGTAAATAACTTCCAAAAGTTATGAACTTTTAGGACTTTTTAACTCTATCTGGTATCTGGAAGAACAAAAATTATCTAAGATGATAATTTAACAAAAATTTAGAATGAAGTTGTAATTTTTCTTCAATATGTAATTTATTGCAAACACCCTGTGTACACTATATAAGTACATATACACATACATACATTTATCATTTCTTCATATGACTTTTTGTTTTTGATAGGTATTATTAATCAAAATATTACGACCTTGAAACAAGTATTAAGACCTTAAAATTCTTTAGCAACATTCAATAATCATTCAATAATTTTTTGTCTTTCATTTTTTTTTTGTGTTTTTAAATGAATGAAAAGCATAAGTATTGTTTCTAATATAATTATAAACAGACATACATACATATGTAATGTACATATGTATATACATAGCTAAATAACTACATATTAAGTATGTATATTGAGAGAAAAAAGTAATTAAAACTTGTTTTGATAATCGAGTAACATAAAGTAAAAGCAACTTTTTTAGCAAATAAAAATAAAAAAAAAAGTAATGTGTAATGTTTCCGTGAAAAATTTGAAATTTATTAAGAAAAGTGTAATTAATTATTAATTTTTTTTTAAATCTAATTAAAGGAATTGAATAATTTTTCATTTTCAATATGAGACAAAAAATTACATAGACAAGGATATGAATTACAGTAGAACAATATATTATATGTACTTGATTTATCAATTGAAGTCAGTACAGGCAAGATAAACATACTTTTCTATACTCTTTTACATTTCGTTTGTATAAATCTGTCTCGTGTGTGGGGTGGGGGTGATCAAATCTCAATTTCAATCGAAGGAAATCTTTTAAATTAAATATTACCAAAGGCAACAAACTTATCGGGTACTGCCTCCATAAGCACAATACTGACTTCAATTAATAAATCAAGTATAGGTAAATGTGTCCTGAGACGAAATTCTGTTTCTGTAAACGTGTGTAAAAAAAAAATAATTCCGTGCCTGAAAACGTTCACGTCAGGGAGTAACTTTTAGATTTTGGCTATAATTCGAGAATGTATATGTACACATAAAGGGGGTATTCAGAAATTAAGAACTGCTTCATTTCTTAATTGCAGTACGTCTAAAACTCTACATCTGCCCATGCAATACGTCTAAAATTGAAACTGAAAGTAAGTTCTTGAGCAAATCCAAGTCGATCACGAAGTTTCTGTTTTGCTAATGCATGTACTTGAACAACAACATAACTTGACATTTTGTACTTGTCAATTTCTGTGGTGATTGCAGATTGCAAGTGGTTAATTTTATTATTCAATAGTTTTATTTATTTATTCAATTTAAATTTCTGTTTTTAGTATGTACATAAATTTCACGTTTTACCTTCACTATTAAAATTTATAAATTTTTTGATTTCGTCAAGTTTAGTACTGCATGTGTAATGTGTTGTGTTGTCTGCATGCATAAATCTAAAACTGTATTAGAAATAAGTAAGTTCTGCGCAAGTGATTCAAGTAAAATCTTCATTTCTGATCACTCCCATATAAAATTAATTTATTTCAAATAAAAACAAAACTTTTATAGAATCGGTAAAAGTACATTGAAACCAAAACAACAAAAGTAAAGTGAAAATAATATTTGAATATCGTTTTTTCACACAATCAGAAAATATGGAGCGGATTTTTTTGAAACCTACTACGTCGAAGGATACAGACTTTTAGCTTGAAGTTATAGTTCAAGACCTGATACATATAGGTAGTTTATTTCAAATAAAAAAAAAAAGCCAAGATAAACCTTATCAGAATTTTAGACATTAAATTCTAACGTTAGTCTTTAAGAAATGTTCAAGCATATAGTACTTAGATCGACCTGAATTCAGTTTCTTATTTTTACTATTTATTTCTACACGGAAAAATTTTGTGTAGAGTGACGTAGAAATATTTGGAGAAACGTAAATTAAACGACATTTTTGTTTAAATTTAAATTTTAAAATTAAAAAAGCATCCATAAAAAATGAAGCAGGTGTTGTTTTTAAAATTGTTGTTGACAACAACTGTCAAATTTACCACATCGCTTGAACGGAATAAATGCCTGTATATTTATTTTGTTTCAATGGTTGCGGAAAATTAGTGGAGAGTGATGGTCAGCGCCACCTCTTAAAGAGTTTTAGAAATTTTAGCAAAACAATTTAAACTTATTTTCCGTCTCGAACTCAGTACTGCAAAACAAAAAGGGAACGTAATATTTTCTTGACGGAATTCAGTCACCTTTTTTTTTACATGTATTTTGAATAGGAAACTGAATTTAGGTCGATCTGAGTACTATGCTTTAAGTGGTAATCATAAAAAAATAAAAAATAAAAATCAAATATTATTGTCTTTATTATTGAACAAACTTACACATTTTAATAATTTTGTAACATACTTAAGGTATGTATATAAATAATAATAAATTTTGAATAGTTACATGGTTACCACCGGCATTAATGTAAATAATGTAAGTGGAAAAAAAAATGTTTATAAAGAAAATCAAAATAAAAATGTTAGAAAGAGAAACAAAATAAAAAACAAAAAAAACCACACATTGTTTAATTTGATTTTATTTGAATTTTATAAACAACATTACATATTACTATGGTAATTGATATTTATTTAATTAAAATACACAAGCAAAATAAAATGCTACATTTTCAAATACGAAATTGTGTATTATGTCAATTCATAAATAATCAGATATGTGAGTATATTCAAATTTTATAAATATAGGAAATTAATTATCTATGTAATTTAATTGAAATTTTTTTTTCTCTTGTAAATTTTTCATTTTAGAAAATAATTAGAAAACGAAAAATTAATTATACATTTTTTTTTTCGTTTTTGTTTTATTTTTTTTTTTTTTCGTAAAGTTGAAGAAAAACAAAAATACTGAAACTCCAATCAAACTATAAAGGAATTTTGAAAAGAAAAGAAAAAGTCAAATACAACAAAAACAAAATCTAAAAGTAAAAAATAATGCAAAATAAAAAAACATCAACAAGTTTATTATGTGAATTAACACGTTTAAAATCACAACAAAAATATTTGGAATGTAATCAAATTAAATTAAATTTAGATAATTATGATAATGATATTGATAAAAAAAATATTATTGAAATTGATAATATGATAATTCAATTAAATACAGAATTTATTGATTATCGTAATTTAATAATTAAAGAAATAAATGATATTAAAATATTTATAAATGCAATACAAAATGATATTAATAATGAAGAAAATTTAAAAAATTTATCAATAAATAGTATACGTGAAAGGATTATTGATATTAATACATATTTAAATAAATTAAATGATAAAAATTATGATAATTATAATGAATTAAAAAAATTTTGTGAAAACTATGAAAAAGATATTAAAATACATTCATTGGATATTGTTTAAAATAATAATAAAAAACTATACGATGTACATACATATGTATGTATTTTATTTAAAAAGTATCCCTATTCAGAAATAAAAATTTATATATGGCTAATTCCATAGAAATTTATACCTGATGCTCAATGTTCAAAAGTGCAAAATTCAATATTTTTGTTTCTTACGTCATTTGAGAGTCCATAAATTTTTTTAAAAGTGCAGATTTCAATTTTAAAACTATTCAGGTATCCTAATTAAGGACCAATTAGCTGATTTGTATTTTAAGTGTCATTATATAATATACATGTAGAAATTGAGATGTGTGTGCGTCACAAATGTTGTGTAGTGTGAGTCACAAAGGAAATGTGTAATAAAATATTTAAGAAATGGAAAAATTATTTTATGTTTTAATATTTTAGAAAAATTAATCCTTTCTCTTCGTATTTTTACTTATGTTTCAGGAAGAAGAAAACGAGATTTGAAAAAAATAGACCATGAAATGACTTCCTCTTACCCGTGCAACCAAGCTACAAAGTTAGCTATAAAGAATTATAAAGATTTGCGTAAAGCTCTTTATAGAAAAAACCAAGGTTTTGATTAAGACCGAGATCGATTTTATTCACGAAATTCGACGTCAGTTATAAAAGATTTCGATGAAGAGCTTTATCGAATTTTTTTTCAACATCTGTATAGAGCGTTATAGGATCTTTGTCGGAATTTATTAGACATAATTAATTTTCTTTTTTTTTTCTTTCCTCTTCCTCTTTGCATTGCACCATTCATCACTGCACCGGCCATAGAGCTTATTGTAAATATAAATTGTTCGTTTAAAGACCGATAACGATTCTTGACGATTCTTTGTAGATCGTTGTCCGTCTTTGAAATACTTTGAAAATCGATAACGATCAATATAGATTTTGTCGTTGGCTTTCGTTCTCGTCGATATCTGCGTAAATCGATATAGATATATTTAAAGAATTTTTCGTCATTAATCGAGAGCAATGTTTATCTTTATTCCCTGATATATTCCCCTTTAACCTTCGTTAAGGATCGATATAGATCTATATTATAATATTTTTATAATTCTCTTTTCTCTCGGCAATAATTCTCTTCAGAGCAGGATTTAGATATCGATAAAGAACGTGAAGCTTCTTTGTATGTCTTTGAATAACGTTAAATATCGTGCAATATCTATAAACATCTATGTATATAGTTGGACAAAGTTACTTCACTCTTTTGCTTTAATTATATAAAAACATGTGGTTCTCATTTGTCTTTTTCTGTATGAATTATGTAGTTTTAAAAGTAAACTATTGTCAAATGTAGTGTGCGTTACGCGTGGAATTAGCCATATACATATAATTTATCCTTTTATTTATTAAATTCAATGCTTTTAAATTAAACACGTGTATAGACTTTTTTATTATGTATTTGGTCTTATATCTATTAAGTATGTTTGTATTAATTTTATTTTCTTAAAAAATGAATAAAGCACACCCCACCTTATCAAAACTAATTCTATGTACATAATATTTGGTTCCCCCAAAAAGTAAATGATTTATTGCAATTTTAGTTCAATAACATTTAAATCTTCCTAAAAATATACCCAACATTCATAGTTAAATATATTTTACTTTTTTATTAGATGTAAGTACTTTACCTTTCATGTTTAAGTATCTATATACTTACGTAGTATAGTATTAACAATTTGTACCAGACAGATTTAAAAAAAAAACACAAGTAAGTACATATTCAAATACACAACCATTTATTGAGATAAAAAATGATTGAATACGTTTAACATGTCAACAAAAAAAAAAATAAATAAAAAAATAACACATTTTCATTTGGAAAAAAAAAATAATGTTTCTAAAGTGAAATTCTAAGAAAAAATTGTATTATTAGATTTGTTAATTCTTAAAGCTTGAAAAAAAATCATAAAATTCGAATTTTCGTATAGTGAATTAAGATATTATTTCAATAAAAAAAAATAAATCAATAAAATAATGACGAAATGAAATTTTTGTCACAATTATACTTAATAAGTATATTTTGTAAGTATATGTATGTATATAGGTATTTGTTGGTAACTTTTAAAGTTCTAATAATAGAAAAATTTTAAATTTCCAGTATGATTGAGTTTACTTTAATTTTATTAAAAATTAATTGATAAAATTTATACAAGGTAAACCAAATAAGACTGAACTATTTAAAAATTCGTAATTACATATTTTATTTTAAATTTTTTTTGTTGTTTTTTTCTTTTTTTTTCGCATGTGATTTAAAGCATTTTTTGGAGATTAAGGAAGGCTAATTACAATGTACAACAACGTGTGAAAACTATTGAATTAAATTCTTCTAAAAAATTGATTATTTTAACTCAATGAAAATACCGTCTGAGGCATCGAAAATCTTAGGGCAATGCATCAGCGTCAATCGCATCCATCCAGATTCACTGTTTGGTACTGTGTTATGTTTGACACGAGGAGGAGGAGAAAATCAGAAGGGTCAGCCAGAAACCATCACCGGGATAGTGTATAGGACTATGATTGAAAACTTTTTGCGTTCAGCTGTGGAGAATAATCCTAACATATGGTTCCAGCAAGATAGAGCCATACTGCACATACAGCAACAGCCACAATGGAGCTTATTTGTGAACTTTTTTATGAACGACTAATTTCAAGAAATTCAAATTTTTCTTAGCTTCCTCGTTCGCCAGATTTTATAGCTCCTCACTGCTCTTTGTAGTGCTATTTGAAGGGACTAGTTTAGGTCAACAAGCCTCAGACTTCCAGCAAACTTAAGAAAAATTCATGTAAATTATTTCCACATTTTTTTGTATATAATATGTATTTACACTTGTAAATAAATCGGAAATAATGTCTGTGGAATTATTTTAAATTTTATTTTTTTTTTTTTTGTGAATATTTTAATTCACGAATTTGAATTTTATAGTTTTTTTTTTTTTGCATGTTATTTTTCTCTTACAAAAAATTGAATATCAAATCAAAATTTGCATTTAAAAGGAAAATACTTTGTTTTTGTTTTTTTTTTTTTTCCTCAAAGTTAAATGTGATGCAGTTTTTGTTTGTGTATCATTCTCACTTACTTAAATAAATTATAAGTTATACCTACATATTTTAGCTTATTTTATTTAAAAATTTTTTTTTTTGTGTTTTTGATTTACGTATAATTTAAATATAATTTGTATATATAGGTGAAAATACTTTATCTATAACAAATCATTATAAATTATTTTGAATACAAAATAAGATAAAAAGGTAAAGAGAAAAAGAAAAGTAAAGAAAATAAATTAAAATACAATTTTATGTACAAATATAAAAATATACTCGTATATATATTTTTTTTAAATTTAATATGACTGTTTTTTTTTCCTGTTCCAGATTTTCTTATTAAAATTTATATACATACATACATACTTAGATATATATGTACTTGTTATTATGGTTGGTTGGTTGGTTGACGTGGCAGTTCTTTGGATTATTTCCGAAGACCCAATTTAGCACTAAATCGTGCCGTTTTGATACCACACACCGACACACCTCTCACTTGTCATGTCAAAGGGTTGTAAGCCCTTCTGTCATACATGCACCTATACAGTTTTAAAGTGGAATGCAAACCACTAAATTCGTTGGTAGAAAACGAATTTTTATTCGTATGACAGGGCTTTTTAAATTTATTTTAACTTTTATTTTAAATTTTAAATTCGATCATGTTAGATAGAAAATAAAAACCAACTGTTTTCATTATAATCATACATAATTGTCATTGTCATTATCAGCAACAATATAGCAACAGAAAAGTGTAATGTTATTTTCAATGTCGTTTGCTAAGAAATAGAAAAAAAAAATAATAAGAAATACATATGTACATACATATATGTATGCGTAGAAAAAAGAAAAGTATAGTTATAAAAATTGACGATCGAAAGAATACGTACTTATAACTATAAATTCTAATATATTTTTATATATATGTACATGATAGATATTTATTGGATACATTACTATAAAAAGGAATAAAATATATAAACATCCTTCATTTTTATGGTATTTTTTCTTTCTTTTGTTATTATTGTTGATTTTAAGAGTATATGAATGGAAAAGGTATCCAAGACAATTTTTTATTAGCCCTTCATATAGTATGTATGTACAAATAAGAATTTCATATGAATATGAAATACATATTATTAGATATTATTTTCATCCTTCAATAAGCAACTTCAATTTCATTTTTTTAAATTTTCATTAAAAAAAAAAAATACAAAAGAAAATATACGTATTATACATGTGTACTTAGATAAGAATATATTATGATATACATACGTAAATCTATATACATATAATGTATGTATTTATATGCAGTTATGTTATAATAAATGAACAATTCATATGTGAAATTATGTATCTATAATATCTATAACAGGGTGTTTTTTTTCTACGTACCAAGAGTGGTACCATGATATTCCCTGGACTATTTCATGAAAAAAAAATTGTACTAGTGAAACTTTCGATCGTATCTATTTTCGCCGCTACACAAAATCGCGTGTAACTTTTTTTGCACCCCATGCATGTATCGAAATTTAAAAAAAATTTCAGTTCAATAGCGCCATTCGTTATCATATGTAATTAAGAATCATATATGTGTGCTGAAAGGGTCAAAAATGTATTTTTTTTTTTTTAAATTCCAAGTGAACTTTTATGTCAAAACTTCGTTTAAATAACATTCCAGAGAATATCGTGATACCACTCTTGGTACGTATAAAAAAAACACCCTGTATATCATTTTTATAATACATACTTATATATAGTTATATAGTATGTATTATATAACAATATTCTTATGAACAGTAATCCATAATAAAATATACACGTGGAAAATAATTCAAATAACACAAATTTCACTCTGTGCCAATCACAGTTTCATTTTATTTTATTTTTTGAATTTTTCTATCTACAGTTTTTTTCAATTTTTTATTTTTTTTTTTATTTTTTATATACATACATATATGTATCCATATTTTAAAACGTGTGTATCTATAATATTTATCATACGTATAAAGATACAGATATAATATGTAGATAATAGATATAATATGGTTACCTGAACAAATATAGAGAGAAAAAAATTAAATAGAATTCAAAAAAGGAAAACTTTGTTTATATTATATAGGTATATTCTTGATTATCACAATATTTTTCTCATTTTTGTTTTTCTTCGATTTTAAATTACTGAATTTTGTTTCTGTCAGTATTTAAAATTTAAAAAAAATATATAAATTATAAAAAAATATACCTACTTGGTCACATGCGGATACGTATACTTCGAGATGTACGTACGACGTTTTAACGTATATTTCATAAACTTGTACTAAACAAAGATTATTTTTTAATATTTTAGATCAATACGTTAATGTCTTAATATATCATACATGAAATAAAATTAAATGTTTATAACATTGCTTTTGTGTTATTAACTCTAACAGATGTAACGCAGACTACATCGGACGAAAACAGAAAATGTACCTTTCTACTTTCCATTGAAATTTTCTGCTAACTGAATGCAACAAATGTGTATGGTTTTATAGTAGAAGGTATATTATTTGATTGTTATTCAATAGTATCTTGAATAGATTTGTATATTAATTAAAAAACAAACAAAAATTCCTTGTAACGCAGACTACGAAATTAGATGTAACGCAAGCTACAGGTAAAAATTTATTTTGTATCCTAGCGAATTATTTGATTGTAAATTGATTGTATCATTTAGATATATTTGTTCTCTTACATACAGAGGGGTATAAAAGCAAAGTCAACAATCTCCACTTTTGATAAAAAATGAATAAAAAGTGTAAAAAACATGAGAAATGTATGAGGATTTAGTTGCAATGCAATGACAACCAAATTTCATAGCAAATCTGTCTAAAAAAACCCTTCTTTCTAAGTCGCTACATATACAAATACGGTAGAAACTGAAAATCGTTGAAAAAGAAAAATGGCGTATACTTACGTATACATATACATACTTGTTTTCTCATGTTTAAAAGAACTATCAAAATTAAATGCCTTGTCTAGAATCAGTTATAACTTTTTTAATTTTTCAAATTTTCACTAATAGGTTTCACTTTTCAGAGAATTGCCCATATAAGGTAAATGTACATAATTCGGAACGCTTTTGACAATTTTTTAAAAAATAATGAAAATATTAAATATGCATTTCCAATATAAAAAATTTTTAAAAATTTAATTGATTTATTCCTCATGTTTTCGTTTATAAATAATTTCAAAATTCTGATCCAATTTTTTTAAAAATTCGCAAAATACTTCGTAAATCAATGTATAGTGTGTTGTGAACTACCATACAGTACAGTTTCTTATGTTTTATGCTAAGGTAAGTCAAAATTTTTCATAAGGATTTTAATAGGAACATTTTATTAAAGTGCTATAAATTATAAAAAGAATAGTGAGACAATGTGTCAAAAATGAATTAGAATAGCTTAAATTATACTATTTTTCTTTTTGGATGTCAGTACAGGCAAGATAGGCATACTTTTCTATATTCTTTCACAAATTGTTTGTATAAATCTGTCTCGTGTGTGGGGGTGGTGATCAAATCTCAATTTCAATCGAAGGAAATCTTTTAAATTAAATACATATTACCAAGGCAAAAAACTAATCGGGTACTGCCTCCATAAGCACAATACTGACTTCCAAAAAAAAAAAATACTATAAAAAAATTAACTTATTAATTAATATTATACGGCGTTCCTATTTATGGTCATCATTAACGAACAATTGCCTGATCGATATAGTGATTTTAAATGGCAATCAAAATGGAGAGAAGGATAAAAATTTGTTGGCAAGTCAAAAAATAAAAACTATTGAAAAAACTGGCTCTCTTATTGTAACTCCTTCGCATATTTATCTTTTTGAAATATGTATTTCAATTTAGTTGGAGTAATAAAAAAAAATGAAGTGGCTTTATTCAAGTGACGCGGACTGTATACTCGTATATATGTACATAAAATATGAAAATGTGTACTACATATTAAGAATATGCAAGAAATTTTGTCAGGAATTTGACATAAGAAAAAAAATTTAAATATAAAAAAAAAAAAAATGATAATATAGAATATACCTACAATAGTTCAATAAATATTTTCTTGAATTGATTTTGTTTAAAAAAAAAAAAAAAGAAGGAAATTATGTATATGTATATGATAGTTTCGATAACTTTCTTTTTTAAAAGGATAATTATTCTTTCAATTTAGAAGATTTTTAAATAAATATCAGAAAAGTACGTTTATATATTATTTATCATTTTTATTTTTAATAGAATATTAAATAAATGTTATAAAAAATTAAGAAAAAAAAAACTAATTTACTTAGATTTTTGTTTTGCGATTTAAACATTTTTTATGATAAGTACATACGTAACATATACGTGTGTACTGTGTACATATATAATTTCGAACCTTCTATATATGTTATACTTATATACTATAAAAAAAATTACTTATACTTCAAACATTTCAAACATTTCAAAAGAAACGCCAATTAACTTAAAATGTTTTGATCAAAAAAATTTACGTCGACTTTTCAACAAAAAATCATTATCTTCGTTATTTTGTCATTGCGAAACAACAAAAAACAACAACAACAACAACAAAATTAAATTCAAGTTTTTGAAAAATTCAAAAAAGAAAAAAAAAAAAACACTGAAGATGAGAGAAAAACAAAACAAAAAAAAAAAACAAAATAATCATAAAAATGAAAACTCTAAAAGAAAAAAAAAAATTTTTTTTTTTCCCAAAATTTTAAATATTGATAAATTTAAATTAAGATAATGACAAAAAAAAAACTATTTTTTTTTTCTTGTTGCAATATTTATTTTTTAATTGTTTTTTTTTGTGTGTAAATGTTTTATACAGTATACGATCCATGAAAAAGAAAAAAATTAAACCAGACACAAACACGCAAAAATTCTCATATTAAATTTTAATTGAAATGAAATAAATAATCTATACTTAAGAAAATAGAAAAAAAAAAAAATAAATAAAACAGAAAAAAATTGTCACAATCTCACAATATTTATAAGAAATTATATACTTTTAAATTATACACTATAATAATATCTTATATATACGGCGATGTATGTACAAGTATGTACTATGTATACATATTTGTTTTTGATTGATATGTTCAAGTATGTATATGTATAGGTACATATGTACTTACTATAAGTACAATAAAATATAGTAGAAATATTAAAGGAATAGCTAATATATATGAAGAAGAAAAAATATATTTTAGCATATAAAATAAATATAATGTACAAAAAATGTACATACATATATGGGAAATTCCATATGTAACGGGTGTGACAAGCTGACTTTTAAATATTGAAAAACTCGTACAGCAATTACATTCTGATTATACTTTTATGTTCTTAATATGCTTTCTAATGAAAGCAAACGACGGTTATACGATAAAACAAAAAACTTCAAATATGTATTTCTAATCAGAATCGTAATTTTAGTAGCGTAACGTAACAGGTGTGACGCTGACAATTTCGAATTTCACGGATTTCCGTATATTTTATTGAAAATCATAAAATTTTCATATAAACAATTTCAAAAATTATTTTTAATTATACTGTAGACACATGAAAGAATCTTTTGATAGAATTTGAGGAGGAAGAAAACTCCTGGAAATCTACAAGCAAAGGAATTCATCTTACCTTCGGCTAGTATTTTCAGAAAACTACTCAACCTCAGTAGGAAAGAGCTAAGAACCATTACGGGTCTCTTAACTGGACACTGTCCTCTAAATTACCATCTAAATAGGAGGAAGACAAGTGCAGATTCTGCAAGAAGGCCAAATAAACCTCAAAACACATTCTGTATGAATGCGAAGCGTTGGCCTCTAAAAGACTATGCCACATGCACCAGTACTTTCTCAAGCCAGAGGAAATCTGGTATGCACCTTCTAATAGAATATTAGGATTTATCAATAGCCTGAATCTATAAATATGTATATACATATATATGAACACAAGTATATACATATATAATTTGTTTAAATTTTTAACTTGAATAAAAGTAACATTAAAACTTTAAGAATAATTACCTATTCATATTTGAGGAAATATTTATGTACTTATTTTTAAATTGTGATAATTAGTTAAATTATAAAATACATATTGGGCCTTACTAATAAAAAGTACCTAATTCCGAATTTATTTTAGTTATAACTAAGAGAATCTTGCTAAGCTCTTATAGTAATGGTTTATTAGTAAGGCCCATTATGTACATAAGGTATAATTTATTCTTCTAAAAAAAAAAATTCAAATTGAATGTTAGAACTTTTATAAGTAAAATTATTTAAATTTAAAAAGTAAGTATATCGTTCAGATGTAAAGAATAAAAATAGATATACAGTTAAATATATTTCATATCTGTCCAAGTGTATCTGATATTGGTCATTTTGTTTTAATTTCACTTTTATCTTCAAATTATCCTTTTTGTAAAAAATATACATACATTACATCTTTTGTTAATTGATGGCTACTATAAATTTTATTGATAATGATAAATTATATGACCAATACCAGAAGCACCTATCCTATATAAGAAAATATATTTTTGTTTGATTAAAAAAAAATAGATATGGTAAGTATAATTAAAAATACATAATGTATATAAAATTTTTTAAAAAAATTAAATAATTTACCTTCGATTTAGTGACAATATTCGATGCCAGCCTAACAACAGCAAAATTTCCTTTTCCAATTGTTTTCTCTAATTCATAATATCCAACACGAAATAATTTATCAACGGGAAATTTATTTGTTGATGGAATTTTATAGTTATCAATCATTTCATTAGACAAATCCATTGTTGATATTTATTTATTTTTTATTTCTATATAGGTATATATATTTTTTTTTTTTTTTTTGATAATGTAATACTACTACTTTCATTTATTGCTTATAATTTAGTAACTATGCATACCTATATTTATATATTATATACATATTTATAAAAAATTGATTTATTAATTTTTTTATTTATTTACTTTTATTTTATTTATTTTTTTTAGTTTTATTAAAAATTTTGATAGTACTTGAATTTCATTTAGATTTTTTTTTTTTTTTATTTTCTTTATTATTGTTTTTTTTTTTTTTATTTAATTTTATTATTAAAATGAATTAATAAAGTAAATACATAGGTATAAAATAATGAAAAATTAATTAATTGATTTTTTATTTTTTATTTTTTTTTTAAATAATAATACAAATTCAAAAGGCCACTGATCGACAAATCTCGATCATGTTTCGACGCTTTAAATATTCTAGTTTTGGTTTTTTTTTTTTTTTTTTTTGTTACTTCATGTTTATTTATTTACTTTTTCTTAAAAAGACACAATTCACTCATCATTTGTTTAAAAAAAAATAATAATAATAATAATACATAGGTACATACATAGATATTATTATTATTATTGTAGAAAATTTTAAAAAATAATAAAAATAAAAATTAAAACAAGGAAATTATATATTATATGACCTATGTAATATGGAATTTTATGAATTAGAATTTATATGTACCTAGAATGAATAAAATTAATGTAAACTACATATATAAATATTTACTAAATTGTACTTTTATTCTTACATTTATTAATTAGGTATATACTTCTTTTACTTCTTTTCTTTTTTTTTTCTTTTTCTTTTTTTACAATAATTTAACATTTAAATTTTACACACTAGTTATTATAACGTCTTTTTATTCAATTTTACTTTTTTTTTTTTTTTCTTTTCAAATTTCTATTAAATTATTTGATTATATAGCTATATTATATAGCATTCCACTGTCGGTAATTTGTTATTATTATTTATTTTTTTTGATTAAAAAACATTTTGAATATAAAAAAAATAAATGAATAATTTAAAAAAAAAAAAAAAAAAAACACTATAGGAAGATTGTTGTTTTTCTCTTTGTGTATTATTTATTATAGGTATTATTTATTTAATTATTTAAATAAATATTTTATATTATTTTCGTTATGTTTTGCAACTTTAGTCCATATAGGTGTAGGTAGGAAAAAAAATAAATAAATAAATAATTTTATAATTATTTATCTATATAGGTAATTTACAAGTATGTAATATAAATGAACATTGGAATTATAAGATACCTATGATATCTTTTATGGAAAAAAATAATAATAATAATAATAATAATAATAATAATAAAATATAAATAATGGAAGATTATTATTACACATACACACGACGATGAATATATAGTGATAATGATGATTTGAAACAACTTTTTTATTTATTTATTTTTTTTTTTAAATTTTTTTTTTTTTTTTTTTGAGTTTTAGTAGCTACTGATGATGATGATGATGCTGTTGATGCGATGCGAATATCTTAGCCACGAATGGAAAATTTCACATTAAATTCATTGTATTTTGTATTATTGTGTATAAGTATATTATGTATATCATATTGTCTATTATGATATATACATCATTATAAGCTTAAACTATACAGATACATAGATATATATTATATATACATATGTATATATGAAATTTTTTTTTAATATGTACCTATATAGATATAGATATACATAGATATTTACTCATTTTATAATATAGGAATTTGTTTCATTACTTTGCTTTTGCCATCATAACACTTAACAAAAAAAAAAATAATAATATTAAAAAAAAAACATTTTTTTTTTTCTTTCTACAATAAATATACAGTATTTTTATAGATATATTTAAAAGAAAAAGAAAAACAAGAATGAATAAAACACAACATATATAAAGAAAAAGAGAAGAAAATTCCGATTATCAGTCACTTTTGTAAAAAAAAAAAAAAAGACACAATACAAAAAAAAAAAAAAAAAAAAATCGAATGATAAAAGATACACAATTTTACTTTTTTTTTTTTTTCTAATAAGATTTTTAACTTGTTTATTTTTATTAATTTTTTTTTTTATTTACTTTTTTTTTTTTTGTTGATTTATTTTTTTTTTTTAATACAAATTATTACTTAAAAAAAAATTCTTATTTAATATTTTTTCTATGTCTTTTTCACGCTTTTTTACTTTGCTATACGATAAAAACGATTGTTTCTTTATAATATAGAAATTAAAAATGAAAAATTATTAAAAAAAGATATATAGGAATACAACCACAAACAACGACTGTGTGATGACGATAGAGTCACAAACACAATATTCACAATTTCACATCGTAATCGTACTCGCAGTCAAATATAAAATGCAGATGGCGGTATGTATTATACATATTATGTTGTATATTCCAAAATGTACAAAGAAAAAAAAAAACAACAAACACAAATGAAATAAAATAAAATTTATATTGTGAATATTTTTTTTACACACATTATGTATACGTATGTACTTTTGTTTTTTTTTCCATTAGGGCTACCAGCTTTCATTTTCAAATAGAATAGGAAAATTTAACTTAAGCTTGCTTCAGACTTCATTATTTAGCATATGCTTTTTCTTATGTTTAAAAACTCATACGGTGTGAATTTATTCATATCTGTCATTTTTCAGTCATATGATAGAAGCATATGCTTTTTTGAAATTAGAACAAACCCTAATTCCTATAACATATTATGTACATACAGTGACTCAACTAATTGATCACATCTGTAGCAAAATTAAAGTAAAAAATATGGATTATTAATAAAAGATATTTATTTCAAAATTTTATCAATTCGTAAAGATAATATATAATAAAACCAAAAATTTTTTTTAGTACCTAGCATTATTACTTATTCTATATTTTTTAAAAATGATTAAACAGTTTTTATGGCATGTGATCAAAAAGTTGATGCTGAAAACAGTATTAAATCTAATATTTCGTGTGACTTCCTTTTGCTTTCAGAACAGCTTTGATGCGATTAGGCATGCTATTTACAAGATTTTTGCACGTTTGTGGTGTAATCTTGTCCCACTTTTCCTTGACCTTCTCCCAAAGGTCATCAAGATTCTCCACTGTACTCGAATCAACCGCAAGAGATCTTTTAAGCTCGACCCAAAGATGCTCTATCGGATTAAGATCCGGAGATTGAGGAGGCCAATCTAATAAATTAAATTTATTGTCTTCGAGCCACTTTTTTGTTGTTTTCGCCATGTGTTTGGGGTCATTATCCTGTTGAAATTCAATGTCTTGTACAGATACTCCCCAATTTTGAAGACTGTTCAACAGATTTTCGTTTAAAATTTCAACATAGTCGGTTGCTCTCATTCGCCCTATAATTGTAGCACATGACCCAGTCCCATCGCTTCTCATACAGCCCCATATCATAATACTACCGCCTCCAAATTTCATTGTTGGTTTAACATGCCTTTCAGACAATGGTTTATCTTTCTTTTTCCAAACCCACTGCCTACCATCAGAACCAAATCTATTAATTTTTGTCTCATCTGACCATACTACTTTATTCCAATCATCAATGGTAGGTATACGATTTGTATTTTTTCGCAAATTCTAACCGAAGTAGTTTATGACGGTCTGTTAGAAATGGTTTTTTCACTTTCGATCTACCTTTATACCCACTTTTTCGCAAAATTTTCCTGATAGTTTCATCACAAACGTTAATGTTGTAATTTTGTTGTAGATTTTTGTTAATTTGTACAGCATTATCAAACGCCCCCAAACGAATCTCTCGCAAAATCCGCCTTTTATGCAGTTCTGTTACAATTGGCTTTCGACCGGCCTTATTAAGATTTTCAAGATTTTCTATTTTAGATCGAATTTTAATTATCACTCCAACAGAACATCCAATTTTTAACGAAATTTCTCTATATGAAAAACCTTCTCGCAGGAGTCTTTCGATTTCAGCAATTTTATTAGCGGATATTCGTTTCATCTAAATAATTTCATTACGATTTATAATGAGAAATTCAGAAATAATACTATACTACATACATACCTTTTTACACTTTAATAACAGCAATTAATACGAAATAGGCTTTAAAAAATTATCTCTTTTAATCAAAATCACCACAGAACTCTTAAAGTTATTTAAACTCAACTAAATGATCACATACAAAAATAACATACTTTTTCTATCATCTAGCAAAAAATAACAGTTTAGGTCAAAGTAATTCGTTGAATTTATTGTTTAATGAAAAACAAAACTACGCACAAAGTAACAGAAAATGACAAGTTCAAATCATGTCTTCAACATGTATAAAAACATTTTTCTACAAATGATATGATCAATTAGTTGAGTCACTGTATATGCTTTTTTATTTTTAAGCCAACATGATCATCGTCTAGCAGTGCAGTGTAGAAATTTAAACTCTTCTAAATTATTGTCTCTACGGGCAAAATTTTAAGGGGATAATACAGCACAAAAAAAAAAAAAAAAAAAAAAAATGTTGCTGTTGTGTGAAGCAGTATTGTTCTTCACTTTCCATTTTTATGACAACACAAACTCGAATCATACAGAAATTTCAAATAGGTGTAAACAAACAAATATCAAACGCTATGATTTTTTGAATCATAGAACAAAACATATGAAAGTTATATGACTGAAGCATATGCTAAATAATGTAGTCTGAAGCTTTTTTCAAAAGGTCTTCCTCAATATCTTGTTACTTCAATAGAATACAAGAATTGTTCAATTATAAAATCTACTTTTTCTAAAATATCAATATAATATACGTATATATTACAATGGTAACACTTTCTGTAAAGTTTTTATTATCGTGTATAACAAAGTTCTCAATGAACGTCAATAAATGAATGAAAAATTAAGCTTTCAATAAGAAAAAATATATATAAAACGCTTTTATATAGTCCGTTAGTCCGTAAAGTGTTCTTTTTTTTTGAAATAATTTATGTTCAAAAATTTATAAAATTCCAAAAATAATTAAATTTAGAAAAAAATTTTCTTATTATCAATAATTTAATTGTTTTTAACATCAGAACTGATCATACAAAAGTGACAGACAAAAAATACCAATACACTTTTAATATTATAATAAAATGTCAGAATTTTCGAAAATTAAATTTTAACACAAATTATTTTTTTTAAAAAAATGTACGTATGTACATGCATTGCATTATATGGAGTTTTAAAATTGAAAAAACAAACCGTGAAAATTGAATATCCATAGTTTAATTTGTAAACTATGTATGTACTCTACCTACATAAAACATACATATTACGATGATTATACATATATATAAATCATAATTCATTATAAAACTATGACGTAAAGGAATTTATGAAAGTACATTTGCGTATAGGAATTTATTGATTATTGTGAAACAGAAATCATTCACAATTGCTATTATTGAAAAAAAAAAAAAGAAAAAAAACAATGTACTACCAAAAATACTATGATAAGCCTTTGACGTCAATTTACACATATACTACTGTGAAAGACAATCTTCGTCAATTTTCTTATTAGAATGTGATAAAAGAAGAAAACCAAACGTAAATAAGAAAATAGCGAGCTTTTTATTTTTTCTTTCTTTCTTTTTTTTTTTTTGTTGAACTCGATGAGCTTTCATTTATATTTTCCGTGAAGAAAAAAAACTCTTACAAACGGTTTTTATTTTTTTGACTATTGACCTATTTAGGACGACTTTTCTCAGAAGGAATAATCTTTTAAAAAAAGAAGAAAAATACACATAAATGAGAAAAAAGGGAGCATTTTATAATTTATTTTTCTTTTGTTCTGTTCAAAAAATTCATTCAATAAGCTTTCCTTTAAATTTTCCGTTAAAAAAAAATCTCTTACAGCGGTTTTTTTACTTTTTCACTATATAAACATATTTAGCATGACTTTTCTCAGAAAGTCAGAAGGAATAATCTTTTGTTCAATCATGAGTATTAAATTCTAATAAAATAATATATTTTTCATTTAACCATTTTCTTAGAATTATACAGTACATTTTTTTTTTTATTATAAAGAATTGCTGCTGTGACTAGACACAAATTTAAAGAACATACCTAACCTACCTAAGTGGCGGAGCCAGTAGTTTTTTTCCGGATGTTCAGATTTTTAAAAGAAATGAAAGTTATATTTTGTTTTTATTCAAAATAATTTAAAACACGAGTTGTCACTCCACGTAAGAGGTATCGCTGTCACAGCGTTAACCGATATAAAGTGGTCGGTTTCCCTAAGGAGAAAATTGTGTAAACAATAGAAAGAAAAATTAAGAAATCCGTTATAACGGATAATTCGAAATTCGAAATGATGATTGTATGTGATTAGGTTAGGACGGTCAGGTGTATGTAGTAATATGTACATATGATTCAATTTTGCTCACAATTTTATTTTATTTGATCTCCAAGAGTCAACCTTCTTTCAATGGTGGCTGAGGAGCTTTGTGATATAACAAAAAATTATCTACTTCTCGTTATGCACGTCAGAGGATGATTGTTGACCGTGGGCTTGGAGATCGGTAAAATAAAAGTTGGTCTGGAAGTTCTTCCGCCTGTAGATCAAGCGTTAGCGGAGGATGAGATTTCAGAATCTCTTACTCTCCGACAATCTTGTTCTCTGGTGGTCCTTCCACTTCCTGGGCGCCTCATAAGCGCTCAGCAGAAGCGCACCAACAAGAGCAACAAACAGAATGGTACCAGTTCCAGAGATGGATTCAGACCATTAGTACTAATGTATACAACTGGTACAACTAGCGTTAAATAACATGTTTAACCACCTAGTGTGGCTTGGATGTTTCAGTGCTAACTGGGTCTTCGAAAGATTTTGAAAGCCGCCACGTCAACCAACCAACCAACCATATCTTTATATTCCGTTTAAATAATCTGTAAATATATGTAGTAACATAAAAATTTAAAAATTAATAACATAGGTACTTATATTTTATATAATTTATTTTATTTGTTAATATTACTCTTTTCTTTATATATAAAATACATAAAATCATATTTCATTTTTACAATAATTTCTTCGTTTATTTAAATTTCGTTCTTTTTTTCTTTCTCTATACTTTTTGTTTTTTTTTTTTTTCTAAACTACTTTATAATTTTTTTAAATGGAATACATACATATACAATCATAACCATTTTTTTTTTTTTATATTACATAATTATTATCTTAAGGCACGTGATATACACGTTTAAATAATGTGTATCATTTTAAAAAAGTACGTTTTTTTTTGTTGTTGTTTTTGGTATATAGTGACCTTTGTTTTATGTTAGTTTTAAAAAAAAAAAAAATTTATTTCATTAAATCAATTGTATATAAAAATTGTA
Organism: Bombylius major; assembly: GCA_932526495.1. NCBI lineage: Eukaryota > Metazoa > Arthropoda > Insecta > Diptera > Bombyliidae > Bombylius > Bombylius major. The sequence goes on from OW052046.1 coordinate 1,773,977, forward strand.
AATTAAAAATAAAAAACACAATTTTTTTAACAAGTACTTTTTACGTAAATTTTAACTTCACTTCTGTTGCTGTTGTTATTATCGGTTGAAAAATATATTAAACTGTTATAAAATTGATTAAATTATTGATCACTATATCAAGAGTCATTGGATTAAATTCAATTAATGCGATAATACTTTATAATTTACTTTCATTTTTTTTTTAAATTTTATTTTCGATATTTCTCTTATATTTAAAAGAAGAAGAAAAAAAATATTTTACATAAAATTTTAATTAATAGACCCGAAAAATAAATACATATTTTTTTTTTTTTTTTAATAATATAAATTTAAAAATAAAATAAAAAGACATAACGAATTTACAAAAAAAATATATATGTATGTATAAGTAGGTATATATAAATGTATTACATATTTACAACTTTTTTTTCCCAATTTTTATTTATAGCTATTTATATTTTTAAATAATAAGTAAAAAAAAAAATATATATTTGTATATATATAGGTATATGTATATTGTATATATAGGTATAAAGAATTTCTACTATCAATTTGAATTATGATGAAATTTTTCTAAATGTTCTGCTATATAAAATACATAAATTAATGGTATAGCAAAACATAATGCTAATATACAAATAAATAAACATATCCATGATATATCACAGTCAGAACCAGAACAATCGAATACACCTTTTGAAGGTAATGGTATTGGTTGTGGCTGTGGTATTGATTCATCTAAAACACCACTTAATAATGGTTCATTGATTAAATCATCTCCTGTGAAAAATAAATAATAATAATATAAGAATAACAGAAATAATACATACTATGTAGGATGAAAAATTAATTTAAAAAAAAAAAAAACCGAATCTAAATTCAAATTATAAATAAATTTTTTAAAAAATTTTAGAGTTTTTTTTTTTTATTAAAGTTCTTTGAAATACAGGCCCCGTCTTATGCTATAGGCACAATAGGCACTGTACCTAGGGCCTACGATTCTACAAGTGCCTACGAAAGTATAATTGACCTTTTTTTTTTTTGCTCGTTAGAAAATTTATTAGACAACACTGTAGGGGCCCCGTGCATAGACAACAAATTGACGTTTTTTTTTTGTTTTTTTTTTGCTCTTCTTAATCCAAAGTGCCTAGGGCCTACGACAACCTTAAAACGGCCCTGTTGAAATATATGTATGTACATACATACATATATTTATGTACATACATAAATGTGTATGTAAACATGTACATAATATACATATTATCATGATTCATGTATAATGAAAAATAATGAGAAGATCAGTGAACATTAAACCTGTATTAAATATCATATGAAAAATTATAACAAATTAAGAAAAACAAAAAAAAAAAATTACCTTCATCAGCATAATCTTTTACAATATAATCTGTATTATGTTTTAACCTTGATTTCAATATAATATGATTAATATTACCATTTTTTTGATTTTGTTGTTCAATTATATTATTTTTTGTTTGAATCTGTGATGAATTAACAGATGCAATTAATAATTTTTCATTTAAATTCGTATCATATAATGTTTTATTTAAATTTATATTTTTATCATCATTATTATCATTTTTATATTTTGGGCTATTTTGTCCACTTTTATGAATATCTGGTAATGTTTCAAGTAATATTGAATGTGGTGTTAATGGTACTTTTATTGTTTTTCTTGCATATATTTCATTGTCTTTATCAATTTTATTAAGTCTTTTTATTTCAGCTATCTATATCAAAAACAAAAATAAATAAAACAATGAAATTATTTATTATTATTATTAAAATACTTACTGTACAATGAAATCTTAATGCAAGTGCTTGTAATGTTTCACCATCTTGAACTTGAGCTTCAATTGTGCTTTCGAATTTTGGTTGTTGAATTATTCTTTCCAAATAAAAATCATTTTCAATATTTTCATGATTGCCACGATGTCTTCTGTTTTTTAAAACAAAAAAAAAAAAAACAAAATAACATATTACATAGTATAAAATTATAAAAAAATAACAAAAACAACAAGAACAAAAACAAATGAATAGGAAATTAATTTACACATCACATTACCTTTGTCTTTTCATAATTTAAAAATTTCATATATTCGATTGATTTTTAAGATCACACACAAAATAATTTTAAATATATAATTAATGGACCTTATAACATTATAAAATAAAAACTTGAATTCTTTTTTTTCTTCTTAAATTGAAAAAAAAAAAAAATTAAGTAAAAAATATATGAAAAATTGAAATTGAAAGGTAAGCAAGTACAAAACTACAAAAAAAAATACGAAAAAAAAAAAAAAAATTGGTTGGCTGTCACTGTCATTGTGCCGTTTTACACAGATCTTCTTTTTACTTTTACACTAGTCTTCTTTCTTTCTTCTCAATTCATTGTACATACACAAATTTTTCAATGTACATATTTGAATTTTAAATTCTTCAAAAACTTGTTTTTGTGTATATGTGTATGATATGAAATCAGTTTGGTTGAAAAAGTGAAGAAAGATGAGGAAACCGCACTACTCCCTTGGTAGGTGAACTTGGTCGTGGGGAAGAACTGTGTAAAACCCATCATTGAATGAAAATTCTTTTATTAAAACGTTGACATACTATACTAATATACACTTAGTACTAAACTAATGGTCTGAATCCATCTCTGGAACTGGTACCATTCTGTTTGTTGCTCTTGTTGGTGCGCTTCTGCTGAGCGCTTATGAGGCGCCCAGGAAGTGGAAGGGAAGGACCACCAGAGAACAAGACTGTCGGGGAGTAAGAGATCCTGGAAATAGTGAAAAACAATATCAAATTAAAATAAGAAATAATGTATGTACCTTCGAAAATCATCACAATTAAGCATCACAATTCCCTTCCACCTATCTATATTCAAAATTTCATGAAAATCGTTTCAAAATTGTAAGCTGTATGTGGTCACTTTGAAGGCCCAAAATCTCAAAACAGCCTCACTTTGAATCCTTGTACATATTTTTGAAATAAAGGACTTTTTCAAAAATCTGTTTCGCTTAAGCATCACAATTCCCTTTCACCTATCTATATTCGAAATTTCGGTTGAGAAATGTAGGATGGAGGCGGTCACTTTACAGGTCTTTTCACTAAATTGGGCTCTTAATATCATTTTGAATTTTATATTTTAAAAATGATGAAAAAAGGACGTTAAATGAAATTATATATCCCATCAGTAAGATTTACAATTAGAAAATTCTTAATTAATTGACTTAATTCATAGTTTAGAAATTCAAATGTAAATTTTAGAATTGTAAAAAAAAAAAAAAAAACTTGTTAGTTTTGTGTAGATTTTTATTATAAAAGTTTAAAAATTTTTAAATAAATAAATGACATAATAAGTATCACATAATATAAAAATATTTCATATATTTCATATAATAATTTTGGTGAAAAAACAGTCCATATAAAAAGATGATGCCGAAATATTACCATTATATATAAATAAATTGTTTTTGGTATCATTAAAATTAACGATATTATTGTAATTGTCCACAAAATGTTATTTTTACTAACAAAACAAAAAACAAAACAAAAAAAAATTAATAATAATCAAGTAAACAATAAAACATTTAAAATTTTCTTTTAGAATACATACCACATTTTATCATCATCATCATCAATTAATATAATCTCATTAAAAAGCATTATCATTGAACATATTGGTCCACTATATGTGTTCAATGTCATCATAATACCAACAAAAAATGGATTATAACTTTCTAATCCAATATATCCTGGATTTAAATCAATTGACGCTATACTATTTGAATTTCCCTTTGAACAAAAATGAAATAAAATATTTTGAATTCAACAGAGAGGAGAATGAAAAAAAAAAAAAAACAATACTCACTTGGTAAAAGAAGAACATTTTTCCAATCCAATAGCTTAGAATAATTTTACATATTAAATTTGTTACAATAAATGATGTTTTTGTGTTATTTTTTGTATTTTGATGAAAAAATGAAATAGTTTTAGATTTTAATGGTAACGAACATAAATTGAAAACCATTTTAAGTGTTAAAATTTGTACAGGAATTAAAATTGTATTATGTGATTTATGAAGAAATAAAAATATTAATGTAAATATGATTAAATTAACATGAAATAAATTTCTTATGTAATGGATTTTTCTTAAAAAATTATAATTAACATTCTTTGAATACAATTTAAATATTGAATTAGTGTAATTAATGCAAAATATTGTAGCTATTGTTATCCAAAATAATATGATAATAATTTTTAATCTGAAATAAAAAAAAAAAAGAGTGAAAGATTAAAATAAGTAAAAAAAAAACAAAAAACAGTTTAACCGTTTATTTTGAAAATAACATAAGTCCACTATTTCATATTGAAATATTTCCGGGTTTTTTTTATTCTTGTTCCCCAACATTGTTCCCATTAACGGCTTAATTTTTCGTTTAAAAAAAAGTTCTGAAGCATAATTCATATTAATTTTGATATTGTGAAAAGTTTAAAAGACTTTTCAAATCTTTGTCAGAAATTTTTCTTATTTTACAACACAGAAATGGACTTATACCACTTTCAAAAAAATAAAAAAAAGGGGAAAAAAAAACTTCAATTATTAAAAAAAAATCCTTCTCAATTCTCAAATTAACTACTCACCTAGCTTTTTCAATGTTTACAAAATATCCAAGAGAATCATTAAACAGTTTGTAAACATAAATTAGAAATAAAGCAAAATTTAATAAAATATTTGTTTTCAAATTTATGTTATTCAATTTATGAAGAATTTTCGCCACAGATATTAATGCTGTAAAGAAAAAGGACAAACATATTTTGAATTTTATCAATCAACTTTCTTTCTTTTTTTTTTTCACGTATAAAATTTCAAATAACTTACCTACAATCAATAATAAATTTAACCAAATTTTATTTTCTTCCATTACAAACCAATCTCCAATATCAGGAATATTTAACCATTTATCACCAGTCTGATTTAATCTTTTAATAAATATATGACATAAGGCAATTAATATCCAATATTTTTGTGAAAAATTCATTAAATCTTTTTTAATATTATCATCATTTCTTAAATTCAATGATATTTTATTAATTTTTTCACAATCATAATTAAAAAATATTTTATCATTCATATTATAAACATCATTTTGTTGTATTTTCTTATTATTTTTTCTCCAATCATCATAATTATCGTAAAATTTCAATTTAATTAATATTTTAATTGAATTATTTAAATTATATATTAATAAATTTTTATATATTAAATATATAATTGATGTTGGTACAAAATAATACCATATTTGATGTTCTTCTTCAATAAATGAACTACTATTTAATGAAATAATATAAAAAATTTCTAATACAATTATCCATAATGGTAAATGATTATTAAACTGAAAAAAAAAAATAAATTATACACATATATTTTTAGTTTATAAAAATTAACATAGAAAATTAATAGCTGCTTTCGATTTGCCACTTTCAAGTACTTGCGAGTAGATAAGGTGAAAGTCTGTGCTAAATCATCTACTCGTAGCTACTTATGTAAAATTTTTCAAGTAGATGCAAGTAGTTACGCACAATTTTTACACCAGAGGGCTTTATAGTTTAAAACTAAGAGCACTAGATGTGTTTTTCTTTTTTGTATACGTATATATGACAAAATAAAAATTATTTTTAGGTTTTGACACCTATCAAAATTTTTGTGTCATTCGATTTACCCATTTATCCAAGACACATTTTAGTACTCGCAAGTACTTGGAAATGCCAAATCGAAAGCAGCTAATATTAATATTATAATAAAAAATAATTTAATTTACCTTTAATTTTGTATTTTTCCTTATTTCATATGAAATTTGAACGATTATATAAATTAAAAAATATATTATACATAAATAAATTACATTTAAATTTATGATAAAATTTAAATATATTGGTATTAATGAGGAATAATATATATTTAATATAAATATCATAAAATAACTAGATAATAATAAAAATATTCCATATTTTAAATTTAAAAATTTAAGAAAATTTAAATTTAATACAGAAATAAGTATGATACATGTACTCTGAAATAGAAAATAAATTTAATTTAAATTTTTTTTATTGTTAAAATAATAAAAAATAAAAATTAATAAAAAACTTACCAAAGTAGATATTATAATTCCAATAATTACTGAAAACATATCAAATCGACGATATGATAATGATAATAAATTAGAAATTTTCTTTGTTGTTTTCTGATAGTAATCAAAAGCTATTTTATACGAATTTATATCATCAGTTATATTATCATTATCATTATTTATATTTTGATTATTTTTAATTGATTTTAAGTACATATAATGTGATTCAATTGCAAGTAAATACCATTTATAATATTCTTAAAAAAAAAGGGTAAAATTGAATAATTAAATATTTAAAAAGAAAAATAATAATAATAAAATAAACTAATAAATAGAATTTTTAAAATCTTACCTTCTAACTGAACTTTATTTTTATTAAATTTAATCATAGCTTTTTTCATTAATTGTTCCACATTGTAATAATAAACTAATAATTGATCTTCATAAGACATTAAATTTATAAATAATTCTGGCATTAAACAACCAATATTTGTTAATGGAATTGGTATACCAAAAATTACCGATATTGTTGACGCAAAATCAATTTGATTATACTCATTTCTTTAAAAAAATAAAAAAAATAAATAAAACATTGATTAAATAAATTTAAAAAATAAAAACAATTAGCAATAAAATTCTTATACATTTTATTAATTTTACTTAATTGTCTTATTTGATTATTTTGTATTGTAAAAACAATTAAAGGTACTGTAATTTCATTTAAAGAGCTACCACCATGTCCTCCAGTATCTCTCATTCCATGATCAGCCGTTATTATAAAAATACATGGTAAATCAGTATTTTTACACTATAAAAATATAAAATATTCTTAATATAAACTAAAATTATATTAAATTAAACTATCCTTACCATATTTTTCATATTTATATAAATTTGTTTTGCAACATTATCCATTTCAATTAATTTATTATTAATTTTATCATTAAATGAACCCTCAACATGACCAATATGATCCAATCCGAGATAATGTAATATAAGTAAATCCCAATCAGTATTATTTAATTCATATGATAAATTTTTGGTTATATTATTGTCACCCTGGATAATAAAATTTTATTAAAAAAAAATTTTTTTTTCTTTAAAAATAATTATGTATAGTAAATATTTTTTTTACTTTATAAAAATCATGTACAAAAAATGAATCAGTATTTTCTATTTTTCTATAAAAACTATTTGGAAATAGTTTTGTCCATGTATTATCACCATAAAAAACAATTTTACCATTTTTATTATTTTCTATTTGATAAATAATTGAATCTGTTTGTAATTCTGTATTACCATAATTTAAAATAATATCAATAAAATTTGATATTGTACCAGTTGTTAATGATTTTATTCTTGGCATTGTTACTGTTGGTATATCAACATTTAATTTTAATAAAATTGCATTATTATTATTTATTGAATTATTTATAAATTTTAAATTTGATGTATGTGATAAAATAAAATTATATCTCATAGCATCAACAATCATTATAATTAGTTTTGATACTCTTCTTTTATAATTTGTAGTGTTGATTCTATAATTAAAATATACAATATGTACATATAATAAAAATTTAATTAATTTAAATATAATTTTTAGAAATATGTAAAAACTTTAATTTGTTATTAACTTACGAGAGTGTTTTAATTTTTGAAGGAATATCATTCATTGTAGCTCTACTCAAATCATTGTAGTCAGTTGGAAAGAAACCAAAAAAGAATATAAGTATACCAAGAATAAATAAAAAATTTATTATAATTGAATTTAAACATATTTTAGACTTATTTTCTGTTTTTATATCTTTATCAAATACTTTAAACATCTTATTTTTCTAATTCAAAATCACATCATTTTTCAAAAATCAAAATTCCAAATTCACTTCTTCTTCTTTTTCAAAGTCAATTGATAAAAATGTGGAAAATAATAATCGATTTTTCATTTCAAATTTAATCGATACTAATTGCATACGAGAATATGATACAATATGATTTCAATATATTTTTAATTAATTTTTTCAAAGAATATTTTCTCAAATTTAAAAATCTAATTCAATATTGTTTTGCTGTTTTATTGTTTTATTGCCATTGAAACTGAGAAAGTGAGAATTCTGAGAGCGTTTTTTTTTTTGTACTGATTTTCTTGAGTCAACAATAGAGGCCGGTACGAAAAATCGCACTTCTTAAATGAGCAAATGAGCTGCAATTTTATAAGCTCATTTGGTCAGTATTAGATCAGTTTACCAGCTTATTTTGGTGAGAAAATATCATGTGGAATTGAAGTTTGGGCATATTACGTGTTTTTTTATATTATTCTGCTTGACTTGTCTTGTAATGTTGGATTTTTATTTTTCAGTAAATATTTGTTCAAGTATGTAATTTAATTTTTAACATATTTTTTCAAACTGATACTGAGCAAATGAGCTTATAAAATTTTGCTCATTTGTTTATTCCACTTTCTCACTTCTAATAAATCTGGTATTTAATAGGTCCCATACACTAATTGTGTGTGCATTTTCATGTGATTGTGCATGCTATCTGACAGTGATTGTGCATGCTGATCACAATTTCAAAATTTTTTCATTTTGCAATGAAATTAATAATTTTGATACTTTTTTTGCAACTTTTTCAGTCACTTTATCCAATAATTTTACAAAAATAAATGCATTTATTCTGTAAAAAAAAAAAATCAAAATCAGATACTAATTTATCCAAAATTCCAATTGCAATTAAAATCAACGAACATTCGGAATCTGTACTCATTAGCTGCGTTTTCTTTGCCATGATCTGATTCAGATCAGATTAAAAGCAAAGAAAACGATACGGATCTCTAAATTTGACAAATATTAACAAAAAAAAAAATAGCTGCGTTCCATTGGGATTTCAGGCGTAGATGAATCTACTCCCATCTACGGTCAAAATAGCGTTCCATTCACCAACTACGCCTAAGTAACGCTTATCTACTCCGGAGTAGCCGAATTGAACGCAGCTAATAATAAAAATACAAAAACAACAAATTGTCAGTTTTTGAAAATAATTTGTTATTTTTCATAGTCGCCAACCTTTAGGAACTAAAAGTTTAACAAATTCTGCCCCTACATTTGAGCATTGAAACTAAAAACCATATCTTTAAATATGATCAAAAAACCTTTTTGGATCTTGAGTTTTTGTTGTATTACATGTAAAACTATGATCTGATCCGGATCAAATCACAAAGAAAACGCAGCTATTAATAAAAAAAATGAAGAATGTGCATATGCATGTACATATATTCAAGATTGCGCAATTTTATTTATGAATGTGCATGAATACATGTGTAGTGAGTGTATGGGGCTCATAACATTTTTAATAATCGAGCCCTTCTTCTATTATACGACCATAAAAGCTAGTAATGTAACTGTCAAACAAAACAAGAATATTCCTTGACACAAATTTATTAATTCATTTCATTTCGCAGTTCACACAACGGCCGTTGTTCGTACTTTTTTCTTGTGTTTTTTCACGGTTATGTTTTTGACTGTTCTTCTCGATTATATTTATAAGAAATTAAAAATAAAATAATTATATATTTTAATTCAATAATACAACATGTTCGCAATGAATACTTACAATCAGGTAAAATTAATTTAAAATACATTTTATTTTTTTAATTTTCTTTATATTACAATTATTGCACATGAATTTTTTTTTTTCTTCACAATCACGTTCGTAATCCACCTTTTGGAACATATGTACATATATGTATACATATACAATCTACAATTCAATACAAAATAGCAATTTATATTCCATTTAGGCTTTTTAAGCCCTAAAAGAAATAATTGTGCATTAAAGAAAACAAAATTGAAAGCAACAACTGGTACACAGCATCAACAACGAAATTTTAATAAATTTCATAATGTAATGAAATCTGAAGAGATTTTATTGAATCTTCGTATGTTATCCAATACAAATCTTTTAGAAGTTCTTAGTCACAATGCCCTTAAAAGTGATTTCATGTTAATAAAGCATAATAAAAAACAAAATGATATATTAAATAATGTAAGTAATAGTTATAATAGCCTTCGTCATAAGGTCAGCTATACTTCAACAGATTCATTCACAAAAAATAAAAATCAAACACCAATGTTTACATCAATTTCAAATTATCTTCGTTATAATGGTAATAGTTTTAAAACAAATTTATTTGAAAATTGTAATAGTCTTGGCTTTAATTCATATCGGTAAATATAAAATATTTTAAACAATTATAAATGAAATGCCTTAAAATATTTTAATTTACAGAAATACCTTTCAAGTTAGGTTTTTCAAGACAGAACGAACAATTGATGCTGAATTAAAAAGAAATCCAACAATTGCGACCAGATTTAAAGATGTTTTCAGTAAGTTCTTATTTTGTATTATTTCGTTATCTTGTGAATTTAATTTTTATTATTTTTAGCAGCTGGAAATACATTAAAAGGTGATCATATTTCTGGACATTCAACTGAAAATTTACAAAAATTATTATTACAAGTTGATAATGATAATTTAAATGAAGAACAGGTAATCATTTAATATACCTATGTCATTTTTATTATTTTAATTTTAATTTCAATTGAACTCTTCATTTTATTTTTATTTTTAATAATTAGAAACAAAAGATTAAAATCGCATTTGCAGAAGGTTACATGGCAGCATCAAGTGAAAGTTCACAAAAAAGTTCTGGAAAATTCATGAAGTATTTAAAAGTGAGAATTATAATTTTAAAAAAATATTATTATTTTTTTTTTCAAAACTATTTTATTTCTATTTATTAATTATAGGTATTTCAACAGCTTCTTATAATTTCAGTATTTCTTGGTTTATTTGTCAGTTTATTTGCATCAAGTGGCTCAGTTTTCAGGTAAGTTTTTTTTATTTGAAATTTAAAAAATTTAATTAAAGAAAGAAAAAATTAAAACAATTTTAATTTTTAAATACATATATATTTTTTTTTATATAAAGAATACAAATAGGAAATCAAGTTGAAGTTGATCCAGAAGAAATTAATGTTACATTCGATGATGTTAAAGGCTGTGATGAAGCAAAACAAGAATTAAAAGAAGTTGTTGAATTTTTAAAGAATCCAGAGAAATTTTCAAATTTAGGTGGTAAATTGCCAAAAGGTGTATTATTAGTTGGACCACCAGGTACAGGAAAAACATTACTAGCACGTGCTGTTGCTGGTGAAGCTGGTGTACCTTTTTTCCATGCAGCCGGACCAGAATTTGATGAGGTTTTAGTAGGACAGGGTGCAAGAAGAGTACGAGATTTATTTAGTAAGAATTTTTTTTATATCGACACATTACAAATACGTTTTTATTTTATTATAATTTTAAATTTTAGAAGCAGCAAAAGAACGTGCACCTTGTGTAATTTTTATTGATGAAATCGATTCAGTAGGAGCCAAACGTACAAATTCTGTATTACATCCATATGCTAATCAGACAATTAATCAATTATTATCTGAAATGGATGGTTTTCATCAAAACGAAGACGTTATTGTTCTAGGAGCTACTAATCGTCGTGATGATTTAGATCAAGCGTTATTGAGACCAGGACGTTTTGATGTTGAAGTATTTAAAATAAGAAATTTAAATAGATAGAAAAAAAAATGTTTTTAATATGTTTCTTTAATGTTTTTCAAAGGTTGTTGTTCCAACACCAGATTTTGCTGGACGAAAAGAAATTTTATCGCTTTACTTAGATAAGGTTTTACATGATGACATAGATACTGATATGTTAGCTAGAGGTACAACTGGATTTACTGGTGCAGATTTAGAAAATATGGTTAATCAAGCAGCTTTAAGGTATAATTTAAAAAAATAATATGTCGGGCCGCATACATCTGATTTCATAAGTTTTTTTTTTACCTAATTCTTTGCACACAGAGCTGCTATTGATGGTGCAGAAGTTGTAACAATGAAACATCTTGAAGCAGCTAGAGATAAAGTTCTTATGGGACCAGAAAGAAAAGCACGCTTGCCTGATGAAGAAGCAAATCGTATTACAGCATATCATGAAGGTGGACATGCTATTGTCGCATATTATACAAAGGTTAGTAACAGTAAAATAATAAAATAATGAATGAAAAAAAAAAAAAGAAAAAGTAAAATTAATTTTATTTTTCTCGATGTAGGAATCACATCCTTTGCATAAGGTAACAATAATGCCAAGAGGGCCATCATTAGGTCATACTGCCTATATTCCAGAGAAAGAAAGATATCATGTGACTAAAGCTCAATTGCTGGCTATGATGGATACAATGATGGGAGGACGAGCTGCGGAAGAACTTATATTTGGACCAGATAAAATAACGTCAGGTAATTTTTTTTCTCTTCAAACTGTTACAAAATAATTAAAAAAAATATATACATGTATGTATGTATGTGTATGTATTATTGTTTTATTATTTAGGAGCAAGCAGTGATCTTAAACAAGCAACATCAATAGCAGTTCACATGGTTAAAGATTGGGGAATGTCTGATAGAGTTGGTCTTCGTACTATTGAAGGACCAAAAGGTTTACAACCAAGTGAACATTTAGGACCAAACACAATTGAATTGGTTGATACTGAAATAAAGAAAATTTTAAACGATAGCTATGAAAGAGCTAAAACAATATTAAAAACACATTCAAAAGAACATAGAGCATTAGCTGAAGCATTATTAAAATATGAAACTTTAGATGCTGAGGATATAAAAGCTATTATGAGTGGAGATAAAAAATCAGAACAGTCAATTTAGTTAAAAAAATATTTAAAAAAAAAAAAAAACAATGAAATTTCTCAAAATTAAAATATTTCTAAAATTATTAAAGTAATTTTTAACTAGCGCGACTACACAAATTTTAAGTGAAAAAAAAAACAAGCTAATGAATTTTTTTGTTTATTATTATTCTGTTTTTTCAACTATATTTTTTCTTATTTTTTTTTTTTTTTGATTAAACTTAAAAAGAAGCCTTAAAAAAATAGTAATAAAATTCAAAATGTACAAAATTAAATATTTCATGAACTGTTTTGCTGCTTTCTTAATTTATAGAAAATTACAAGTATTTTTTTTAGAAAGATATTAAAAAATAACAAATAAATGAAAAAATTTTATTTTGAAAAATTTAAAATTGGACTTTTTTTCTTGTTTTTCGTTATGTTTACAAAATAAACAAACAAAAAAAATTAAAAAAAATCAATAAATTGTAAAAATTACAATAGAGTGACAACGGTTATAATATTATTAATTGATTAATAAATTTTACGACAATAGAAATTCAAATACTTTAATATATTTTTTTCTTTTTCTTTCAAATTCTGAATTTTACATATCTTCAGTACTATATCTGTACGCTTCTTCTTGAATGGCTTTTTTCTTATTTTGAACATCAAACCAACGTTTTTCGTAACCATTTGAACGATCTACGCCATCCCATCTATATCCTGGTCGAATATTAAAACGATTCTCTGGAAATGGACCTTGATAAATTTTTTCTTGCTCTTTCTTGTCATCAGTCGTTTCTTTATTATTCTTCCTTTTCATTCTCATATATTCAAGCATTGGATCACCAGCACGATCTTGTTTCTTTAATAGTTCATCTAAATCAGCATCATTTGCATATCGTGCTAATGGTTTACTCATCTCACGTTTTTCATCGGCTAATTTATTTTTATAATCTTCAATTTGCTTTAATCCTTTACCCCATCGATTATAGATTTCTTGTTTTTGCTTTTCTAATTTTTCCTTTTTTCTTTCCTCTTCTGGATTTCTACCTGCATTATCATTTCTATGCTTATTACTACTAATGCGAATTGCTACTTCAGCATCTTTTCCACTTATATCTGTTGACATTTTCATAAATAGTTCCTCTTCTCTTCTACGAAAATATTTAGATTCTTCTCTTAGAGCTTTTGCGTCTTGTAAGCCAGCTTTTTTACCATCAAGGGTTTTTCTTGATGTTGAAGGAGAGGGAGAATGTGAATGCTTCTGTTCATCTTTTCTCAACACTCTTCTATACTCCGAATTTCGATTTATTTTTGTTAAATTACAATCATCATAAGAATTTCGATTGTCACTTTTCCGTTTTGGACTAAAATCTTCTTCTCTATGATGTCGTCTACTTTTCTTTCTTGGATCCAAATCTTCGCTGGATTCTCGATTTTCCGTTCTCAGTTTTAGACTGTAATCTTCTCCTCCATGATCTCGTTTACTTCTCCTCTTTCGATCTATATCTCCGCTGGACTCTTGCTTCTCCTTTCTTAGTTTCGGACTAAAATCTTCTTCTCTATGATGCCGTCTACTTTTCTTTCTTGGATCCAAATCTTCGCTGGATTCTCGATTTTCCTTTCTTCGTTTTAGACTGAAATCTTCTCCTTCATGATCTCGTCTACTTTTTCTCCTCGGATCCATATCTTCACTGAATTCTCGCTTCTCCTTTCTTTGTTGTGGACTAAAATCTTCTTCTCTATGATGCCGTCTACTTTTCTTCTTTCGATCTATATCTCCGCTGGACTCTCCCTTCTCCTTTCTTCGTTTCGGACTGAAATCTTCTCCTCTATGATCTCGTTTACTTTTCCTCCTTGGATGCAAATCTTCGCTGGATTCTCGATTTTCCGTTCTCAGTTTTAGACTGTAATCTTCTCCTCCATGATCTCGTTTACTTCTCCTCTTTCGATCTATATCTCCGCTGGACTCTTGCTTCTCCTTTCTTAGTTTCGGACTAAAATCTTCTTCTCTATGATGTCGTCTGCTGATCCTCTGTCGATCTAAATCTCTGCTGGACCTTTGTTTCTCCTTTCTTTCTTTCAGGCTAAAAATTTCACTACGATCTTGTTTACTTTTCTTCATTGGGTACAAATCTTCTGTGGACTCTCGCTTATCCTTTCTTCGTCTCGGACTGAAATCTTCACTACGATCTCGTGTACTTTTCGTTATTGGATCAAAATCTTCACTGGATTCTCGATTTTGTTTTCTACGTTGTGGGCTGAAATCTTCATTACTTTTTCTTCTTAAATTTATGTCTTCGGTGGATTCTTGATTTTTTGCCTTCCTTTTTGACCAATCATCATTAAATTTTCGATTTGACTCTTTATTTGTTATTCGTCTTGGACTTAAATCATCAAAAGAATTCGAACTGTTTCTACTTTTATGCGTCACTTCTTCATTAACTCTGTAACAGGTCTTTTTCTTGTTGTAATTTTCATTTAAATTCTTGTTTTTAAATTTTAATATAAAATTATCTGATGATTTTTTGTCTTTATCACTAACATCTTCTGCATTTAATTTTATTAATGCACTGTTCAATGACTGTGAAACACTTTTCCACTTTCCACTTTTTCGGAAATCCTCAGCAGTTCTCAATTCTGGAGGTCTATCATCAATAATACCAACTATTTGTGGAGCATCTTCTCCAGTTAATATGAGCTCATCAATATCTTTTGTTTCATCATTTATAACATTAACATCATCATCATCATCGATAATTATTACTCTAGAAGGAAAACAATCAAAATATAAATTGTATTTTAAAATGTAATTTGTCAAATATAGATTTACACATGTGTAGACTAAAACTAATTGTATTTATTTACCTGTCATTATGTTTACTAGTTTTTGATTTTTTCTTTTTCTTTTTATGACTAGATATGTCACTAGATAAATATTTTTTTAAATAATCTTTTTGACTCAATTTTACTGACATATTTATTGAAAAATTTGTGACAAAACCGCCGCTTTTTTATTACCAGACTTCAAACAAGCAAGACAAGTTGACAAAAAGTACAGACAGGCTGACTGGCTGACCAGGTCTTCTGAACAATTTGTCGCCGGATTTGACAACTGTTAACTCAAAATATCCCAATTTTAAAATTTGTATTGGACAGCGTTACCGTTTGATACAAAATAACATGCAATTTTGAAACTGATAAATTAGTTGTGTTTTATTGGAACTGATGAAGTGAAATGTCATCACTTATAATTTTGTTTTAGCTCACTTATCTTTTCTTAAAAATAGCATCACTTTAAGTGTCCAAAAAAAAAAACATGTTAAAAAATTATATAATTAGGGGATTCATTTCAAATTGCGTACGTCTCGTATGTATTTCGCGTAAGTCGCGTATTCTTCGTATTTTTACGAGACTTCGTAAATTTTTCCTTTTGTTTTGAGAATTACAAACTCTGCGTAAATGTACGCAACTTTTAAGTCGCGTAGATAAACCTCGTAAACAAATTTTGTGTAAACCAAGATTTTGACAGCTTGTCATTTTTACCAACTGGAGTTTAATAAGTGAATTTGTGGTAAATAAATTTTGTTAAATATACATATTTCGCATAAACAAATCAATAAACCATTAAACTAACCTTTAAAAATAATTTTTGAAGAGTTTAAGTTACAATTACGATTAGTGTTTTACGAGGTGCTTTCACGTCACTTTGACTTACGAGATCGTAAAATTACGCGTTGCATACTTTTACGATTTCAAATGAATACCCTAAATATACTAGAACAAATTTCACTGAAAAAATCCAACATTACGAATCAAACATATTGTTTTTATGTGTTTTTCGTTTTTAAGATCTGTATTTTGTTTTTCTTTTTTGGTATACAAAATTTCCATATTAGCTCTACATTATCTAAGTTACACTTTAACTGTTGATTTAGATTCATACAAAAATATTATTCTCTGTCTCTCCATCAGAGCCTTCTTGGCTGACCCCCTGCAGGAAATTTTCAAGAAATTTTCTTTTGAAATGTCTATATCTATATAATTATTTATTTTATATCAATGGTTTTTGTTGACAGCAGTGACATGACAGACATGAGACAACTGACATTTAGCTACGTATTCGGTATTCGCTCATCGCTGTCGCTATCGCTAAACCCATGGCCATATCGGCATATTGCTATATTCTTCTAATTGCGGACCGGGACCGGGGTGTATATTTCTAATTTCACAATATTGTAGATAATTTTTAGTGTTTCTTTAAATAAATAATTAATAATTAGAAATGGAAAACGAAACTGAAATTATTGAATCTTTAACCGCTGTAGGGTAATATTCAACAAGAATTTTTTTTTATGTTAAGAAAATTTAAAAAATATTGTTTTTTTGTGACCAAAAGAGAAGAAAATTTAGATGTCTTCCATAACCAATTGGAAAAATTATTCATCAATCTGTGATTTTACAATTTTTTGATTTAAAATTTCTAAAAATCATCTAACTTTGTATAATAAGTTTATTTTCAAAATATTAATTTTAAAATAAAATTTATTTATAACCTTAATCAATTTTAAAAAATAAATTTATTTTTCAATATGACATATGTGTACACATATAAACATATTTTTTTATTTTGTTTATGAAGTTATAATGGGAAATTGTTGAAACCGGAAATACTTAAAGATATCATAGAAAAAGGTCCAAGAGAAGGAGATTTTAGAGAACTTATAAAATGGATTGCAAATGAAATTCATTTTATGAGAAAAACAGACGAAAAGGTAGGTAGTCTATAATTTATTATGATTTTCAAATAATATAATATTTGTATCATTTGATTTTTATACAGGTTGGAGGAACAGAAACTGATTTCAATTCATTCATGTTAGAACTTTCAGCATTTTTAAAAGAAATCTCATGTCCATATGATGAATTTATTTCTGGTCCATTAACAAGTCGTTTTCCAACAAAAGAATCTCGTATCTTACTTTTTGATTATCTTCTAACTGAACTTATGGCATCAAAAATGTGTCATCGTTTAGATCCAAAGTCAAGTACTGAAAACTCTTCATCATACGTAATTCCAGTGGTAAGATTTTTCGTATTTTTTTTTTTTTAAACTACTATTCTATTTATTTAATTATCTAAATTAATTTTTAAAAATTTAGGATGAAACATCCACTGCTATAGCTCTTCAAGACTTAACAAAAGAATTAAATCTTGGTAAACCTCCTGAAAATATATCACCGAAAACTTTATTTGAAAAACTTCTAGTAAAATTGGATGAAGCTATTAAAAGAACTGATCCAAAAATATTATCAAAGCCACTTTTTGTTTCTGAACAAAATTTATCTGATGCTCAATGGGAAAAACTTGGTAAATTATATAAAGAACTTGATCAAGAATATAATTTGCGACGAGAGATGCTTTTGACTAGATTAGAAGTGACCATACAATCATTTCAAGTGAGTTAATAATTTTGCTTTTTTTTTCTTTCATTATTGCTAAATAATTATTTCATTTTAAAATATTTTCTAGTGGTCAGATAAGATGAAAACACGTGGTGATGAAATTATGAAAAAATATAATACTAAGAATGCTGAATTAGAAAAATTTAGTCATGGTGGTATTGATACAGATATAGCCGCATTACTCGCTGCCAGAGCTGATATGGCGATAATTGAAAAAACAAGTAGTGGCAATGTACGTTTGAATACTGCTTCAAAAGTACAGAAGCATGTTATTGGAAAAGTAAGTAGAAAAAAATATATACATATAAGTATATATAATATACATACAGTAAATGTCTCATGTTGTATTTTTAAGGTTCCAGATCGTGGTGGTCGCGCCTATGAACATGCTCCACCCCCACCGGAAATGCCGTCATGGCAACAAAATAGAAGTTCTGGTCCAAGTGCTGGCGGAGCAGCAGGTGGAAGGGGTGGTGGTGGAGCAGCAGGTGGAAGGGGTGGAGGTGGCGCAAGTCGTGGTGTAAGAAAATACAAAGTATGTACATAAGATATAAATAATAATCATGATGTATTACAGGGTAATTGGAATCAACAACAGGGTCAAGGTAACTACGGAGGACAACAAAGACAACAATATGATCAAAGAAAACAATTTGATCAAAGTCAAAAACAACAACAACAATATAGTCAGTATGGTCAGGGACAACAGCAGTACAGTCAACGGCAGCAATATGGCCGAGAACAGCAGCCTCAGCAACAGCAGTACAATCAATCTTATGGCCAACGACAAGATAGTCAATGGCAAAGTAGTGGAGGTGGAGGACGTGTTCAAGGTGGTTGGTCGCATAAGGGTAATGCATGTTTTGTATATAAATACTTCATTTTTTTTTTTTAATAAATTATATGTGTAGGAAGTGACAAACCATATAACCAAAGAAGCGGCAACGAAAGAAATGATGGTGGTGGATATTATAACAGTGGAAAAGCTGGAGGCAGTGATAATTACTATGGCTCTGATCAGGGTAGTAGTAATTATGGTCAAAATTATCAAAATCAAGGTTATGGTGGTGCTGGTAGTAGTGGAGGTGATTATCGTTCCCAAAGAGGAAAATCAAACTATAATCGTGGAGGAGGTGGTGGAGCAAGACGTTAAGTTATATTAAATTTTTTAATTACTACGCCATAATATTATGACTGCGCAAATACAAAATTAACAGTAAATTCCTTAAAATTTTTATTTATTGCAAATAAATTGAAAAATTATTGAACATTTTGAACAAAAACAATTATTTATTAACATTTAAAAAAAAAATAATAATAATTAATTAATTAATAAATAAAACACAAAAATGATCATACATATTTATTTGGATTTTATTATATTGTCATAAAAAGCATTTCAAAATCGGTATTTAGGAAAAAATTTCGGTTATTTTATTATTGAAATATCTGAAAAATTTTCACCAAATGTATATTGTAAATTGGAAAATTAAATTTGTAGGTTGATTAATTTATGACATGACTTTTGTGTGAATTGAAGCGAATGTTTACTTAAATTAAAAAAATAAAAAAAAAAATTAATAAATTGTATCCGAAAGATTAAAATTTTACATTATATTGTTAAGAAAAATTATTAATTAAAAATTGTATGTTAAATGAGTGAAAGAAGAAATACTTTCCAATTATTACAATAAATATTTAATATATAAAAAATAATTTTTTAGTTTTCTTTCGAGTACGTACGTATCTTAATCCATTCAAAAAAGGAAAAAAAAATACTATAAAGAAAGGCTTTTTTCAAAAATTCAAGCTTGTTTTCGCCAACTTGCATACATGCATATAAAACTAAGAGAAAATATACAAACAATATTACTTGTATATAAGAAGTTTTTCGTAATTTTCCCAAATTTTGACAGGAAATCAATGCTGCCGTTATAAACATTTTTTTATACATATTTCATTAATTTGATAATTTAATTGTATGTGTGAACTGACTGAGTGCTGATAACAAAGATCTGATTGAAAGTCAAAATTAAAAATTGTAATGAATAAAAAAAGAAAGTGTAAACTCATAACATAACATCATATGTTGTTTGTTGTTGTTTGTGTGGGTGGGGGGATGCGAATTAGGCATACATGAGTACTCAGACAGGAGAGTCCATTGTACTCATCGCCCCGCCCCGTCTCTAGTTAAATCTTCTCGTTTTTCTAATAAACGCGAGGATTTTGTCTAGGGATTTAGAACAGATGTCTGTCTTCCATTCTCATTACATCAGAGCTCCATGTACGCAGCCTTATCCTAGAGAAGCCTGGGCAATAGCAGAGATGGTGCTCTGTTGTTTCCGCCTCCTCCAGGCAGGCCCCACACGTTGGATCTCTAACAACTTTCAATACCGCCAGATGGTGGTTACACGTGTTGTGCACTGTAATGAGCCCAACGAGAGCCCGACAGTCCTTCCTACTATGGTTTAGGAGAAATTGCTACTATATGGTAAGCTGACCAATATTACAAGTAATCAAATCAACGATTGAAAAACTTCGATCATTATTGTAACATAACCTTTACCGAAAAGCAACAAAATATTCGAATATGATAACTGGTACATTATCGATTATGTAGATTAACTTTTGATTTTTATGGTAGGTAGCTACCATGATCAATTTTCAAAATTGCCCATGATAACACAATTTTTGTTATTTTTCAAAATTTACAGTACAAGTAGTTTAAAATGATTGCAAGACTGGCACAAGATTTTTTTGCAAGCTCAAGATTTAAAAAAAAATTTGTATTTTGCAAGATTTTTGACAAGTCAATATGTTACGATAAGTTTGAATTTTTGTAAATGCCCATCATCATACCATTTTTAACAAATAAATTAAGTTAAAAACTTAAAAAATGCTGAAAATGATTAAATAAATTCTATATTTTAATTAACTAAAATAAATACAGTAGATTCTCGTATAACACGGTTTAATGCTCTAAAAATATCGGTACTTTCATTAATGCGTCGTCAACCTACATCGACGACTCGAATGCACTGGAATTGTAATCAGAGTCGTCAACTGTTCATGCAAGCAGTTTATAGAATAAATGAACATGATTCGCCATCTTCAAATATGACGTCACAATCTTTATAAAATTTAATAATTTTTAATTAATTTAAATCTTATTTTAAATTTAAAATCGAAATAAAGAAATATCAGCAAAAAAAAATGTACAACACTATTCGTTTTTAATTGAAAATAAACATCGCAGTCACCTGAAAACGATTGAGTAATTTCAGCTGACTGCGCTGCATGCTTGAATTAATGAACATGATACCATTTCACGACTGCACTGTAAAGTCATTTATGAAGATGATTTTTACGGGATCCGGAAAATTCATCGCCAGCAATTCATCGCCTCAACAATTCATCGCTACAGCAATTCACCGCCGAGTTGCTGGCGGTGAATTGCTGGCGAAGAATTGCTGGCGATGAATTTTCCTAGACCCGATTTTTACGCCGTCAGCGCCGTCGACGCATTCATGAAAGTACTGTATTTGAATAAATTTTTCATATAACGTGAACGCGATTCTGGTACAATGTGCAATATAAAAAAATCGTAATCACATATTATGATTTCATACAATGTATCGTACGTATTAAACGCATTATACAAGTCTACTGTATAAAGTTTCTGAATAAAAAAACAACAAAAGTTTAATTTTTTTTTTTTTTTTTAATTAAAAATTGAATTTGAAACAAAACACAAATAATGTTTTAAATTTATATACCTACTTTTGTTAATTTTTTTTTTCAATTTTTTTTTTGTTGTAAATTAAATTTTCAATTTAAATTTTTTTTTATCTTAATATTTATTGCATATAGTATCACTCGAAGTTTTACTCTTTTTTTTTTCTTTTTTTTTTTTCTATTTTTTTTTTTTTTTGTTTTGTAAATTTTTTGTACAAAATAAAATTACATACATAATATTATAATACCTACTATATATTTTAATATATATATTTTTTTCGCCTTATTTTTTCTCAATGTAAAATAAATAATGTATACGTGTATAATATAATAATATAGTAATAAATTGGTAACATTTTTTTTTTTTTTTATTATTAAATAAATTAATTAATTAAAAAAAAAAAAAAAAAAAAAAAAAAAAAAAAAATTTGAAATTATATAATTGTAATAAAATAAAATTAAACAAAAAAAAAAAAAAAAAAATCATACATAATTGTAAATTTTAACTATTTATCGGGTTTTATAGTCCGTTTTTAATACTCTTCAAAAATAATTATAGTTGTATATATATGCCTATGTATAGGTAGTTATTTTATATTCATATCTAAAATAAACTCTAATCATAAATCTAAAATAGTCTAGTAATGTAATGTGTGTGTGAATAATAATAATATCCTTGTTTTTATATTTTATTTATTTATTTATTTATTTTTTTTTTATATATTTATTTTTCAAAGATGAGTCTGTAAAAAAAAAAAAAAAAAAAAAAAAAAAAAAAAAAAAAAAAAATTATATTATGTATTTAAAAAAAAAAAAAACAAAAAAAAACAACAAAAAAAACAAAAACAAATTATAATTAAAATACATAATGAAAAGTGTGGTTAAGAAAAAAGAAAATTAAATGATAATGGCAAAAAAATAGTGAAGAAAAAAAAAATTTTGAAGGAAAATCAACAAAAAACAAATTACATACGATTTTTTTTTTTTTTTTTTTTTTTTTTGAAAATAAAAACGATCAAACACTTAAAATACACGCATACATTTTAGTATTTAACAAGAACAAAAAAAAAAAAAAAAAAAAAAAAAAGTGGTAAAAATAAGAAAAAAACTTCATGTGAAAAGAAAAATAAAAAATAATAAATTTTTATTATAATATTTTGTTATAAATTTTTTTTCCATGATATACTTTCATCAATGCTTGAATTTTTTTTTTTTTTTTTCAATTAAGAAAAATCCAACACTATTGAAGAAAATGCGAGAATTATAACTATACATTATATGCTTAAACACACACTTAATTTTTTTTTTAATTATAGTTTTTGTTTGTTTGTTTTGTTTTTTTTTTTTTTTCGGCTTAGTTTGAAAGTGTTTTAAAAAAAATAAGTACCATTTTTCCACTTAACTAAACTACGAACACAAAAAAAACAAAAAAAAAAAATGTGTGTGGAGATAAAAACATTCCCAAAAAAAAAAAAAAAAAAAAAAAAAAAAAAAAAAAAAAGATAAATAAAATAATCACCAGAACCTTTTTTTTTTTTTTAAATAGAAAATTAGAAATTTGAGCCTTTCTTGTGATTGCCGTGTAAATTCATTAAAACTGATGTGTGTCGATTTGAGAGCAATCATTTCGATCGATATGTAACGATAACTTTTATATTGACGACACTAAGAAATTTTATAGATTGTACAATTAAAAGTAAAAGTAAGAAAAAAAAAAAAAAAACGTGTTTTATTATTTTAAAATAAATCAATTATTTAAACAATTTTTTTTTTTCTCAAATATAAGTAATTCAATTTATTTTACCATTAAGCTAAGTATTGTGTTCGAAGCGGAATTTCGTTTCCCATATAAAATACATACATGTAAAAAAAAAAAAGGTGGCGGAATTCCGTCAAGAAAATATTCCGTTCACTTTTTGTTTTGCAGTACTACTGAGTTCGTGACGGAAAATAAGTTAAAATTGTCTTTGCTAACATTTTTAAATAATGTTCTTAGAGATGGCGTTGACGATAAGTCTCCACTAATTTTCCGTCGCCATAAAACAATAGAAAAATGAACAGACACATTTTATTCCGTGTGGTAAGTTTGATAGTTGTAAAAAAAAAATAAATAAATACAAAGAAAAAATCCAAGGGTACACTACGTGAAAATAGAAAAAAAAAAAAAACAAAAGACAAACTAACTTCAAATTTAAATTTACCCCCTAATTCTACATAAGAGACTAAGAGACTCTTAGCCTCTTAAATGAAATTAGCAGACACTTAGCAGAAATTGCTATTCTAGCCATTCTAGGTAAGAGGTAAGAGATGTCACCAATCAGCTGATCTCTTAAAGTTTGTGGTGAGTTTAGTTAAGAGAATTTACGTTTCTCTAAATATTATTTACGTCACTCTACACAAAATTTTTTCGTGTAGAAATAAATAGCAAAACATGAGAAAATTTTTTCGCTTCGACCACAATACAGAGCTTTAACAACAACAACAAAAAAAAAAATAATAATAATAAAGCGTAATTTTTTGTAAATAATGTAGAATAAGAAAAAAAAAAAATAAATGTCAAAAATTTAAAAAAAATCAATAATAAAACAATCTTACAATATTACATACATATTATATGGATGTCGATCGTGGTGTTATACGATATATCACGACAATTTATCATTGACGACGAATCGATTAATTTACGACAATCACAATAGAGTCCTATAATAAAATGACTTAAGGTACTTTTTTTTTTTTTAAAAAAAAAATAATAATAATAATAAAAAAATTTTACAAAAAATAAAACATTATTACTCTGATTAAATGAATTTCTAATTATTATTATTATTATTTTTTTTTTCTTATTTTTCTTCCCAAATTAATCGTTATATGTAATTCAAATAAAAGGAAAAATAATAATTAAATTTTATGTATGTATGTATATATATAATAATAAGTATGTATTATGAATAAATATCACAAAAAAAAGATATTTGTTTTTTTTTTTTAATTCATTAAATCGATTTTTATTTTTTATTTATTTTTTATTTTTTTTTATGAATTTTAAATATTCAAAGTTCAAACATTTCATCAAAAAGATTGTGTATTTATTTATATTTTATTTTATTTTATTTTTTTCATTCAATTACATAATAATTATTGCAATAAAAATTTCACAATTAAACAAATTTTATAATTTTATTATCTTTTTTTTTTTTTTTTCTTTTCTTTTTCATCTTCTTCTTTTTCTTCATTTTTCTTTCTCAATTACTATCGTTTTTTGTCAATTAAGAGTTTTATTATTATTATTTTTTTTTACATAATTTACAATAGTGAATATTATTTTGTATATATATATATGTATATAATAATCAATAATAATAATTAATAATAATACTTTATCAATGCCATAAATACAATTTAATTTAATTAATTTTATTTGTTTTTTTTTTATTTTTTTGTTTTTAATCAATATAACACTATTTTTTCGTATTTTTTTTTTTTCATTTTTATTTTTTTTTTTTGTGATTAAATTTTTAATTAATTATAATAAGATTAATATAGGTGTATAATTGTTGTAATTTCATTAACTATATTTGTTGTTATTATTATTATTTTTTTTTTCATCAATCGTTTTTTTTTTTTTTTATATATATGTATAGTATATACTTAAATTTTTTTTTTTTTAAATTAAAGCGTACTCCTCAGCTGAAAATAAATTTTATGTTAGAAAAAGTCTATTTATTTCGCAACGAACTAAAAAAATCTACAAAAATAAGAAGAAATCTACACAGATGAAAAAAACTTTACATAAAAAAATCACCAATCACAAAAATAACGATTTTTAGGTTATTTACCTAACTTCACACATGTCAAACAATCAATTTATTTTCATTTTCCGAACGAAATAAATGGAATTTTATTTATTTCGGTTGGATATGAAAATAAAAGGTC